>VXBL01002146.1:141730-169894 GCA_013400195.1 Aramus guarauna | reverse complement strand
AACTGACCGCAACCCCCATTCCCCATCCCACTGTGCTGTTGGGGGGGAGGATGTTGAAGCTGGGAGTGAAGTTGAGCCAGGGAAGATGGGAGGGGTGGGGGGAGGTGTTTTAAGATTTGATTTTATTTCTCATTCCTCTACTCTGTTCTGTTTGGGAATAAATTAGATGAATTTCCTCTCTAAGTTCAGTCTGTTTTGCCTGTGACAATAATAAGTGAGTGATCTCTCCCTGTCCTTATCTCGACCCACAAAGCTTCTCATTACACTTTTTCTCCCCTCTCTGGTGAACAAGGGGAGTGACAGAGTGGCTCTGATGGGCACCTGGCCCCCAGAAAGGGCCAACCCACCACATTTCCATTAACTGGTTTAGTTGTAAAGATGTTTTTCCAAAGCACCTTAACCATTTTTAATTTGAGACAAGGTATCTTTATTGAAGCTAACTATAAAATAATAAACAGTCTTTTTGTCGCTTAAGAAAGGGGTTATTTTGGTTTAAGTTAAGTCAGCAAGGAACAGGTTCAAGCTATATTGAAATAAGACATTCTTAAATCAGAACAGACACCTACACTGAGCTTCATACAGACGTAATTAAGAAGAGCTGTACTTGGATACAGTCTCAGGTGGTCCAGACGTCCATGTTGGATTGATTTAACAACAGCAGCATAATGATACAGCCTGAACCATGGAGAGGCATAATGCCTAGTAAGAGCAGTGGATCTTATTTCTTGGGAGGAAATTTGTCTGTGTTTTTTAAATTACCCCTTATCTCCAAAATTGTTATGAACACAAAAGTTAGGTGAAGCAAAACTGCACTTGGCCACCCCTCATGGATTAGAGCCAGGTGACAGACAGCACAGACACACAGAGGGACAGCATGGTGCTGTGGAAGTGGTGGTGTCCACCATCATCACTCAGCCAAGCACAGAGTGTTGTGAAAACACTCTCCTTCCTCCCTCCACCCCACCTCCCATCACTTAATTATATTGAATTACATTGTTCTTTGCCTCCCAGACACCTGGACAAGAATTAGTGCTGCCTCATTGCACTTAGGTGCTTACCTAAGCCATCTCAGTGTTTTCAAGGTCACAACCTCCAGTATCCTGAGGTTGTTGATCCTTTAGTTTGCCTTTAGAGAAACAAGGGGGATAAACTTCCAAAACTGAGATGAATGCCAAAACTGAAAAAGATAAAATATATGTCATTTTTACATAATACAAAAGATGGAGGTCAATTAACCTTGGCTGAAATATACTGCCATTCCTCACACAGAAAACCCCCTTATATTTGTTGGTAGTGGATTGGTTGGGGTTTTTTTGTTTTATCCACAATGCAGGTAAGGACACCTGCTAGAGAGACTTTCTCTTCCCAAAGGCAGTCACTTCATAATTTGAGCCTGAGCAAGCTACTGCTGTCTCACTCCCTTCATTTGTGCAACCACCTCTATCCTCACAGCAGTAATGAGCCGCAACTTACCTGCTGGTAGGTGAGAAAACCACTAGGATTTGTGCATTGAGCAGGAACTGATTTTCTTTTGTCTGTTCCTTTCCCCTACCCCATTCTATGCAGACAAAACTGCACTCTGGTTCACCAACCAATTGCCCTTCATGGTTGTTGTAACAAATCACAGGGTTAGCCCTGTTATTCTTACTACCTTCTGCTTTTAGCCTGGTAAACATCCACAAGAGCTGCATCATCTTGAACCAAGTCATATGAGATGGGGCTGGTCATTGAGTGGAAATCATTTGCTATGATGTCTTTAAAAAATTTGACAGTTGTTAACTGGTCGGATGTCTGATGTTCACTACTGTGGTGACTTGATCCTAACCAGCAGCCAAGTACCTGCACAGTCTCTCACTCACTTCCAATGGGACCCAGGGGAGAGGATTTGATGAGCAAAAACTCATGGGCTGAGATACAGAGAGTTTGAGAAGTGAAACAAAGCTGGGTGCAAGCAAAGCAAAATAAGTACTACATTCATTGCTTCCCATCAACTGGCAGATGTCCAACCAGTTACTAGAAAGCAGGGCTTCATCACATGTAATGGTTACTTGGGAAGCCAAATGCCATAACCACGAAGGTTGCCCTCTTCTTCATTACTTCCCCCAGCTTTTATTGCTGAGCTTGACATCACATGGTATGGAATATCCTGTTGGTCAGTTGGGGTCAGCTGTCCCAGCTGTGTCCCCTCCCAACCTCTCGAGCACTCCCAGCCTACTCGCTGGTGGGGTGGTGTGAGGAGCAGAAAAGACTTTGGCTCTGTGTAAGCACTGCTCAGCAGTAACGAAAACATCAGTGTGTTATCAACGCTGCTTTAGTCACAAATCCAAAACAGCCCCACAGGGACAGCTATCAAGAAAATTAACTTCATCCCATCAAGACCAAATACAACTACCATGTTCATATGTTTCTTTTCTGCATTTTTGCTTTCTGCCAGTTCTCATCTTAAATTAGTATCTCAGCTTTTATGGATAAGGTCTGTTTTTATGATATCTTTACCTACAGACAAGGTACACAGTACAAAGAGCTGACAGTGGCAAAAAAATGATAAACTAATAGTTAAGAGAGTCATGGTTTGCTCTCCTTTATTTATTTTTTATTTCATTTTATTTTTAGTGCATGCAGAAGTGTCTGTTAATATCAGGAACAATGTTCTATTAGGTGATGTAGAAATGCTTACTAAGAAGTCTGTGCCTCAATGAAATTTTAAGCTAAGTACACAACAGGAGAAAGGTGAGCACAGCAAGTCAACCAGCAGAAACTCCACAGTCTCAGTTCAATGCCTTATCCAGTGAACTATGCTACCTCTACTTTGAGCAATCAGGTAAACTCCACCTTTCCAAAAGATGCCAGTTTTCACACTTCTTTCCCAAAGGTCTTTGGTGTCTGAAGATGGGATTTGGAAGCTATTTCTATATAAGTCACCAGAATGGAGAACTCTGCTTGAGAAGCATTTAAATTTCAGGTGCATCTCCTTGGTAAAAAATAAGACACTATGTTTGAAAGAATCTTTGAGAAGTTTTATTTGTAGCCAGCTTTGCTAGCTAAATGAAGACCTTTTTACAGATATTTTCAAGAAGTCTCATGCACGCTATTAGCAGATAACGAAATCTGTTGCTTTCTTCCCATGGAGTTGTAATACTTATTATTTTCCCTGAAGCAGAATAAAACCTTTGCATTTGAGAAAAAGTTGGTTCATAAAAATGAATTGGGAAAAATAGAGTGTGTATAGTCTAATCAGTGACATAAGTGTAATACACTGGCTGAGTTTCTCTGTGGATGCTGATTTGACTGCAGATTTACATGAAAAAAAGAAGACCCCAAGCCAGCAAAATGCTTAAAACCACATTTGGAGCTTTAATCATGTGAATAGTCTTGTCTAAGCCTTGGACTCCTCATCCTGCCCCTCTGAAGATAATTAGAGTTTTATTATGCTGAAAGAAATTGTGAATACTTAAACATGATTTAGGGACGCTGCCTGGAACTTGGGAGTTAGACGTATTTCTTCTTCCTGACTCTGTGACCTCGGGCAACTCGCTGTATCTCTTGACTTTGCATCTCTAAAAATGGAATCAGTGGCTCCTTCCTTCCATCTCTGGAAAGAGACTTTCTAGAGGGAAAATGGTGTGTCAATCTCCATACCCACTCAGGCCTGAACTTCTGTTATGAAACTACCTGTAATAAAGACAGTAACCACCAGTACCTGTGGTGTAGAATTTAGTCCATTAGTACCTGAGCTGAGACCATCAGTTCCTTTTGCGTAAGTTGTCAAAGAGCTGTCAAAGTGACCTACTGCAGAGCAAAATTCTCTGCCAATGCTGGTTTCCTGGGTCATCCCACCTGCCTGTCCCCCGCCATCATCCAGGTTTCACTCTCACTGCTATATTTCTGGGTTTTATTTAGCAGCTAGACAAGAAATGGGACTGTGCTTCTGGGCAATTTCAAAGTAGAGGAAATAATACCAAGGGGAGACACAATAACTGTCTGCAGATAAAGAAAAGAATGTTGCACCAGAGGACAGGAAGCAATTATTATCATTAGTCAGCAATGATAGAGAAAGAAGTAATTAAACTTCAGCTGCATCAGGGAAATTTTTAGACAGAATATTAAGAAAATAGCTGAAAAAAAAGACTAGGCTGAGCTGCCAAGGAAACTTGTGGTTTAACTGTGGTATTCAAAGTCACATCTCCTGAATGTCTTTCTGTAAATAGGTTAAGAACACGCTAATCCTATCTCAGCATTCTTGGGGCCTGATATGGAAAAACATTTCTATTCATGGGAGTACCTAAACATGCTTAAATCCCATTCACATAATCTGAAAATCCAAGGAATTTAAGTAGAGCTGGAGCTACGAAGGGGCACCAGATGACAAGGGACTAGATGTGAATCCTCCTCAGACACCAACGTTGTTCCCAGTACAAGATAACTCGTGAGCATCTGCTACGATGAGCCTTTGCCTCAAATGGATGCTTGTAGAGCCAGAGAACCTGTTTCTACCCAGACTGCTGTCATACGGTTGAGACATTTATAGTCTCGTTACGGCCAGGAGGTTACAGTGCAAAGGGTCCCAGTGCAATGCAAGCACAGGAGGAAGGGAGCAGATGTTCCCTGTGGCTGTGACAGCAGAAAAGAGCCTGATCACAAGAGCAATAGGGGACAGTCATTCCTTCCCACCGCTCAGCTTTAGCCTTGCAGGAGGAATTACACCTGAGGGTGACTGCAAGCAGAAAACAAGTTTATATATTCTGAATTCTCTCTAGAAGAGCCTCTCTCCCCAGGGAAAATGCATGAAAGAGCAGGGCAAGTCCTCCTCCCCTCCTCCCTGCCCCACCAGCACACCTGAAGCCCAGTGAAGGTGAGGTCACAGCTTTTTTTCTGTGCTGAGCTCCCTTCCCATTTCTGGCATGAAGCAGAACACAGAGAGAAATTACAAGGAACTAGAATTGGTGTTTGGAGCAAAATCAGAAAGAAGGGGAGAGAGAGAGCATGTATGCCTAATGGCACAGTTTTTACTGCCTTCCCATCTCCATATTTCATTCATTTCGCTAATCTGCTGAAGAAATGGCTCACTGGCAGGCAGAATCTTGAAGTAGCCATTTAAATTTGCTTGATGGCCCCCAAGGCAAGTCAATTTTCAGTCTGACTGGCTTTAATCCCAGTGGAGAGCCCTGCCATGCTATTACATGGCACAGCAGGAGTAAGAGTGGGGAGGTAATCACATTACAGCACCATTCCATTTAGCCGTAATCTGTAAGGATCTCATGAAAGCATCAACCATTATTATGACTCCTGATGTCCTTCAGGCAAAGCCTTTGTGGGGAAAAGGAGAAGAAAAAAAAAATCTCCACCTGTCAAATGGAGACAGGCACTTTCATTCAAAGGAAAGGGAGGTGAGATGTAAAAGTGACACAATATTATTTAAACATCCTATTACTAAAATTACAGTTCATCTATATAAAACTGAGCTATTGGACCTTAGTCTGTCAGCTAGATCAATGTACCTGCCATGGTCACAGAGATGCAACGATCTGAGGAAGCATTTGGGACACAGAATTTGCTGCAAAGGCTTCCAGCTTCAGTCCATCATGCCTGGTGTCCTTCCCACAGCACTAAATAGCTGCTGCAGAGAAGGCGATTTTGAGGAGGGCGAGGACGGCTCTTCCTCAGCCCGTTGCTGCTACATTCACATCCAGAGGCTTGAGGCAACTTCAGCATATCCACAGCTGGTTTTCAGCTGGCAGCTTTATTAAGAATTGTATTTAAAATCTGGCTCTGGTGTCTGACTCTTTGACCTCTTGTGGCAGATGTAGGCTGATTGCATGCTGTATGAGGAAATAGTTGTCACCAGTGGCTGTAAATCTGCACAGCTATTAATTAAAGTGGCCAGCTCCAAGATGGAGTGTATATGAACTGAACAGAGTATTTGGACAATTGCTCCTATTTCCAGACCAGCTTCTGACATTTGGTAAATCTAGCCAGCTTTTTGGCCTCAGTTTCTCTCTTTGTAAATGAAAACTCCTGCTCATGTGTGTAAATGGACGCGCAAGGGATCATGGATACAACGTGCCATTGTACCATTGGGTAAGGGAAAATAGTCACTTTCCATGGGGTTTTTCTCCCCATTTTCATCCCCAATATTTTGTGAACTGGCTCAAGGAGTATCAAGGAGGCACATAGGACTGAGGCATCTCAGTTTGGGATGGTGGTAAACACAGGGAAACAGGCAGGATTCAAAGCAAGGGAGTGTGGAGCGCGTTCATGAAGATGACCATTTTCTGGAAATGCAGAACGGGGCCAGACAGAAGCAAGGATGACATAGTGGCAGGACTGAGAGCGTTACACCTTGGCATTCAGCCTGTAAGAGACGATGCCAAGAATGGCTGTATTTCTTAGGAGGGCATCGATCCAGGAGATGATGTATAGTAACAGCAAAGCCTTTGACAGCTGGCCAGGGGTCTGAATTGTACTGGGACTCCTGATTTTCAGGGTAGGATGCACATAGAAAACCACCGCGTGAAAGCTAAGTATAAGGCAGAAGGTAACGCTGGGGATGCTGAGATACAGCTGTGATGGCTGATGTTAGTGACCTAGAGTCGAGAGGAGCTCGGTCAGAGCACTGAGCTTCACATGGAGGATAAGGCAACACTCCCACAGTACCATACCCAGCAACCTGGTTGCTGCAACCGAAGATGTCTCTGGCAGGAATAAAACAACCAAGGAAGGAAAGGTTTGGATTACTGGGAAGATTTGGAAGAGCTGAAGCCAGTCTCAAAAGGGAATGGGATTAAGGTTCCAGAACAGAATGGGAAAGGTCACAAAAGGCTCTCCTCCTAAACTGCAGATGTGGTTTCTGCAGTGGACTCAAGACTGGGGCAGAAAAACAAAGTGTAGGTGAGGAGGTGATGTTCCCTTGCAGGAAGACAGAAAGCAGAAGTCATAAACAGAGGGATGGACTGGGGTGAGACAAAGTCCAGAAGAGGAAGAAGATCCTTGAAATAATGTATTTGATCTACCTATATAATGAAAGGATACAGGGGAAGAACCCAAGGTGCCCACCCTGCAGAACCGTGTGGATTTTGTTTGTCTGCTACAAATTGATCATGATGTGCTTGACCTGGCCAGGGGACTGAGAAACGGGACATCCACTCTCCTGTGAAAACATCAGGCATGCAGTCACAGGAAAAAGCAAAGTAGGAACCTGGGTGGATGCAATATAGTTTTGGCAGCTCACTGAGAAGAAGGCGCCTCAGATCATGAAGGGTTTTTTTGTTTACAAAAAATATATATAGAGATAATCAGAGATCTGTGGAGAGAAAGGGCATAGGAAGTTTCACCCCTCCTGCTGGATTTTAATGTGACACTCGATGACTTGTAATGGAAAAAGATCTATTGTTTCTCCAGTAGCAATAAAGTAAGGTTAAAACAAACTCAAACATAAATTTTACAAACAACCCCATATAAACACAGCTGTTCAATGATCTGATAGGACTGGTTGCTAGCTGAGTACTGCCCCCTAATGTTGTCATCTAACGGAAATGTCCTTTACAATGTCTTTTATTAATGAAACACCATTTCCCTGTAAAATGATGGAGAAAAAATTATCACTATTGAGATTAGGCTAAACTTAACCTAAATGTAACCTTGACTTTAGCAGATGTGTTTTTGGCTTGGTTGCCTACAGAGTCAGTCATTTTCTACATCATCAAATAGACAGCTGAAGTTTAATAACACTGTTTAGAAAGGCTGGTTCTGGAGAAAAAGCCTGTTGTGGTTAGCTGAAGGTGCTCAGAAGACAGAGCTGGGAATTAGTTCATAACCATTTTTTTATTTTTTTTCTGAAAAATTCAGAAGAAAAAGTTCAGCCCCAATGTACAGTGTCTGAAGAAACAGATTCTGCTCACAGGAATCCAAAAGTTCTGGTGCTTCTCAGAGCCTCTGGGAAATAGAAAGCCAAAATGAAAAGGATGTCCCATGGGTTTCTAGTGCTTTCAGCCTCCTAGCAATGGGACTTTCCCTTACTCCAAGCTTTTTATATCAACACCATACATAAAATTCACCTTTCATACTAATTTAGAATGTAGATGGTTTGTATAGCCATCCAGCCACATGCATTCTTACATGGGTCCTAGAAATGTGGTGTCACTGGAAATAACTTCTAGGTTGGCTTTTTCCCCAATCAAGAAGATTTATATCCCTTTCAGTCTTTTGGTTTAGAATTAACTGATCAGCTCCTTGCCTCCATGGTGCCTGGTGGCAGTAAATCCAGGTGGAGAGGAACCCAGGTGTCCTGAGGCCAGTGCAGTACTTTAAAACATACAGGAAGGTGCGTTTCTCATCCTTCTCCACATCATTCATTGCTTTCCAGTCTTCTTCATTTTTTCCCCTGATGGCACCAGGCTTAATCTTTTGTCCTTTTGCTACTAGTGACTCTCACTCAGGCCCTCTCTGTTCCTCTTGAGAGCAAATTCCCCACTCGGCAGTGCATCCCATCAAGATCCAGGGAGGACGTGGTGTGCACAAATAGCTGTGCTTTGCATCAACCCGTAGTGCAGCTGCCTTGCAAGAAGGCACTGAGCGACGATCTTGCTCATGGGTCAGGCACTTATTTTCCCATTGGCATCTGGCTCTGACTCACCTTTCCTGAGTCACTCTTCCTGACACGATCATACCTACCTGACAGCATTAAGTCCCCCACTGTCACTTTAGCAAAGGATTAGAAATCTTTCCACCATCATTTGCCTGGGACAGAAAAATTTTCTTCAGGAGGCTATTTTTTGTTCTTCCTCCTCTTATTGCTGCTTGTTGTTCTGCTCCAAAATGTCACCTGTCTTTGGAGCAGCAGTCCCCATTTCCCTCCTTTCTTCCCACACCCTGCTGTTTTACCTGACTTTGAAATGGCAGCTCAGCAGACTTTATAGAATCCTCTATTTAATTTTCTTTTATTTTATTTTTTGCACAGTAAACTACAAATATATTTATATATGTATCTGCTGAATGTGGGTATCTAATCTGGGAATAGCAAGGAGAAGTTTCAGGGTAGACTCCCATGGTTTGAATTAAGTATTAAAACAGAAAGAAAGACTGAGGTGATAACTAGGCAGATAGATAAATAGTGTTTTATTTAAACACTCTGCCTATTACAATTTAAAGGAAAGTGCCTTTATGCAGATGTGAGGTCTGCTGCCATTTCAGAATGGATAAGCGTATGTGTTCTAAATTATTGCAGGAAACAGAAACACAAATAGCACTGTCTCCTGTATCTGGACAGATTCCCTTTTTATTGTCACCTGCCTGACAGCCAGGCTGTTGCTGCTTACTAAAACCTGTCTGTAACTGAAATCCCCGGGGTAATAAGCTCCCTGTGAAACAGGTTCCTGACTAGAAAAATCTGCACATCTCCAGATTAAATCAATAACAATTAAGAATTCTTTGAAATCTAATTGGAAAAGCAGCTATTTTGATCAGCACCATGATGTTATCTGGAAATTGTATTTTGTTTATCTACAGCAGAAGAGGGTTTTCTTCTTTGTGGGATTGGTTTGCCAGCTTCAGACACATCCTTTGATCTCGCAGATGATACAGTGAACTGAAACATGGGGGCAATCAGAGGGATTATCACGGGATGAGGAAATCATTTGATCTATTTTTAAAAGTATTTTTTTTATTAATAACTTTAGGGGTTGGTTATCATTAAGAAAGGAAGAGACTGCTCTCCCATCTTTAACAGTGTTAGATTTCTCTGAAGATGACTGATTCATGTAGTAAATAATACTTAGCATTTATATAGTGCTTCCTAACTTCAAAGCACTGTGCAAATATTTCCCACTAATACCACACACCAAACTTCTGTGTTATTACTTTCAGGGAGGGATGAGGCTATTTGATGTGTCTCATGTTGCTGTGGATGGTTTTCTGTTCAGGCCTCTCTTGTCTCAGGTTAACTGGGACAGAAAATCCCAGTGAGAGAAGGAGAAAGACTAAAGTCCTGGTCAAGAATACAGTGAGACTCTTTCAAGCACATCATCTGAAAACTCTCCTATTCATCTTGAGAAGATCTTCTACACCTTGTACACAGTGTCCTACCAAGTTAACTGAGCTTCTAATGCTTATTGTAAGGACAGTACCCTTGTCTGAAGATCTCTATCAATAGCAATGCTCAAAAAAAAAAAAAAACATAAGAACATAAGCACAGAAGACATACTGTGCTTTGTGTGAGAATATCTGATGTTTAAAACAAATCAAAATCCAAACCCTAAAATGAACTTGAAACTCTGAAAGGTTGGTGAGGCCCTTTTTTTTCCCTTGAACCTAGTTTTCTTATAGTACACATTCATGCCAACAAATAGCAGATGGTGATGGCAGATATGTACTAAAACAGCTAAAATTGTATTCCTTGCAGGAGTATCTATCACGCTGATAGGGCTGAACAGTCTGTGCTGGCAGCAACGTCTGGTCCATGCTTGGAAGAAAAGATCAAAACCTTTCTCGAGATCTCTTTGGATGGTATTTCAAGTGGCTCGCTTTACAAAGGTAGATTTGCTCTTGTGGTTCCTGGGAGCCATTCAAGATGGGAATGTTGCTGTGTTAGCCATGTGTCTGTCCTGAGACGGTGGCTCAAAGCAAGCCAGCATTAGGGATGGAAAGGAAGGACCTTTGGTATGTGGTGTTCCCCTGCTCTAGCAGGTGTTCTTCCTCGCATGTGTAGTTAAAAGCAGCTTGCAGCTCTTAGCTGGAGTCAACAGATGAGCCAGGCAGACCCAACATTTCTACTTGAGCTTACTGTAGTGTAACTTTTTCTCCTTTCTGGGAAGATTTCCTAAGAAATTTCTGAGTCTCCAGGTCTTTGGCTTCTGTCCGGCTCGCTGCTGTCAACTGTGACAATGCAGCACAGAAATTTGTTCATCAGAAACTGCGATAAGAATCATTTGGAAAGGGCACTAAGGCCATCATGGATAAGAAGGAGAATTAAGAGAAGCTTACATGTACAAGGAGCTCATCAGGGATCACAGTTGTCCTGGCCTCCAGGAGATCACTCCATCTGTGCTAGCATATTAAAGAGGGTCCTTTGATGGGTTAGAATTTTTTCAGACACTAATATTTTTCATCACAGTCCCCTAAACCTTCAAGTGGCATCCTTTTGATCTTTAATTAATAGGCTAATTCATAGGCTAGGAACACAGACCTTACCCTTTCCAGTCATTTTCCTTCTCCAAACTCTTTGGCATAGGGTAGGATTATCTTAAAAGAAGAGTAGGTGGCATGAAAGTCACCAGTGCTGAACTCTGAACAGATCTGTCATGATTTGTGGTGTGATCTCAGGCCAGGTACTGAGGGCCTGGTATTGGGGCATGCTGGACACCCACATCTCCCACTGACTCCAGAGGAAGCATTGTCTGTTCAGTACGTTGGAACCAAAGAACCTCAACTGTCTTGACTCTTTGAAGTCTGTAATGAAAATATGTGATTTCTCATACTTACCTCCATGGGGTATTGCACTACTTTGCTGATATTCATATGGCACTGTCAGATGTACACATTGTGAAGGAAACTACAGGAACTCTGCTATGTTTCTCACAGTGATGGTGTAGCACAATGCCTAAGCTTTGAGGAGTTGCCCAGATTTTTCTCTACAATCCTCCAGACACCTCAGCAAGCTGGTCTTTTGTATTTGACAGAGATGGCTTTCTCCAGGCATTCTGGCTGATAATCCTACATGGCCTTTTTGTAGTGATACTAATTTTCCCCTGTTCACATTGCCTACTGATGATCTGATTTGAACTTACCTCTTGCTTGTAGGTTCAGCCTCTTATTCAGTTGCTTTGCACTCTTTTATCTGATTGCTGAAGTGGAAACTGGGCTTCACTCTTAGGCAGAAGTAAAGCCACAACAGCAGTACCAAAACCTGTCATGCATGTCCAAGCTTTGAAAAATGTGCATGTGTTGGGCTCTAATAGAAGAGAAAGCAGACCTTGTGCCTGCAGGGAGCTCAGCCAGATCCAGCATTTTTCATAGATGCCCCATGTCTTCATCAGTATGCAGATCCATCTGTGCTGCTGAGATATCTGCATGGTACAGACAGGGAGTGGGGGAATACATTTATAAATAGGATCACTTCATCTTTCCCTTTCCTCCTGTCCCCACTCTCCCATAATCCCCACTGATGGAGGTACTTCACTGCTGAGAGTTGCCAGTTCCACCCTACCTTCATACCTGCTCTAATGTCACCAAACACTTTCTTCTTTGCATTGTAAATGAAGTAAAGAAGCAGAGGGTGAGAGGTAGGGATGGGGAAGGAGGGATAGACTCCAGTGGCTGCTAGTACTCTCAAAATACCTTTTACCATTTGATTAACAATGATGGGTACTAGAAATGATGAGAGTCTGACATTACAGTACCTGCATGCTATTTCTAATGGTTATTTTTTTAAATCCAACCAGTAAATAATAGCATCTTCTTAGAAAAAGTGCACACTCTAAACCTACCTTCTGTAGCACAGCAGCCTGCACCAAAATATCTCAGAATACTGGGTAAAGCTAAGTCTTCCTGCTCAATGTGCTAGAAGGTTGCTAAATGTTGTACGGTCACAGAGAAATTAAACATTGCTCCTACTCATGCTTACTCACATGAGAAGCTGTTGAAGCTGTAGTCACACTGAATGCAGCAATCATGTTAGTACAGCACAGTAACAGTTGCTCATAAGAAAAACACAGCAAAAAAACTATATGAGACACAGCTTTTCCTGCAATTGGGTTGAATTTTTTCTCCTGGAGTCTCACTGTGATTTTTCTGGCAAAGTCAGTAGCAGAATTCCAGAATCTAAATTTTCTTTTCCTGTGCCCCAACAGAAGAAAAACCTCTAGTGAAATTTTCCCATGCACACAGTCCTGGCTCTATTGTGGTTTTGTTGCATGGCCTTTGTGTGTGTCTTCTTCCTTCCCCAAGTTCACACTGCCTGTTGGTAAGCTGATTTATCCTCATTTGTATGACTGCAGATATAGAAAATGAGTTTTGCCTTCCACTAGCAGAAAAACCACCCCAAAATTCCTGGAGAGACCAACATCATTCAAAAAGCTTAAAAAGTCACATTTTCGATCTTTAAAATTTTCTTGTCTTATTAAGCAAGTAATAAAGGAAGTTCTGGAAATGCTATCATCTGTCACTGAGGATGTAAATGTTCCGACAAAGCAGTAATGTATTGAGTAAAAGATGAACAAAAGATGAAAAAGATTCTGAAGAAATTTACCCTCTAGACAAATGACCAACAGATTTGTCAGAAGCCAAAAGGTCACAGCAAAAACTTAGGGCAGTTCTGCTATTTCCCCTGGAAAACAGATGACCTTGTAATTGTCAAGCAATGCCTCTTGAAATAGGTGATTCAAAGAAGTGTGTATACAATCAGCTATCACAGCCATGAAAGCAAGGTGCATGAAAGCACGGGCACAAGTGTGGAGCAACTCCATGGATTGGTAGTACAATGCTGAGCAAGGCAACAATAGCAGTTCACTGGTGGATGTGTCCCTGGTTCATGCGATAATTCAATGGGAAAACCTGCTTCTAAAAGGCTTTCGGAACAGCTTTGTGTAAAATGAGAGTTCCTCCATTGGCAGAGAAGTCCATCTTCCAGGATCTCCACAAATTTCTGGTTGAACAGATCAGCAGACCTGGTTTTCCAACCACAGCCTCCCTAAATGTGCATGAAGAAACTGTTACTCCTTACTGTTCACACTCCCAAACAGCTGCTAACCTCACCAAGGAGTCTGGGACAGCAAGATGAGTTTGGATTAGACAGGGAGAAACTTCATTCCCAAAGTGTTTCCCTCAACACAGAGGGATACAGATTGCCCCTCACAGACAATCTGACTCAAATATATTATTACAGGCCAGTATTTCCCAACCAGCAAGGTACATCTCCTTATTGAGACAAAGCTCAGTGAGACACTGACCTCAAGATAGGAAGCCCTATGGGGTCAGCACAGTCTTTGGCAAGCTCCCGTGGCTTTGCAACACATCCCAGGATCTAGAGTGCCCCAAACTGTTCTGAATAGAGTCATCCAGAGGAATAATTCCTTCCAGCCCAGGAAAGAAAGAGACAGCAGGGACAGCTCCTCCCTGTAATAAGGGAGAAGCAAAGGCACACATGCAGGTACAGTAAGGTGAGAGGCGGAATAAATCTGGGGGAAGAGGATGGGATGGGCAAGAAGGAAAAGGAGTGGGCAGCAATTACAAGAACAGGAGATAATGGCAAAGATGAAATTCTGGAGGTCTCAGAGGAGAATCAGACAAGAGTGAACAGAAGGAACCCACTGATTTGTTGTAGTATAGCTCATGAGCTCTCCTTGAGTCCTCCTACACTCCTGCATCTCCGCACAGCTTCTCACATGTCATCCCTGTTTATTATCCTTTCCTTTACCTTGGCTGATGGAAGTCATCTCAGCAGCCCAGCTGACCAGGAGCTAACTGAGAAGATATCTACAATACGGAATATCTCAGAATATTTAGCTAGTCTATCAGGTAGGGTGCTGCTTTCTGTGTAGACACAGGTTAGATCCTGGGTATGACCACAGTATATGTGCTGAACATCCCTACAGTGTGTGCCCAGCATGACTAATGCTTCCTAGATGTGCTAGCTTTCACTCCATATGTGTTTGCAGGGCACCCACTGTGTTTGCACAGAATTCCATCCAGGAAAACCCAAGAATAAGTATGGCAGCATTCTCTCTGCTTGGGCACTCTCACTGCCTGCCACTTCCAGGATGCAACAGATGGTCTGACTGCACATGCACTACACAACCTGTGTACGCTCATTTCTCTCTGAGAAACCCTGATGGGAAAAATGGCAGCCCTATGTGAAAACTAACTTCAAGCACACAAAGAGCTATTGCACTATTTGCTAATGCTTTGCATTAAAAACTGCTTGTGGACATATGAAGTAATAGAAAATCAAGGCTTCAAGTCTTCAAGTATTCAAAGTGGGACCTCTGCAGTGCACAACTATGAGAGTTTTCACAATTGACACTTGGCTGTGGAACAGCAAACTCATTCCACCAGCGTGATTGCTATCCCATGCACCTTCTCAAGCATCAAACTTCAGCACGAACATACCCTGAGACAGGGGCAGCCTCTTAGACACTGAAGTGTCTCACCACTATCCCTGCGAAGCAGAGCAGCAATGATAGGAAGACGCAGTTGATAGCAGGCCCCCAGGTCTAAGCAGAACTTTAGGACTTCCTGAAACATTGCTTTAAGTCTACCAGTACATTTTCTGGTTGGTAGCCAGATCTCACAACTTTGTAGTTGTCACTGTAAGATAGACCCTACAGATCAATCACCTTGCTTGGCAATGTCATGTCAGATTGAGATGACAGTAGATTTCATCAGAGCCTGGCGTGGGTGTTTTTATCAGTTACTTCACATATGGAAAATCTCATCTATTTTTGCCAAATTTCATGTGGAAAAACTGGGAAGGGATGAGGAGGAGTAGAAGGGGAGAGGTGTGACAGCAGTGTCAGTCTGTCCCATTTCTGACATTTGAAAAAAAAAGGATTTTCGTTCTCATTCTGTGCTTAGTTCTGACCAAAAGGGGGAAAAAAGATTAAAAAAAGATTACAGTATATTAAAAAAGAATGTCTGAGCAAAGCTGTTTAGTTCTCAAAAATTATTTCATTTCTCCCTGAACTTTCCATTCATGGAGATCATCAATACTTTTGTTGGGTTTCATTCTGACTTGGAACAAAACTGAACTTCAAAACCATATTCCTTCCCGGAATAGAGTTCTCATGGTCCCCTCCTGCAGCGCCAAACCAGCGTGGGTTCGAGAGGATGGCACTGCCAAGAGCACAGTTGCTGACTCCACATTTATGTCTTGGTCTCACCTTCTGAGTCAGAATGCTAATTTTAATACTTGTATGAACCCTAAATATTTCGTGGTCTAAACTAAGGGCACATATGTACAGATGTGACATTTGTATTATGCCAAAATCAGGTAAGACAGAGGGTGTCAGAAGTATGGACAACTATAAAGCACCATTCCTGCTGCTAACTCTCCCCATGGCCACCTTGGCAAGCCTGGGGTAAGCAAGGAAAGAAACCAGGGACACATTGAGCTACAGGAAAGCGAATAAGGCAGAATTTAAGGCACAAGTAATGGGAGAAGCAAGCAGGCAGCCAAGAGGAATAACCTTGACTGATGAACAACAGGATGTGTGATGTCCTTTCATGTGGAACAAAAGGCAAACATGAGACTTTACCCGTGTTCTTTCTGCCTGAAAAACACCGCTGATTACACACAGCAGAGGTGAAATTAGAAGTCAAACAAAAGCCCTCAGTCTTCTCATTTACAACCACAATCAGACAACAGACAGAAGGGGATAAAAATTGCAAAATATCACAGTTGCAACGTAGAGCCTTGCTAGAGGGATCCTAAATGCAAAGAAAGGACTCTAGGCACTTAGCAGTTTTCATATCCTCTTGGGTGTTTGGGAAGGAATCGCCAGAGGGAGAAACTATAAATCTGTGAATTACTGAGTATGTGTGTTGACCTAGAGTTCCCCCAGTACTCCCCCCGCNTTTTTTGGAGGTGGGGGAGCGTATTTGAAGTAAAACCCTGAGTAAAAACAGATATAAGCAAATCAACATATTCCAGCTGAGAACTGGCTGGGAGAGACTTTCCAGAAAAGTGATGGGTTACAACACTGTGAGTCTTTCAGAGACCTTCTCGACTGATGAGCAGCAGTCAGCTGTCCACAGTGATGCTCACAACACAATTCTGCACTAACTAGCACAACCAATAGGCCAAACTGGGAGTAGAAGGGATCTTGGCTCAGTTTTTCACTTCCCTGCTTACAGCACTGGACTGTGAAACAGGTACCTTTAAACTTAGTTTCCAGCTGATGTCATTACTGTCTTGGTTAGTCTGGACAGTTCTCTATTTCTCTGGTTTTGCTTAGAAATGTTGAGTATCTGCTCCACAGAAGAATCTAAGTTCTAGGGGGTGGGGGAAAGGAAAGCATTTCTGATAATTTTTAATTTCTGAATGGAAAGCTAAAAATAATGCCCAGCTAACTGTAATCAGAGCACAAATATAAATCACACATGATTCGTGGTACCAGCATCTAGTGGGAGTTTCTCGGGAGGGATTGCTTCCCCAGGGCCCTGGTTTCAATGTGACACTGATGTATTTGGCTTCTCTCCCATTTCTGCAGAGCATGAGTAAGACTCCAGTCCCAAGACTATAAATTTGCCTGGGAAGTCAACATCTGCAGTCAAACTGAATTGGTTAAAATGGTTCTCTTCGTCCCCATAGGAGTTCGTTTATTCTGATCTGTGGTAGGTAAGATACCATTCCCTGTTTTGGCTAATACATGAAAATAATAATAAAGCTTTCACTTTCATTTCTCTTTCCCCTTAAATCTGCTATGTGCTTTGAGCTGTTATAGACTTGAGAAATCTCTGCTAATGCAGGCCCAGGAACATCTTTGTATCTGTACAGTTATCCAGAGATTTCTTTCCCTTTCCCTCCACATTTCACTAAGTGTCTAGGGTATTGTTCTACTTTCTCAGTTACCAATGACTAATTTAAATTGTCCCAATTTTCAATTCCCTTCTGGTAGCCTCCCCCACTGATCCCAGAGGAATTACCAGAGACACTTCCCCTCCTTTCTTTCTCTTATTCTGTCTCCCAACTCAATATCAAATAATTTATGTAAATGAATTCATCAATATCAAAATAATATTGGAGGGAGAAGGAGGGTCTGACTGATCATGAGAAATATGTGAACAGCTCTGGGAAAACACTGTTTTCCTTTAAATCTCTATATCCTGCACTGCACCTCCTTAAAACTGCCTTAAGACTCTGTTCACATTAGCCATTGATACTTAAGCAATCTTAAGATCATAATTATCAGGTGAACTACATTTTCTAGGCAATAACCATAAGTCACTACTTGTAGTTCAAGCATAGCAGACCATTATTAATCCTAAAATCTAAAATTATCTTCACTCATAAGAGCTGCTCCTTTAAATGGACACATTCCTTAAAATGACATCTTCCACGAGCTTTTTACATGTGTTATGTAGTAGTATGAAAACATAGATCATTTACTAATGAATCTCTGTCATTCACCAACTTTGAAGCAAAGTAATTGCCAGGAAAGGGTTTTACTGAGGGACCTGGGAGGCCACAATCCTTTTTGCCCACTGGCATCACTGCTATGACTGAGAATTTGTTCATTCAATTACACAAAGGTTGATCTACTTCACTGTCTCCTATGGTAGTTTTACATCGTTCTGTATTCAATTTGTATGCTGGAGACATATCGGACTTGATGAATGCAGGCAAGAATTTTATTTCATTATCTTAAAACCTTCAAATTACACATGCACAATAAATATTGACAGGGAGGCGAAATGAAGACTGCTGCATCTCACAGCAAGAGTTACAAATGGCAGCAAGGAGTGTGTAGGGGAGGTGTGACAAGCACAGTAGAAAGCCTTTGTCTTTTGCTGGTGCACTAAGTGGGGACTGATACTTGCTAAATCCCTTAAGAATCATGCCCCACATATAAGCCATGCTTTCCTTAGATCCATCTCCTAGATCCTCTAGGGGATGGGGAGATCTTTTATGTTTCTGCACTCATTAGCAATACTAAGGGACCAGTAAGTAATTGCATAAATTCACTTGCTCATAATTTGGTATTGTTTTCCTTTAATTGGTACTGGAAAATAAAAATAGGATCATAAGATAATTCAGCCTAGAAGAGACCTCAGGAGCTCTGTAACCCAACTTCCTACTCAAAGCAGGGTCAGTTATGGGATCAGAGGAGGTTGCTTGGGGATTTATTGAGTCAAGCCTTAAAAACCTCCAAGGATGGAAAATTCACAACCTCTTTGGAAAATCTCTGCTTCAAAAAACTCACCTAGCATCTGGTTTAACTGAAGAAACTCAATTTTTCTGCAGCCCCTAGAAGCTCCAAATACACTATATACTTGTCAAGTAACATTTTCTAGTTGAGGACTTTAAGCAAGTTGCATTCTACAAACTGGCATTGTCTGCCAATGTTTGGTGTCCAAAAGCTCTGCTATTACAAACACTAGACAACCCACACTCCCTGACGTGTGCAAGGTCTTGTCTCAGAGGTCCCACCATAATGCTGCAGCCACGCTTGGCTCAGTTTTACTGCATATTTCAGTCAGGAAAACCAATGTGTAGAGAAGTTTGTGACTTGCATGTAGGCTGTGTAAAGTCACAGAAGAAAGACGGCAGTTTCCATTCACTGCCCTCAGTGCCATTGTCTACATTTTCTCTCTGGCTACCTAAGCAGACTTCAGTCCTATTCTGCTCCTAACAGAGTGGACATAGGCCATACAGGATCCGCAATTAACTCCTTAGCTACCTCTTGCTTTTATTGCCTCATCTTTTCTACTGTATCTATTGAAATTTACAGTCAATGTATAGATCTTGTTCCTGAATCCTACCTGTTTTGATCCTGTTCCCTACAAGACCATCATTCCCTGCTCTTCAAAGCTTTTCTTCAGTGCATTGTAGGCTGGTGTGAATCAGACCAGCACCAAGAAGCTGCCAGGGGCAGCATCAGGGTTTGCATATTTATGTGCAGTTCTGAAATCTGGCAATTAAGATGCCAATAGACAAAGTCCTGCCTCTGGCAGCCCCCTCTGCCCTTCACAGCAAGACATCTGAGCAGCTCATCCATTAGGCTTCCCCATCACTGTAGCCATCAGCATTACATTTTATGGAAACTCATCGCCAACTTTACTTTCCTTAAAATTCTGCCTTGTAGGCCTGGAGCTGTTTAAAAAGTAGTTTAAGTATTGGTGAGAAGGATGAGGGTAAAGTAGGGCAGAGGGGGGAAGGAGGAAGGGGACAGCTAACTGGCAGTGATAACCTCATCAGCTTTTCAAGATAAGTCGTCTCCACTCATCACTCAGTGTCCCTAATCGCAGAGGACCAGAAAAGTAACTGCAGAATTCATCCATCAGAAGTAACCCTTCCTTTGCAGCTGTCACAGGACTACTACCCATGCCCATGAAACACAGGTCTGTGTTAAGGGAACATGTCTTGTCTGTAAGGAATTTCGATAATAAAATTTATTTCAAAAACTGACGCAAAATGAAATAGATATTCTCACTGAAAGCAAATTTCTCTCTTCCCCTAAAAACAGATTGGTTTGGGGTAATCCAAAAGCTCCTTTTCATCTGGAAAATACAAATGTTTTTATTTCAACATCTTTATTATGTGTCATAAATTATTTTAATTCACTTTTTTTCTTTGAAAAATATTTCCTTTTGGAAATTTTGGTTCCAAAAAAGAGACAAAATTGTTCCCTGAGATCATTGGCATTTTATGAGTTTTCTCCCAAACTAAATTCTCATTAACTCATGTAATTTCTATAAATATTTTATTTTATCTTAACAGAATCATATATTTCAAAGGAACATGGTCCTACCCCATGTCTTCTGATTTTCATTGTACCAATTATAAAGATGTTTATTCTAGGCTATTATAAAAAAACTTTGTGAGGTTTTGCTGTCACATTTTCATGGACCACTTAATGGCAGAAGCAGGTAACTCTGATGGAGAAGGTCTTACTGACCACGTTTGCCACTCCAGCCTCCTTATTATATTATTTGCATAAGAAAGGGGATACGAGCTGCTTTGATTTTGTAACAGGTATCCAAACCTTGCCTGAAGTAGGAAGTCTTAATTTGTGGGAAATCTTAGAGCCTTATTTCCCATACAGAGACATGCACAGCTCTGGCCACGTAGCTGTCGCCAGCGCCGGCGGGGGCTCTGTGAATCACATAGGCCCCCACAGTGAGCTGAGAACGAATTTCCCCCAAGCTGCCTCTTTGAAGTGCTGCTCGAGTACAGCCTTCACAGGCCACAAGCGAGCTGACATTTTGTGCAGCTCCTGTTTTGCAAGCAGGCTGAAAATAACAGCAAAGGAAGGTCTTTGACCCTCACTGATATTGCATATAACTAGATATAGATCTAAAAACACAGAGTTTTTACTGGCATGATTTAGGAGAAGGAGAGGGAAGCCAGAAATAATTCATTAAGAAAAGCATAGGTATTTCTTTAATACATGATTTGCCACGTGAAACTGCATGTGAAAGAACATTGCTTGTTTGGCTGAGTTCTAGTCCTGAATTTGTTTGCTGTAACATTTACTGTTAAATCACTATTGGATTATCTTCCCTATTTAAAGAAAAGTTAAAATCTACTTGTTTTATCTCAGGGTAATTAGTCTGAGGGCTGTGAGGTTGAACTCAGTACGTTCATCTCATAAAACTAGTGTCCTCTTCCAAATTTTCTCTTCTGTATGTTGAAGCTGTTTCTGTTCCTAGCCAAAAATTACTTCCTCTCCACCCCGCTTTCAGCACTGTTATATCCTTTTCAACCAAAACTAGCTAAAAAAACTCTAATCACCTATTTTTACTGTTTGATTTAGGGAGTGTTCACAGGACTCATTTTGCTGGCAGAGCTGAAGGGCTTGCAGAAAGAGAAAAGGAAGAGAGTTACAAATTCAGAGGGCAAAATAGCAGCCAAACATGAGAATATCATCAACTGGTGGAGGTGTTTGCAAACTGAGCATCTATGGCCTAAACCGACTGTTTTGTTTGGGGGTATTGTTGTTGTTGGGGTTTTGTTTTTTACTGCAGGATTACTCCTAATTGTTAAGACAATTGAGAAAGAAACTTAACAAAGAAAACTAAGTCCTATGGGTTTTTCATTGTCTGTTGGATTTCTGGAAGAAGCGGTTTGTGGTAAACAAGGAAGACAAACCTGGAACCTCTGCTGCATCCTGTCTCCTATTTAAGAGGATTTGTGATTCTACATATAAAGAGAAATCCAACAACTTGCCATGCGGCCCTGGTAAGTTATATAAGCTAAACTTTTCACAATTTAATGTCTAAAACTAATCCTTTAATCCATATTTAGGCTCCTGTAATGAACTCGTCTTAAATGTTATCTGCAGGTGCTCAGACATACTGAAAAATTGATAAAGTATATACTTATTCATAAAGCACCTGAATTTGAATTTTTTAGCCATAATGACTTCTCCTTGGTGTTAATGAAGACTTTCATACATTGAAGGGCTCTTCTGATGTTTGTACAGAAATTTTAAGTCATACTTCTCTGTGACTGCTGTATGCTTCAAGCACCAAAAGAAGTCCAAAGTAGCAGGAAGCAAATTCTAGCTTTTTTTTTTTTTTTTCCTATTCTGTGATAGGCAATTTTACTAAATCTTTTTTTCTGCAATGTTTGGAAGAGCCTCCCTCCTCCCATTAACTCAATATGGGGCTGAGTGATGTTTATGTTTAACACAGAGAGAGTTTAGAGAGAGTTGCTCAAAGTCAGGGAGGGAGGGGAACAAGCCTTGTTAATGTACAAATTCCGGATCCAACAAAAAGGAAAACAAATTCATCCCAACTGTTAAGGCTAATGAATTTAACTCTTTGTTCTCTGCTCTGGGATTACAGCTGCAGGGAAAATATTTTCTTAGAAACTTAAGCTTTCCAACAAGCTCTGATTAGTTCAGAAGATGAGGCAGTAGATTCCCACCTGTCTAAGCTACTAACGGTCTGAATGCTCTGGCGTCCTTTCCACAGGTGCCTCCATCACCCTCTTCCCAAAGTTATTGGATTGTCTTCCTTAAATAGAGGAGTAACTGTGGGCTTTCAACATTGCCTAGTAAGTGAAAGACAAAAAAGGAAACAGGACTGTAAAGCTGGAAACAAGAAGTAAAGGTGTGCTGATTTCTTCTGTCAGATCTTTCCTCAAGGTTTCTTCCTTCCATTTCTATTACAGAGGTACCATCCTGACCAGCCCCATCAGGTAATGTAGGATGAATAATAATGGATTTGGTACTAATTTTCTGTGGAATAATGCACAGGATTTGTCAGGAGGGTAGATTTTGAGGTAGGAAGGGCTAGGCAAGATTTTGGAAGCTACACTCCCAAGTGGTGTCCATTATCTCTTTCCCAAGGGTTGAGCCATAGCACTAGCAGCTGAAGGACTGGCATGTCACAAGCTTTTGTCTCTGGAACAGGATTTCCCCAAGTGGCTGATAACAGACTCAGTCTATTCCACAGAGTATGTATTCAGAGCCTGACCTGATACATTTATTACAAACAAAAGCCAAAGAATGTTAAATTTTGTCTCTAACAAAATGCTATTCTGGCTATTCAGATAAAACAAGTTTGGCTTGGGGTTTTTTAGATGCAGAGCTGCCTTTGCTGTAGGAAATCTCACGTATTAAGGAAAGATCAATACCACAGCTAATGGCCTAAGGTATCAAAAAGCCTCACTGGAGGAAATGAGAATGTTGTCTGGAAACCAGATGATGATAATCCTCAGGATAAATGGATTTAGAGATTTCCGAAGCCGTTTTAGTAAACAGAGGGCAGACTTAGGCAGTTATTTCAACAAGTTCCTTTACAAAAGAGAAAGAGATTGTCATGTTCCTGTTTGGTTTTAGTCTTGACATTGATGAGTCTCAGTGAATGTTTATTAACCTCTTAGATGCAGAACAGACCTTTTAATAAAGCACCCTCTTCTTCTTTACAGAGAAATCTTACTCTGGTCGTTTTGTCTTGCAAATGCTATCCTTGCACATGCTGTTGACAGAGGCTGGCAGAGAGCCATCAATGTCCCTGGGGTCTAGAAAAGGCAGGTGGAAAACTTGTAAAGGACTCAAGGCAGAGCTCAGACAAGTGCAACAAAGCAGAGATCACTTGATTCTTCTTTCAGTTTCGTGGCTGTGAACCAGAAGGCATCCAGAGAAGGGCAGTGTTCAGTGTGGCTAGGAGGACTGTAAAAACAGCTCTACTACTGCCTAAGGCCAGAGGTCCATCTAGCCGACCTAGCCCTGTTGGTCTTCTGTCTTGCCACCCTTGCAACTACCTCTTTTCCAAGCTGGTGATTGATACTCTAGGTCATCTCTTCTCCTGTGAAAGCTATTTCATGACTTAGTTCATAAATGTTGTATTTTCTAGTTGTACTCCTTCCTCTGTGAGGATAAAAAACGCATACAGGATCCAAGACCTGGGAGCTCATGATTTTTTTGCAGCCACTTAGAAACATGCTCTGTGTCACTCCCTATTCTCCCCCATATCTTTTTGCCTGCTGCAGAGCACTAAGCTTACATGTTTCGGTTTTTTCCTCTTTGGATAGCAGCATATGATCTACTTTGCAGGACGTTAATGGGTTACATAATGGGTGTGTCAGCTAAACTCCCATAACTGTCTGCGTTCAGACCCAGGCCAACAAACAGGTGAAATACGTAAGTCCAAACCACCATAAGCATCAAAGCAGTTTACCTCGCAGTCAGAGCAGGGTCAGCTAGGCCCGTTCAGCTGACTTGCAATAACTCACTGAGCCATTGCAACCCAAACACACTTGAGGGGGTCTGTTTAAAACATGGAAGGTCTCGTTTTGCCTGGGGCAAGTATTGTGATGTTGACTTACCCCCCACTGTGGTAAGCCTTTGACTCATTTCAGTTTCAGATATACAGAAATCCTCACCAGGATTCCAGATCTGAACTGAACAACTTATATTTCAACCAGCTCCATGCTACGACTCCCTCCTAGCCACAAACTTTCACCAGGTCTCCCTAGACATGCATAGGGAGCAAGCTGCAGATATGGGATTTATTTCTGGAAGCACACCCTGCCCTGTGTCCACCATTCTTTCTTCTCCTATCATTTGGCAAAAACGTTGACATCCAGGAAAAATTGCAGTTAGGAAGCAGTCCACAGCTGGATCTTGGGTAGTGCCAGTGGGTACTTGGGAGAGGATTATATCACAGGACTGCAGAAGAAGTCAGTTTGGAAAGGACGTCTGGAGGTTTCTATTCCAGCCTCCTGCTCAAAGAAGTCCAAGGAGACCAGGTTACTCCAGGCCTTGTTCAGTCGAGTTTTGAATATCTTAAAGGATGGACATCCCATTGTACTTTTGGGACCCTAGTTGACCACTTCCATAGTGATTCCCTTCCCCCACCAGCCCTTACATTGGAACAGCATTTCCTGAGTTGCAAGTAGAATTAGTTTCCTTTTTGTTCTGTTGCTGTGCATCTAAGAAGAGTCTGTCTGTGTCTTCTCTACAGATCCTCCTGTTCCATAGTTAGATAGCCTTCCCTTCCTCAGGCTGAACAAACCCACTTCTCTCAGCCTATGCTGCCATGTCCTGTGCCCCAGCTGCTGACCCACATGGTACCCCTCTGCTAGACTCACCCCAGTATGTCAATGCCTTTTTTGTGCCTGTGCAAGTGCCCATACTGGACTCCCAACGCTGTCTCGCAAGTGCCAGACAGAGGAGAATAGCCCTTTCCCTTGAGCTACTGGCTACTTTCTTGCTCTCTGTGCAGCTGGCTTTTGCTGCAAGGACACATTGCAGACTCACATTGAACTCTTCATCTACCACACCTGCAGTTATTTTCTGCATGTGCTATTCATGGATAGCTCTGGAAGGGGCAGCATCTTCCTGACACATGCACTCCCCCTCATCCTGTAATTCCCTGAGTCACAGGCAGGGAGCATCCAAGGAGGTGCCCAATTGCTGCCTACCCATGTGTATTCAAAAAATGGCACACCGACTACTTGCACATTGAGGATGTCCTGGATTGTCTGCATGCCACAGGCACTTTACGGTGTGTGCATACACCCACCCAGCCATGAAGCAGAGGAGAAGGCATCAATTTGCCCCCCTTCACTTCCAGAAGATGACACCTGTCCAACACAGCAGGAAATGGTCATCGATGAACTGGAGCATGTCTTTCAGAAAGACACTCAGCCATGGGTGGGTGTCTGCTGAAGACTGGAGAAAAGAACCCACCGCTCAAAGGACCATATACACTTCATATGAAGTCTGATACATAAAACTTTGATGGTTTTGGTTGCATGCCATATTCAAAACACTTTAAATTTGTTTGTTTTTAAAGAAGCAATATATTTAAAAGGAAAAGTGGGCCTATGGGATAACAGCAGTTTTCTCTGATTATAGCTCCACAGAGGCACCCTAAGATTGACTAACTCAGTTGTATCAAAAGAAAAAAGTAAATCACTGGGAAGTTTGCTTCTCAGACCTTTCCATTTCATTAAATCTTTTCTGGCCTTTGTCACCACTTTCCAATGAATTTTCATTTTTTAGCATGACAGAATGCTAAGAAAAAAATCCCTAAAGCTTTCTTTGTCCATTCTAAATATTTGTCACTCAAAAACATGTGTCATTTTTAAGGAATGTTTGCCAGTCTTGATTAAGGGGAGAGGGCAAATAATCTTGGAATGGTCCTTCTAAGTTTATCCTTACAATCTTTCTTTTTTTATTCATTTTGTTTGAAAGAGTTGAGCCTCAGTACAATTGATTTCCCAGCTCCCTCAAGTGGGTTCCAATGTTGCTGACAACAGAAAAATTGAATGATTTGTTGACTGCATCCATAGATGCAGCAATCCTCACTCCACGTAGAAGTTTCACAGTATCTTGCAACTTAAAGCTGGCATTTTCTGCTCTGTGCTTATGCACTGGAAGGCAGAAAAGACCAGTGCTTTTAAAAAAAGAAGCAGCCTGTCCCCCTAAAGGGCTGTATTTGATGGAATGAGGGGACGCAGAGTTAGGAAAGAGCAGTTGCAGCAGTATGTTGCAAAAACCTCTTAGCTCAAGCTACACCCTTGTATTTACTTGCTGGACATGGTTCAGCACTGCCATTTTCCACATGTACCACATCCTGCTGCCCATGCTGTTACGGGACAGTAATAACCCATCCCTCTCTGTCCCATAGGAGCTCGCTTTCATCAGCCACCTCTTCTCTCAAACAATTAATGTGATGATGTTAAACTCAGGGCAATTACACCTTGCCCTACTTAGCTTCACATCGATTTTCTCTTTTTGAGATTTGCAGAAAGGCCTTTGTGCCTGAAAGCTTGTCTGCTTTTTTCTAGGTGTCTCCGTTGGTCTAATAAATGGTATTACTTCTCTACACTAACTTTTCCTTTTGAACATCCTTAAAACTTAGTAGATGTAAGAATACTATCACTACAATATGTTATTATGTGTATTGTATTTCTGACTGAGCTGTAAAGTCAAGGATCTTACAGTCATTAAAAATCCCCCAACACTTCTCACAAAAATAGGAATGTTAGTCCAGATTCCCTGGCCCAGTGAGCACAATCTTTACATGATGTTTTGGTTGAATTGTAGCTCCCTTTACTTTTTGTTGTAACTGTGGGTTGTTAAACAGCTGCCATGATTCCCCCTGCTCCCCCAAGAGATCAAGCTGCAAATGAATTATAGATATAATACGAGTAGTCTTACACATACATTACCCAAAGCCTCTTACATGGGTCAGAATCATACAGTTATTGTCTTGTCAGATCTTTGGAATAAAAATCTATGGACTTTGTGAGACGATCTCAGTGTATTGATTGCTATAAAGGAGGCTGAGAATCTTTGACTTGAGATAAAAAGATATCAGACGTCTGTGATTAACGATCAGCAAAACTTGAGTGTTGCAGAGAGAGCTTTTAATTGATTCTACCAATGTGCCTCTGTGTGTGTGTATATTTATGCACCAGATGTGCATACGCAAAGTGTAATGATGTATAGATGGTACATATGTGAGTATCCATTTATAATATCTGGATGATGAATATGTAGCAGGGCTATAAGAGCCCACACATTGGGGGATCTGGTTGATGGGTCTGGGGGCTGGCCCAGTACCAGCCCATGGTCCTGCCTGACCATTTTGGGCTGTGTCTCATCCCAGATCCCCTCACTGTGCCTGATCCTGACCCCCACTCACAGGCTGACATCCCAGCCTGGACTTGTCCCATTCTCATCCCCATGGAGGTGCTTGATGCTCAGAGCTGGGGCTTCCCCCAGCTTCTCCCCAAGCCTGCCCTGCTCCTGGCTGGGGGGATGGTGGTGGGATGGGCCCTGGCTGTGAGGTCCTGCCCTGCTGCCCTGGCAGAGCTCCTGTGGCCCCCAGCCCCAAAGAGCAGCCAACCCACTCTGGACCCTGACACTAGGCCTGTCAGAAAAATAGTAGAAATTCAAAGTGGGTAGGAAGGAGAGGGGAGGGGAGGGGGAAGGAAAAAAGAGAAACAAGAAAGGAAAGGAAAGGAAAGGAAAGGAAAGGAAAGGAAAGGAAAGG
>VXBL01002146.1:73928-133301 GCA_013400195.1 Aramus guarauna | reverse complement strand
AAAAAAAAGGGTGGGGGGATGGTGTGGTGGGAATTTCTTTTTCTCCTGTTCTTTGCTTCCCTTTAAATTTAAATGAGCATCCAGTATTCACTGGTCAAGAAACATCTTTATGAACTCTGGTTTGGATTCAACTCCTGAACCCTCAGCACAGAATATCCACAGGTTCAGAAATCATGGATAATAACCCTAAGAAATTCTCTTTTTACCTAACAGCTCCTGGCCAAAA
The DNA here is from genome assembly GCA_013400195.1 of Aramus guarauna. NCBI lineage: Eukaryota > Metazoa > Chordata > Aves > Gruiformes > Aramidae > Aramus > Aramus guarauna. The sequence goes on along the minus strand of VXBL01002146.1, from coordinate 133,075 downwards.
TCTTTTTCAGGAAAAGAGTTCCTTAGAAATGCCACACTATGGTCAATCACATTTAAGGAAAGGAATCAGCTAGTGGCCTCCCCACTTGTATACGAACACATATACGCAGTTTCTGTTGAACAGACTTTATAAACCTAGACAAAATAACAACCTTGAATTAAGGAGACCAACTATTTCCATTAATCACTGTAATAAAAAAAAATGCAAACTTGGCAACACAGTTTCACTCCAATGCTTCCTCAATACACACTGTCAACTCCACCCCCAGTATTACTCAGACACTATTCACCATTGCAGTATCTCTTAAACAGGTATCTCTTGTATTGCCTCACAAAGGAAACCCATGAATCAAAGTAAGAATGCTCTTGAAACAGGTCTTTTAAATGAAAACTTAGCTCAGAGCTAGCTCAAAGGGAACTTTTGGACTGATTTGGGCTAGAAGTCAACCTCCTGTTTGGAAAAATATAATAACTGAGTAACATAAATAAGCCTTTAATTTGGGCTTAATGGAGGCCGTCGTCATAGGCTGCTGCATTCATCTGTTAAAGAGAAACTTAAGGAGGTTTGAAATGGGATCAATTCTGCTGTCATATAGTTAATAAAAGTGAATAATTGTTTACTTATAAATTAAATTCCATGTGGAATTGGTATCTAACAAGGAAAGCTCAGCTAGGTGATTAGATATTGGCTTCAGAGATGAATTGGCATTTTAATAAATATTTTAATTGATGCAACTCCAGTCATGGATGGCTATCCAAAAATGCAAAGTCTGGCTCAGTTCATATGAAAAAAGTAAAGCCACATCTGAGGATAAATTCTGAAGCCTGCATCCTGACCACTTTCTTTGCAACTCTTATTGTCTAACACATAAAAATAAAACAAGCTACATGAAATCCACTTCTTTGAAGGACTAAGCATATTCAGTCCCTTCTAACTTGAGTGACCACTGCCTTGTTACCACTGTGACAAAGCAGTCACGGTCTCCCGGAAGGAGACTCACTAGCTTTGGAGTCACCTTCCTCATCTTAGCCATTCCTTGAAGGATTGTTTTGGTTCAAGGGAAATTTCATAGATTTCAACAGTAATGTCACTAGAGCTGCTATTGTCTCTCTGAACAGGCAAATACAGCCACTGCAAAAATATAAAAATAATTCTTACATGCATCTCATGCTTATCAAATCACATCACTGCATACTGTGATTAATTTCTTGCAGACAGTTTCTTTAATTCTCTTTTAAGGATAAATACCTGTATTCCTTCATAATAAATAAATAAGCCCTTGCACCACCTCACTTGTGACACAAATGAAAAATGATAAGCCATGAATTGATAACATTTAGTTTTGTTTCTCTCCAGATCATACATTTTAGAAATCCCATGACAGATGAGCTGACTATTTTCAGTCTGTATTTTGTTTGGTGGTTAAAGCTTATGCACGCATTAGTTTTCAATGTCTTCTGACACATTTTAAGGACTAGGTCTAAAGCTGTTTCTGGACACATAGGTCTTGATGTCTAGGGTGCTGTTTTTAATAAATACTTCCTGCAGTTAGCCTGTCATCCTCATGTATTACTGCTCTTGAGTAGAAAGCTTAAATCTTGCTAGAGTTCCTACATGCTTGCATATTTGCATTCCTCTCAGATGAACATTTCAAATAAAATGGGGCAAAGGGGGCTGCAGCTAGAGAGAGAAACTCATTCCTGCAGTTTATTTTGGTATTCAGAAAAGTGCACTGGGCTGATCTAGGGACAACGGCTAATGTTGTTGTCTGTGTCTTATTCTTAAGCATGGTCTCTTTCTTCAGGAAGCCGAAACTAAAAATTTCTTTAGCCTTCTGGTCCTCTCTACTTACTTATTACATTTCATTAATAAAGCATAATATTGCATAGTATTACTCTAGGAGTAAAACTCACCTCTCTCTTCTCCTAGTCCATGTTTTGTCACAGCCATGCTGCCTTTCCAAATGAACAGGTCAGATCTATGAGATTCTTTTTGCTGTCTGTAACTCCTGTTCTGATTGCCTGACCTCAGAGCCAAGCGATGAATGTAAGTATCCTGACACCCACTTACAACAAGCTCTTCCAAAGAAGCTGTTTAAGCCACTGACAAAATGAGCCATTAGACCATCATCAGGATGCCAGCTGCAGGGAATGAATGCTACAAACTGCTTCTACTAGTTACCATTTTTCTTCAGGTCAGGACCATGGGTGAAGCCTGAGATAATACAGTAAAGAGGAGTAACTGAGCAGCGTGTTTGGTATGGGTACGGGTACAAAGGTGACAGAGAGGAGGAACCTCCCTATAGTCACTCGAAGAAGTGCAGCACAGCCTCATGCTGGAGTGGTCCGGAGGAGGGAGGTCTAAGAGACTCTTCTGCATCTCCTAGTATGGTTCAACAGTGGTACACAAGAATAAAGTCACTGGTTCAGTCCTAACCCTACTGAGGAGAAAGTAGCAGCTGTTCTGATGGCTGCATGGTGGCCCAACACAGGAGGTCACATGAGAGCTGGTTTCTTTGCCATCTTGAAATTTGTGGTGCAAAATATGACACTGAGTCTTCCTGGAAAATTCAAAGAGGAAGAGAAATGAAGTCAGGAGCACCTACCCTCTGTCCTTTGTCCTACCTCCCCTTCCCCTGAGAAAGCCCTCTCTGAGCTGAAGATGAGGCATCCTTGGAGCTATCAAAAAAATTTACTTTATGAAGGAGCTTAGAAAGGACTTTGTCAGGTAGTCACACAAGGTATAATATTTTCTTTAATAATATATACCAACATGCCAGTTGGAAATGCCACAAAAACTGCACAACCATCAAGCAATTTGCCCTCACAGAGGACCTGCCGGCAGCTGTGCTCTAAGCCTTTGCTCTGGCTGCCAGCTCAGATAAGGATTTGGTCCTGGATATTGAATGACTCGGCTGATACCACCCAGAAAACCAGGAAACAATTGCTGTTTTAGCATGCTTTATGCCTGATGTTAGGTAAAGCACTGTCCATAGCATTGCACAGCCTATGGAAATGTTTTCTCTACATCATAAATTCATGTATCTTTTATTAAATTTTTCCAGAAGATAAAACAAAGGTATTGTCATTTGCTGTGAAAAAAATATGGGTAAGAAATGCATTCTGGTGTTTGTTTTTTTATTTCCTGTTATTTTTCTTTGCTTTTAAAATCACAAGGAACAGTAGCCATGTGAGTTCAGCTCCTCTGCTTTCCTGTAATCTACCCTTTGATGTAACTAACCGGCAAAAACATATTTCTAATCAAATATAGTCCCCCATCCTTAATCAGCTCAGCTTTAAAATGCAGATCAATGAGATAAGAAAGAGCTGATTTAATTAGCCCAACCTCAGCAATGTTACAGCATATTCTCATTTACAGAAATAATGGAGAGCAAGAGGAAAAAGATTCATCATCATGAAAACACCAGGGAGGGCAGAGGAAAGCAGGATATTTCCTATGTTAGCAAAGGGTGATTTTCACTCTGGCTAAAGAGCCAGCATATGCTTTATGAGCCATTTAAATAACACTTAGGCCTTGTGCTTTGTCCTTTAGCCTGGGGATGAATTTCTTTCACTAAGTAGCAATACCTCTGGAAATCATCACTCTTGAGTTTAATTGATGAGCCAGAGACAGCTCCCACCACTTGGTGAATAAAGAAGAGGAAATATGGCAGGCAGGAGCATAGCAATAATGCACATTTATATAGCTGCTTGGGAAAACTCACCCACATGCACTTTACACATCATACGCCTGGTCAGGCACTCTTAATGGAGAGTCAGTGTGCTTTAATGGGAACAGCACAGGGTGTGCTGCCTTACTGTGTGTCCACAGGCAAATCACTTCACCCCTTGCATTTATTTATTTATTTATTTATTTATTTATTGGGAGTGGGGGTGGTGTTTTATTTTGCCTTGCTTTCATCCTCTGTCTCCTTAGGATTTGGAATTTCCTTCAGGTAAATCTCTTCCTTTCGCCATGGTGCAGGTACCCCGCAGAATGGGGACCCTGGCACCACTGGAGCTCCCAGGTATTGCTCTACAGCTACTCAAAGAGCAAAAACAGTGCAAGTTCTCAGCTTGATCCTCCTGCTTTGTGGCTTCAAAGCAGCAGACTGCTACCTTACCTTCACCAGCTGTGTATAACTGATTCCAAGTACTCCTCCATTGCCCTGGAGCATGGGACTCACTGGGTCAGATTAGTCCAGATTTGGTCAATGAGAGTGGAGAAATGTTGCCACCTCCACGCAGAGCACCCAGAACACTTCCTTGGCTGCAGCAATCTTGTAGAGGCCTCAACAAGAGAAAGATCAGACCTGTAAATGTCCAACAAGGATTTTCAGACAGACTGAAGCAGTGGACTTGGGCTCAGGACCTGAACCTTTGGTGTGGTAGGTCTTGACATTCACACTGTTGCAAAATCAGGGCAAATCCTCACAGATCAGGGTATGTCAGCTCCCAGTCTGAGTGCTAATTCCAGGGATGAAGTTCAGCTTCATGCTCATCCATCATTTTGAACAGAGCTAGCTTGTGACATCCACATTTGGCAGTCACTGCCTGGGAGATAATTGCTCATCACTGAGGGGAACTATCACTGGCTAGGATAACCCGCAGGCCCTTTCTCCTCAGGGATGGGAGCACCAGAGGCAAAGCAATTAACAGAGCAATTAAGTCACTAGCCAATCATCTCTCTCTCTCTTTTTGTTTGCTTTTTTTTTTTTTCTCCATCTTCTCAGACTTGTGCCACTCTTCAGTGCCTCTAAAAACAATAAGGAAAGGTTCTGCTCTCTAGAGTGAAAGTCCCTCAGGTGAGTGGGGCTGACATCAGGCTCTAACCCCTACTTCTGTCCCTTACTAGAGCCCAAGGGTGCATCCCTGTGCTGCATGTTGCCTTGGGGAGTGTTGTCAGATAATGATCTGTACTGCTTCTCTTGCTGTTTATCAAGATCTTTGGTGTCAGGGGTGGCCTTCAAGATTGTAGACTTACATCTTCTTGGGGATGGTGGAAGAGACGACTGTCTGCAACTCAGCCCCAAGTGCAGAGATACCAGCTTCCATGCATCTCTCCTGCCTGACAAACTGCTTATGTGGTCATTCCCTGGTATGCTTCACTAGCCATGACGTAGGTTAGAAAGAGGCCTACTGCTTGGACTGATGGAGTGGGGTCCAGAGCCCAAAACATATCATCAGCCTGGGCTTGATGGACATGGCTTGTCTACTTTAAACAGAACCAGTGCTGTTTCAGTTCCTGAGAGCCAAGAGACAACAGTGGTAGCTTAGATTTCTTCTCTTCCCTGCATTCTTCTCCTCTCCTCTACCAGGTTTGTCTCCCAGATGATAAATCAATCTTTTAGACCAGCTATCCCAACTCTGTGGTTTCATGACAAAGGTTTGCACACAAGATGTTGAGACAAGTTCACATGCCTGAAGGTTTATTAGCTGGGTCCATAGCTGATGGCATTCATCAACCCTAAAAGTGAAAGTTAGTTTTGGGGAAATATAAAAAGACAAGAGTAAAGAAGAGAGAAGAAGAAGAAAGAGAAAACTCTGTTACAGTCAGTCTACCCCAGCTCCTCTCGGCCGCTCCTCCCTCCTCACACGTCTCCCTGCTCCAGCGCGGGCCCTTCCCCGGGCTGCAGTCCTTCAGGGACAACCTGCTCCCGCCTGGGCTCTCCACGGCCGCAGCTCCTGCAGGAAATACCCCCCTGCTGCGGCGTGGGGCCCTCCCCGGGCTGCAGGCTGGGTCTCTGCTCCAGCGGGGTCTCTCCAGGGCTGCAGGGGATCCCTGCTCCGGGCCTGCAGCACCTCCTGCCCTCCTCCTCCTCCTCCTCCTCCTCCTCCTCCTGCTGCGGCCTCGGGGTCCCTCTGCTGCTGCTCCCTCCTTGGCTTCCTCCTCCTCTGCCTGTGCCGCCTTTGGCCCTTGCTGAAACCTGTTTTCCCCCCGGCGCCCCCAGCTTGGCTGAGGGGCTCAGCTGTGTCCTGCGCTGGGGCCGGTGGAGCCGGCTGGGACCGGCTGGAACCGGCTGTGTCCGGCACGGGGCAGCCCCGGCCTCTCCCCACACAGGCCGCCATGCAGCCCCTGACAGCGCCTGGGCACCGATACCCCCTGCACTTCCCTTTGCCTGCTCCCACATAGGAAGTTGTTCATGCCGACCTGTGCACACTCAGCTCAGGGCAGGCAGTGCCTGCTGCTCAGTGCTGCAGGTGGGTCACTGGATGCCTGAACATGAACCAGGAGCTCAACTGTAAGGTGAGAAAAAGGGAGGAAAAAGCAGTGAGACTCACACTGAGGTAACCATCTTCCTGTGAGAAACCACTACAAAATCAGTAGTGGGGCTTTGGGGGGCAAGGCCATGAGAGTAACAACAGGCAAACAATAGTGTTGAGAACAACAAGGAGGTAAAATATATCCCAGAGGCTCTGGGAAACGCTGCTTCAGCAGCCAGGGGAAGGGTGCAGAGCTGCGAGGGGTAATTAGGCTGTGGAGCTTGAAGACCTTCAGTCAGGCAAAAGGCACCTTGTGCCGCTGGGGTTTGGCAATGACATGGGCTTAAAGTGGTTTGCCCCACCTTGTCCAGCAGCTTGGTCCTCCATTATACAAACCTGAAGTACATGGGGCCAGGCTGCAAACCCTGCCAGGAAGCACTGTGTTTGTTCCTCCAGAGAGATAGCCACCTTTAGAGCCAAATCTTAGATTCAAGTCACCAAATAGCATCTTGGACACTTGAAGAAAAATCAGCTTCTCCTTTCAAAGGCTTGAAATGAAGCTCTCCATCAGTGACTTCTCATCATTGAAAAATCTGCAGAATAACACTCACCCCATCCTTAGCACCTGAAGCCTGCACGTCCCTCCGTTTAGAGGATGCACAATGCTTTTGTTAATTAGAGCCTTAGTTTAATATGAGCTGTCAAAGTTCACTTAACTTCAATTAATTGTTTCTCCTGAGCTTAATTTCTTTAGTTAAGTATTGATTAATCATGGCTTAATTATGCTGGAGTCTCACTGGGTGATATTTTAGTCGCACACTGCAGCAATGCATTGCTTTCTAAAAATACTCTGGGAATCATCAGATATCTTATGCATTGCTATTATTGGGATGACTTTTAATATTTATCTTTTCATCCCTTATGTTACACAATGTATATTTAACATGTTGTGTTTAATTCCACTGGTTTACAACTCATTTTTTCTCTATGAGGGTAGGTTTTAGACTAGAGTTTTGCATTGCATAGTGTGGGGAGAAAGGGCTTAGAGTCTGGCATCCAGTATCCTGTGCCAGGAGGAGGGGGTTAGGGAACACAAGTGAATGGTCTTTGCTGTGGTAGAATGCTAACACATTTAAACAACCAAAATATTCATGGTGTGTTTTTTCCTTTGTACCTTTTAGGGGGCATACAACAATGTTGACTCAAATACTATCAATACTTCCTCAAAACTACAATGTTAGACCTCATCTTATGAATATGGCCTTCAGACCAAGGCCAAGTCTGAAATCTTAGTCTGTTCTGAAACATCAGGAAGAGAAATCTATGAAGTCCTCCACTTCTCTGTAATATCTCAACAGCCCTGTAATGTCGAGTTGGATTGCAAGTATCTTAATTCTCACAGATAAATAAAACATTTATTATTTTTTACTGAGTTCTTTCTTGAATTTAGATATTTACCCAAATCAGATGCTAAGTTTGATCTGTAGTGAGAAATTAAAAAATTATATTTTCCCCAGAAATAATTTCCCTGGAGTCCATTTAGATGCCTAATTTTACCTACTCACAGAAGCAGTTTTCATTATTTTCTAAATGAGAAACAGTCATTCCCCAGAGAACACTTCCTGGCTTGCCATGGTTTTATCACAGTCAAGGGTTAACTTTCTCTCTTTGGTACATGTTCAGTTTTTCAGAGATCTCTAAACCTACTACTAAAATTTCAGTTTGAACATGTACTATGCTATAGGAGTACTAAGCATTATTTACTACTGTCATCCCAGATGCTCGAATGAGTGCTGGTAGGAATATGCTATAAAGAGAGTCATGAAAATGACATCCTTTTCTACTACATTTCACCTACTTGGGGATGTAAACATCTGGCACCTTGGGAATGTACATCTTTGCTATGTGAAAGACAAGATAAACGGGTAAAAACACTGATTATTATATAGATCATGAAAAACACTGCGGGTTGATGCTGAATGACACAATACAATAAATTTTCCAGAAAGGGATGGATGAATTAGTCGAGATAAAAAAAGTGCTGGAAAAAATATTGCTTAGAATGTGAACAAGTGCTAGTCAAAACAGTCCCAGAGTTCAATTAACCTGTTCTTTGTTATTAACTTCTTAGCATGACTCTGCATTTTTGTATTCTGATCAAAATCAGAAACCAGAACCCTCACTTCCACAACATAGCTTGCTTGTAGTAGATTTATAACAATACATAACTAAGAAGCTGAAAAGCAAATCTGTTCTCATGACTCTTAATCTAAACACTGTATCTGAGTCCAGGTCATTACTATTGTAGGTGCTGAACAAATACAGTCCTGCCCCAACATGTTTACTGGAGAAGAAGAAACAAAGAATTAGAAAAAAGAAGTTTTACCCTCTCTGCTTTCCGTAGAGGAAACTGAAGCACTGAAACACAATATGCAAGATTTCCCAGTGTGATTTGGGGCCATATTCATTATAATGATTAGTCATTGATCTTAACTACAATCCCCAGGATCTTGCCACGTGGAACTCGAGCTCTGTTTCTGGAAGTCTTGACAGCAACTGAATGCACATCCCCAACTTTCTCTTGCTAATGCCTAAACACAAAAACCTTCCAATTTCATCAGCTTTCTTGACTTCAGCTACATCCTTGTTGCTCACTATTATTTATTTCTATTGTAACCAGGCTTAGCAGACAAAGTCATCATCCACAGCTGTATCAGAGGCTTTACTAGCACAAAACAAACTTCTAAATCCAAGTATTAAGATGAGACCACTGAGGAGAATGTGCAGTTAAGTGGGAAGTATGGGTTTATCAGGGCAATCAGCCTGGTCAGAAGGGATCAGAGCTCCTCCAGTCCCCTCCTGTAGACTAAACCTAACCTGATTAAAGTTAGGAGAGATGGCTAAATGTTATATGGCTCTGAGTATTTAAAACATTCCTTTTCACTTTACCAAAGGAGTACACACAAGGTACAAGCTCTTCCATCTGTCACATCCATATTACAAAACAGAGTACAGTGCCATGCAACCCTGTACCAAATTATCTACTGAAGTTTGGAAGTTTTATCTCCCACTGCATTAATAATGTGACACATCTCCATTGAAATAATAATTTTAAAAGATAGATAGATAGATAGATAGATAGATAAATAGATAGATAGATAAATATAAATGAAGAGACTCATGACTTTTTTCTTTCAGTATATCTTCAAATAAACAGAATCACATGGCTCTCCAGACTGGGATCTTTTATCTCCTCTCTGCTCAGATCTGTGAACCACTTACTTCATCCTTCCAGCTCACCCAAGAAAAGGGCAGAAGAGTAAAAAATCCCTACCATTGCCTGTGAACACATACACCGAGAGTAGCACGTGGGAAGTCTGCAGCTCTGCTATGGATTTCTGGTGTCTCAGGACCCATGGTCCGCAAGGTTGGCTGGATTCAGGATATGGCATCTTGTAGAGGAAGTACTGTGATTTGTTGGAGAAAATTGTTCAGGCATGAGAGCAGAGAAAGAAGTTGTAAAAGTCAAAAAAAGAGTCCTCGAGGGACATCGGCAGTGCCAGTATATATGGGTTCAATGTGTAGCCTCTTTTCTCGGCACATTTGCTTTGGACAAAACCAGAAAAGCAGCTTCTCAGCTTAGACAGGTAAATGTGCCTGTTAGAATATTTATCCTAAGATGCTTTTTTTATTAATAAAGAATCAAATAAAAGCTGCAGGTCACCATAACTTTGTCAGATTTCCCACTCTAACAATTTTTTCCATTTTGAATGATACTGTGGAAATGACTGTTGTGCAATTTCCTTCCTTGCTTTTCAACAAAATAATTACTTCATATGGATTTTGCAGATTGTTGATAACTAAATTAGTGCTCTTTTGTAATTGTTTCCCTTTCTCTTTCTCCATCTTTTACTGTAGAGGGGCTACATTTTTGTTTTGAATCCTGCTCTCCTGGTAACAGCAGCATTTTCATTTGGGCTGCAGCGGAGTGCTGGTTTATGGGTGTTCTAATAAAGCTTTGTTGAGCAGACTAAAAGGAAAAGAAATGCAGATAAATTCTGAGGGATCGGATTCTGCCTACCTCAGACATATTATGTAACTCTTCATCCTTTGAGTAGTCTTATTGATTTCAGTGGAAGACGAAGTTATTGCAGGATGTGAATAAGATGTCAGAGTTTTACCCTAAATATTTCACTTAGCAAAGAAAGCAATGCTGCAAAAGATAACAGACCCCGAGCTACAGCAGGATGCAAAATTTGTAGTGACAATATGAAATGGGCAGCCTTTTGCTTTTTTGTAATGGTGCCATCTTATTGAAAGCATTTAATAAACAGCCGTAGATGTGTCTGAATTAAATGAAAGACTCTGTTGTACAAACTGAGAGTCTTCTAATCCTTACAGCACCACAAATAATTCAAAGAAGTCTTGAAGTACCACGATAATGGTGCAAGAAGATGGGTATCTTTACATTATTGTTTTTGTGTACCTCAAAGAATGCTCTGCAGGAAAAATAATGTTTCATAAAAAAAACCAAACACATTTCTTTCAAGAAAGCAGACAATTAAAATTATCCAGAAGTTGAGAAAAATATGAGTAAAAAATATTTTGCAGTATGTTTGCCTTTGAAAGTCTACATTGCCCTTAAAACAATTTTATGGTGGATATTGTTGGCTCTGGATTAACATAAGTGACTGTTTGAAAATCTTTATAAGGATGTTAAGATTAAGGACACAGCTCTTAAATTCCACAGATGCAAAACTGATTTCAAAGGAATAAAGTGATGAGAATGGATGTCCATGAAACAAAAATAATATATTCATAAAGCCCTTTTTGAACAGTCAAGACATAAAGTGATGACCACTGAACTTGTGATCTGCTTTTAAAATTGTATTAAAATTGTTTGAATTAAAGATTATGGGAAAAACAGAAAAAGGAAAGAAAGAAATACAAGCCAGCTGTACCTGTTGTGTGATTACCCTGTCTTCAGTATAGATAAGGCACTGGCTGGTTGACTTCTATGATGTAATTTTGGATGTGCATGAAGTAAAGAGAACATGGTGCTGATTGAACAAAAGGAAAGTGTACAGGGCAAAATCTACTTGATTCAGTGCCAGGAACACTTAGGAGAGGAAGAAAGAAGAAAAAAAAAAAAAAAAAGGAGAGCACGTTATTCTATATGGTACTGTAAAAGAAATTATCAAAAATGGGCACGCTCCAAACCAGTGGAAGCACAAAGCACTGAGCAGAAGAACTGTCTCCCCAGATGCTCTCATCTATCTCAGAACAATTCTGTACCTTTTCTAGGTGTGGAAATTCAAGTTCCCACTGAGGCAGGGCTTCCTCATGCAGTGCCTAGTCCCAGAAGCACTCAGGGTGGAGGTGCGGTGGGACTGCCTGACACTCATTTCTCCGTAACCAGACTGCTGGACACAGAGAGGGCAAAATCCCAAATGTTTTATGCCTGCCTTCTGCTCAGGCACAGAACTGTGTGTCTTTGTCCCTTATACACATGGAATCATATCTCCATGGGCATACTAGGGCAGAAACATCAGCAACAATGTGTGACATGCTTTACTCCATATAGAGAAACATTGAAGTATACCATTCACTTATTTGTTGTCATACCTTTAAATCAAGGCTAAACGAGGTAAAAAGCAAATAGATTTTAAGCCCTTGTAAACTCACAGGGCAAGCTGAATGGATAAACTAAGATGATTCACCATCATATATTATCCTGGTGTGTTAGAATTGGCTATATAATAAGTTCATGGCCATCTTGAAGTGAGTGGAAAGGTGAATGCTTCCATTGTGATTACTTGGCTAAAAAATACATGCCAGTAATCCCTCTTCTGCCCTTCTTCACCACTTAATTGCAATATTTGAAGTTTAACAATGGGGAAAATGCTATGTACTTTTCAGGGAAAACTGACCAGGCTCTTTTCAAAGATAAATTACTTAGAAAGAGAGGGAATATTTATATTGAAAATGACTCCTTAACGCAGTTGTCCTTACTGGGCCAGGTTAAAGGATGGGTAGGCACACTTGCACATAAAGCTGCAGCTCCTGAAATCCTGTGACTGGAGGAGAATTTCAGCTTCTCTCTGTGAAGTTGAAGGGAAATAGTAAGAAATTTCAGTTCACCTGCTTAGCTGGAAAGAAAAGTTTCAAGAAAATAACCTGAGTGTATCTGCTACTGTGCCTGAATGCATAGCCAAACTGAGCCAGCAGCTCTGACTAAGGTCAACTGGCATATTCATTTCCATAGGGTGCTAATTCTATATGCAGCTTTCCTCGGGGGCCTTTAAAGAGTTAGTCCCCATATTTCCTAGCAAATGACTGTGTAAAAGAAGAGGAAGAAGAGGAGGAGCAAGGACACAGGAACTGATTCTCCTGATGCTGAGAATTTCTCAGCTGCCACTTCTCCCTTCTCTATTGTAAAAGGAGTCTTCCCCAGCCCGTTTTTCTGGTGAGTGGGAAGAGCAGGACCATTTCAGTGGAAAAGCATAGACATCACCCAAAAATAAGGTCACAGCTGCAAAATCTGGACCTAAACCACTACTTAGGAGTGGGTTGAACTACTTATGAAGCTACGCTCAAGTCTCATTTCGCTTCCCAGCTTTGTTATTTGGTTCCTGGAGCACCCTTTGCACTGATCACCTGGTGATTCAGCTGGTGTTTCTGGGTGGGAAATCACAGCTGTAGCTTGAGTGTTACAGTACATCCAGGGGGGAAATCTGCTGCGTGTCTAGACATCATCACTCACCTATCTTGCCATTTGACTGATTTGAGGCAGACAAGGTAGTCTGGGCTACCTCTCCAACTTCATCTATTATACGGATTCATGGGCAGTCCAGTCTTGAGCTGGGTTATGGAAATAGGCTGCTGATAAGAGTCTATCACCCCTTATATCCATAATTTAGTGGTCTGATTGGAGTTGCATACTGTAAGATCAACAATAGAAAGAACTTTTCAGAAAGTATCTGAGAGCACCTACATGCACAGCAGTAGTAGCTTTGTAGGGACTGCTCATGAGGCTGAACTTTGCAGCTGGACAACATAGTGCCCATGGAAGAGCATCCTGGCAGTGATCCATCCATTCTGGGTGTGACTAAGGAGCTGAATGAATGTTTTCCATTGTTAATAGATCTGGAATAACAACCACAGATTCATTATAAGAGTTACTCTTTCATTTCTGGTCTCTCCAGAAACAAAGAAAGATCAAAGCACTTTAGAAGGCAGTCTGTTTCCATGTTATTTCTATGTCTGGTTCACAGAGTCAGGAGGATTAGATAAACCTTCTGGCTTTTCCATTCTCCTCTAGCACCAAATTACAATGCGTCAGGCCTTTTCTTTTTGTCTGTCATGTTTTGAGCAGCTTCTGATGAGATAGATTTAAATCATTTCACTTATTTATAACAGTTGCAGTAAATTTTAGGGTAAATTAGGAGGGTATTTATTGGACAGGAGCGTGCTGTTTCTTTCCCTCTTTGAGTTAGGGCTATGGAACATGGGGAGCTGATATTAGGTTCTGGCAATTTAAATCTGTTTAGCAAGGTTCTTAATAATCTCTGCATGTATATCACAGAGAACCTTTCGCATATTGCTTTAAATAATTCAGAACTGCTCCAATATTGTATTAAATAATTCAGGAATAGGACAGGATTTGTGATTAATGATGTGTACCTAGAATTTCTGCAAATACAGCAAGCAGTCAAAGTATGCTCTAGATACAAGTGTCCTGGCACCAGATCCCATTTACTCTTTGCCAAGGCAATAGTATGTATTAGAAAATTGGAAAAGCGCCTGCTACTCAATGGAAAACTGACTTAGGCCAATGGTTAATGTGGCGGCTGCTGAAAGAGTCTGTTCTTTCTGACAGACAATATTAATTTGGCTGAGAACCTCTATTGTCTTCTGACTCCTATTTTTAATCTTCATGAATAGCATTCGTGCCTGATGTGAAAATTAAATGAAGGTATAAATATTTCTGCAGGAGCTGAGGGTTTGTCCTGGTATTTTACCAGCTCTGATTTTAGAGCACAGAAAGGGTGCGCTTTGTAAAGCAAAGCACATGAGCTTATTCTGCATGTTAACTTAATCCTAAAGGGCTCTGAGGTTCTTGTTCTTCCCAGCTGTGCTTGGGTCTGCAGTCATGAAAAGTACCTGTAGAGCCTGTTGTCCTTCTGCATTTGTTTTTGTAGGGAGATGGGAGTGGAGCAGCATTATTAAGGCAAAAACTTGAGTACTATAATTTCTGAGTTTTCACCCTGTTGACACAGAAACCACTTTCCTCTGTAGTAAAGGTGAAACAATCCCTGTTTTAGAGAGTACTATCAACATTTTTGTTCAGGAAGTGAATAGATTTCTGTAAGCTCAAAGTACTTTTTGTTTAAGGGATTTCTCTAAGACACAAGGTAAATCAATGCTACATTGAAGGAGGAATAAAGCAAACAAACCCTCCTAAATATCCGTTTTTAAATAAAGGATATGCTAGTGGCAGAATGGAATACCTAGCAAGGAGATTACAGATATCAGCACTATTGGAAATGCTCTGTAGATATCTTTATAGGAGTCTGATATTGGACTCCCAGACCAGCTGCCTCAGTGAACAGCCACTTTACAAACATCAAAAGGACCAGCTAATTTTATTGGATTTTGGATGTTTTCAATAGAAAGACTCCACAGGGGATACACTGAGATGTGTCCAGCTTTAATATTTAAACACAATCAAGATTCCTGGAGGAAGAGAGAGGGGAAAAAAAGAGGGCTGGTGCTGTGGAAACTGTATTTGGTATGCCATGGCCAATATATCCCTTGCATATGCCTCTCTGCTCCAGCAGCAGCCGGTAGCCTCAAAGCCATATGGATAAAGTGTGGGACCAACCTGGATGAAACACATTTTTACAGGTGCTGAGCTGCACACGTGATCTTGATGTACAGGCTGAGGGGTGGGTGGGTGGTTGGTTGGTGGGGTTTTTTTAAAAGAAGGGAAGGAAGGAAGGAAGGAAGCTCAAGTATTTAAAGGCAGAGACAAAATTCAAGGCACATCTAATGACTGGTATCTAGAACAGAGCTCTGTATACAGATTGGCATGTAAATAGCAGCAGCCATTGCAAATTGCCTGCACAAGTCTTCATTTCAGTGATTTTGAGATCTGTGCTGCAATAAACTTCAACATTTTTTTGCTTAGGCTGGCTGCAAGATGCTGCTCACTGTTTCTTATTAAAATCAAAGCTCTGAAAGATGACCAATTAGAGTGTTTCTGGGAAACTCTCAGGGGTGAAGCATCCTCCTGAAATAAAAGAGGAAGATGCTAATTTTCCATCCCTGCAGATTAACTGAAGGAGCCATAGTACTCTTTTTGTGTTTCAGGGCACCAAAGACAGGAAGGGAAGAGAGAGGATATTATATGTTAGCCACTTTTGGGTTTCAATGGAGAGTTTGCTTTCTGAAAAGAATGACTAATTCAGTCACCCACCCCCCATAACCATTTAAATTACCATCTTCCTGTTAGTATAAAGTGAACTCTCAAAGGAATAAATAAAGTTGACAAAAATAATCTTCTTCAGAGTTGACACTGATTACTCCAGACTGAACTCCTCCACTCATGGGGCTCGTCCACCTTTAAATGTCATCATGACATGACACCTGTCTATCCTGCTGTCAGTCTGAACAGAGAATAAGTCGCTGTTCCCAGTGGCTTCTTTTCCTAGCAAGACCTATTCTAAGTCATAAAGCGCAGGATGACAAGTCTTAAAACTGATTGGTTTCTTGTTATTCACTCTGTCTCATAGCAGGAATGGGGAAAACCACTGAAGAGGGGAAGTGAGGGGGAACTTCATGGGACTCATGGCAGATAAATTTAAAGCAAATAAAATGCTGGATGTCGCTTACTGTAAAACTAATTTCTGCAAAAGACCATGTAGAATGATGATGTGACAGAAAACATTGTTACCATCAATGCTTTAGGTTAGCCTAAAGCATTGGTAATTCACTAGCAGTGGTAATTCACTAGCCAGCTACGTCTGCTACATATCAAGAACAACTGGCCATGTGGCTCTGTGCTTCACAAGACTGGTCTGCTGGCACATATCATCTCATTTTTATTGTTGATCATCCATCTTTCAGAATAACAGGCTCAGAAGACCATAGATACTGTCATATTGAGTGAAATTGAAGGCCTAACTAGCCTTGAAGCACCTATTGTAAGCAAAAGAAAGTCTGAGAAATGGAATCAACCTGTTGAGAAACCGAATCATGACTGGGCTCTGTGACATGGCTTGCCTGAAACAGAGATGAGAATGATACTCAGATTTTCCGAACTAGCAAAAAACCTTCTTCCTTAATCAGAAAATACTTTATTTCCTGATGACTTCCCATTGTTCTATTAAATTTCCACCACCAGGAAAAAATATTCCAAAATGTGATTGCTCACTGAAACTTTTTTTTTTCTATTTTTGCTGTGGCTCATATTTCATTGCATTAGAATAAATTGATACAGTGCCCTCATGCCTCTTTCTATTAGAAGGTGCCTCAGATATTAACAGTTGATCTGCCACAGAGCAGCTTAACTGGCCTCCCCTGCCCAACAGCACAAAAGTGAATGGTTATGGATACTCTGTGATACAAACTGACATACCCTCAGGGCAGCATATACATTTATAATTTAATTCCCAGTGAGTTATTTCTTAGTATTAGAATGGTTTTCTGTGCTGGTAAGAAATCCTATTTCTGCTTCCAGATGGATAGCTCAGATAAAGTGCCTGCCTGCCAATATACCTTTTGTCCTGTGCACGGCAAGTCAGGCAGGACAGACTCCTGCCACTGCACAGGCTCGTAACCTTGGACAAGATGCTGAGAGGTAAGGAAACACTTCAGGGGTCCCAGACAGACTCCTGGCAGACATTGTGGTCATGATGCAGTAAAAAACCATATATATTTATGCATGCCTATTCATATATACATAGAATATTACATTCATTAGCTTATAGGAGACTTCAGGCATGTATGGTGTGGCTTTTTGCCATTACCCAGTCCCTTCTCCTGTCTACCATTTCACTTCCGTGAAGCACTGAAGGCGCACTGCAATTCAGACAGGCCTATTTGGATACTATATGTGCATAAATGAAAGAAAAATCTAGTTCCTCTGAGCTACCTCCAAATGTAAATTAAGCTGCACTTACTGAAGAACATGCTTAACAGCAGCAGGAGTACCTTGTTCATATTTTGCATGTATTAAAAAAAGCCTTCCCCATTTTGTTCTAATATCCTGCTAGTCAAGAACTTCAGGCAAGAACTACAAAGGATTAAAATGGTTTTACATCTCTCCCAGCTCCTCAAGCAGCAGTGCTATGCTGTAGCTGTGTACGTTGCTCTGAAAAGATATAGCAGCAGGTAATTGCAATTATTGGACAACAGCATACCACAGCATCCAGCAATGCATGGTTAGTTTATTTTTTAGAGGAGAGGCTAAGTCCTCTGCTGGCAAAAAAACAACACTCAAACAAACCTATTTTAATAAACAAATACATTTGACAATAGGATTATCTGAGCTTCCTGGGTTAGCATCCTGCCTTTCTCAGAAAGGCACTAAGCATACCTTTGACACCTAATTAACACTATAAAAGAAACTAAACATATCGGTATGGTACTGAGATTTTCTTCACTCTAGTTGCATTGTCATGACTAAATAAAAAGGACTGATGTCTGGCTTTAAAAAAGGAGGAGAGAGAGGAGGTATGGTGAAAGAAAGGAATTACCCATTGATTTATTCTTTTACTTAACAGCAAAGGGGAATGAGCAATTTAAGGTCAGCAGCATATTGCTCAGCTGGCCTCAGATCCTGCAAAATTACCAGCATTGTGTGTTGCAATAAATTGCCTACTTTTGTCATCCCTGTTTGTTTGAAATATGTGTGAAATGAGGAGGGAAATAGCTAAGGCCAGCACTAAGGACTGCACTGATCTGCCTGGAAGGTGAACGGGAGACAAACCAGTCTGTTTTGTCTTGCCTAGTGATATGCGTGCCCCTCTAACGCAGAAGTAGTCCCACTTCTGTCTTAACTGCTTCCTTGCAGTGGTCCAGCAGCCCCGGTACCAGCGACATGCACAGACAGGTTGGTCAGGAGGAATGTTGGTAGTCCCAGCAAAGCTACTCCTTCCATTTCTCTCCCTCTGTAACCCACTGACTCACCTCAAAGGGTTCACTTTTGAATCTGCACAGCGTTTGCATGTTGTTGTTTTACAGATTCATCCTACAGGCTGCTCAGTCATCATGCTTGCAGATGCATTTGTGCTAACAGTCCCTAAAGAACTCAGCCTATGCAAAAAGTATCAACTGGACACTGAGGTGTGGCTCATCCAAGGCAGCGCATCACACAGTGAGCACGTTACTGACAGTCCAAATAACTTTCCAGACTAATGACTCTCTCATCAGTCCAGGAAAACAGATCCTTTTGCTCCAGAAGGTCAAACTGGCCTTTATTTTCCTCCTGGCAATGCAAGTGCTGATTATAGTGCAGTATCCAAGACAGGTAATTCATGTCAAAAGGTGGAGAAAGTGGCTTTGCTTATTGATGTGTTGTCATCGCAACGTTCAGCCTTTCTGTTCATAGCTATTCATGTGAGTTACAGCAAACAATGCCCGCTCCTGGCACTAACTTGCTCCCCAGGCAGCTATTACTCAAAATGCACAACAGCCTACAGGACACCAAAAGATTTGCCATTGGTCTATTGACCAGAGGCAGCCTTGTATTGCACTGTGTAATGAAGTAGCATCAAAGGACATTTTTCCAGAGAAAGTTACCAGGTTGGCAGTCCACAAGGATAACATCCTCCGCTTACGCACTGGTTAGGCTGCTTTTGACATCATCCAGTGCTGCACTGAGCCCAGGAACAAGGGAGAAAACTGGGGTATTACCAACACCAAATACACTGGGGCAGAAACATTCAGTGGAGCATCTCATCATACATAAGAAGGACTATTTCATCATGTCTCCATTTTGTTAGAGGACTGTCACTAACAATAATGTAACACTTTGCTAAGACCTCTCTTCAAAACACAAGGCAATTAGCCTCCTGGTCAACTTTACACCAGCTGAAAGAAAGAGTTGCTAGAGATTTGGTGGTTGTCATTACAAATCTTGCAGTTCTGAAATGTTTCCCCAAATCCCAGTCCAGGAAAGACTGAGATTAAGTTGCTGTCCAGCTTCATAAACGTGATCCACCTTAGGTAATTAGTTAGATCCTCAGTGAAATCTCCATACTCCCTCAGAATGACTTGATCATGGTAGTTGTCTCAGACTGTGGATTTCCATGAGTCTGACATCAGATTTTAACCCATCTGACTATTAACTCTAAGCTGAATGGGGAAGGCAAATGTGAATTTCTTAGCAGACATCTAGAGGCTTGAGTCACTGAGGTGAGCAGCTCCCGTGTCATTGCAGTCAGCGGTGGATAACTCTAGTGTGTTGTACAGGAGGATTCCTGAACTGGGGGAACCTCAGGAGAGCAGAGAGACCTGCCAGGAGCCTGCAGCTTGTGCCACAGCAGCTGAGGAGACCTGAGCAGGGCAAGGAGTAATGGTGGCCAAGTCCCCACACCTATAAAACAGCCTCCTGGGGAGTACTAGCAAACAGAGTGGGCAAATAGGGTGTACCACAGGAGTTTGCACAGAAGGCTGCTGTAATTCTGCCAGATCAACCAGGGCTCAGTGGTATCCACCTGGCAGAAGGCCATGGCCTCTCTGAGCTCTGCCCCCACCACAACTGACAGAGCTGCGGTGGGAACACGCTGCCACCCAGGTGTCAGGCTGCAGGCCGTGCCCTGCTCTTACACCAGTACAGGACGGCAGCAGTGAGCACACCTGGGGGAGGTGCAACCAGGTGGGGGAACTCCTCTGCTCAGTGACAGAGCTCTGGGAGGAGGTGAGCAGGTTGAGGAGTATCAGGGAGTGCGAGAGAGAGACAGACTGCTGGAACCGCACCCCACCTTCCCTGGGACAGGCCCAGCAGGCAGGCAGGACACGTGATATGGAGGATTCCCCATCGTCTCGCTGCGTGTGTGAACAAGGTGACTTAAGGGACAGGGGGTAATGGCGACAAGTTCCTGCCTGGTGCAGCAGATACGTCTGCCCTGTGATTCCCTCACTTTCCCAGGCCCCCTCGCATAACAGGTATGAGGCTCTGCAAGTGGAACCAAACAATGACAAGGACGATGGTTCATCTAGATTAAAGATGTTGCCAAGGCTAAGTCAGCCTATGCCTTGCATCAAAACTGCTTCCATAAAGAAAAAATTCGGGTCATTGTCATAGGACACTATCCTGAGGGGAACAGAAGACCCAATATGCCAAATGGACCCACTTCTTAGGGAAGTCTGCTGCCTCCCTGAGTCCTGGGTTAAATATGTGATGAGAAAACTTCCTACCCTGATACAGCTCTTGGTTTCTTATCCACTATTGATTTTTCATGTAGGCAGCAATGAATTTGCAATAAGAAGTGCAAGGGTGATCAAAAGAGACTTAGGGCCTTGAGATGACCGGTTAATGGATCAGCAGCACAAGTAGTGTTCTCTTCTATCCCTCCAGTATCAAGGAATGATGAGGGAAGAAACAGGAAGACCGAGCAGATCAATATTTGTCTCTGAGCCTGGTGTCACCGGCAAAATTTTGGGGTTTTTTGATCACAGGTCAGTCTACACAACAACAGGCCTGCAGGCAACAGATGAGGTACATCTGTCTCAAGGGGGGAAAGGTACCTTTTCTCAGGAGTTAGCAGGGCTAATTGAAAAAGCTTTAAACTAGATTTGATGGGGCAAATAAAACCAGGCTCGCTAGAGATAAAACTGGGGCTGTCATGCCTATGTTTGAGAGAGAATGTGCTAGGAAGGTCCTTCAGTCTGCTCCACTATTTTCTGAGTACACTGGAGCACATTTGAAATGTCTCCATACTAATGCACGCAGTATCTTAACCATCTCAGTGGGAGTAAGGGATGGAGATCCACATGGCAGCAAAGACGTAAGGGTTGTTGATGTGTTAGAAACCGTGGAAGGACCTGAGAACAGTCACATAGGAATTAGGGCTTCTCTCCAGTAAAGGTGTCAGGATCAATATTCCAACTGAAGTGCATCTACAGCAATGCACGCAGCATGGGCAACAAACAGGAGGAGTTGGAAGCCATTGGGCAGCTGGAAAACTATGATATAGTTGCAATCATGGAAACATGGTGGGATGACTCACACAATTGGACTGCTGCAATGGATGGCTATAATCTCTTCAGAAAGGATAAGCAAGGAAGGAGAGGCGGTGAGGTAGCCCTGTATGTTAGACAGTGTTTTGATTGTCTAGAGCTTGATGATGGTGATGAAAGGTCAAGTGTTTATGGGTAAGAATCAGGGGAAAGGACAATAAGGCAGATATCATGGTGGGAGTCTGTTATACACCACCCAACCAGGATGAAGAGGCAGACAAAATAGGCTATAAGCAGCTGGGAGAAGTCTCACAATTGCTAGCCCTTTTTCTCATGGGGGACTTCAACTTACCAGACATCTGCTGGAAATAAAATACAGCGGAGAGGAAACAGTCTAGGAGATTCCTGTAGTGTGTGGAAGGTAACTTCCTGACACAGCTGGTGAGGGAGCCAACTAGGGAAGGCATTCTGCAGGACCTGTTCTTTGTGAAAAAAGAAGGACTTGTGGGTGATGTGATGGCTGGAGGCTATCTTGGGCATAGCAATCATGAAATGATGGGTTTTGATTCTTGCAGAAATAAGGAGGGTCAGTAGAATTGCCACCTTGGACTTCCAGAGGGTAGACTTTGGCCTTTTTAGGGGCCTGGTTGACAGAGTGCCTTGGGAGGCAGTCCTGAAGGGCAAAAGAGTCTAAGAAGGCTGGACATTCTTCAAGAAAGAAATCTTAAAGGCACAGGAGCAGGCCGTTCCCATGTGCTGAAAGATGAGTTGATGGGGAAGAAGACCAGCCTGGCTGAACAGAAAGCTTTGGCTGGAACTCAGGAAAAAAAGGAGAATTTATGACCTTTGGAAGAAGGGGCGGGCAATTCAGGAGGACTACAAGGATGTTGTGAGGTTATGCAGGGAGAAAATTAGAAGGGCCAAAGCCCAGCTAGAACTTAATCTGGCTACTACTGTAAAAGACAATAAAAAAAGTTTCTATGAGTACATTAGCAGCAAAAAGAGGACTAAGGAGAATCTCCATCCTTTATTAGATGCAGGGGGGAAACATAGTGACAAAGGGTGGGGAAAAGGATGAGGTACTTAATGCCTTCTTTGCCTCAGTCTTCAGCAGTAAGACCAGTTGTTCTTGGGATACCCAGACCCCTGAGCCGGAAGACAGGGACAGGAAGCAGAATGAAGCCCCCATAATCCAAGGGAAAATGGTTAGCAACCTGCTACACCTCTTAGACACATAAAAATCTATGGGGTGGGTTGGGATCTACCCAAGGGTTCATAAGGGTCAGCATGGGTTCATAAAATGCAGGTCCTGATTGACTAACCTAATCTCCTTCTATGACAAGGTGACCTGCTTAGCGGATGAGGGAAAGCCTGTGGATGGTGTGTACCTGGACTTTACTAAAGTCTTTGACACAGTGTCCGTCAGCATTCTCCAGCAGAAACTGGCTGCTCATAGCTTGGATAGGCATACACTTCACTGGGTAAAATACTGGCTAAATGGCCAAGCCCAAAGAGTTGTAAATGGCATTAAATCCAGTTGGTGGCCGGTCATAAGTGCTGTTCCCCAGGGCTCAGTACTGAGACCGTTTCTGTTTGATATCTTTATAAATGATCTGGACAAGGGGAATGAGTGCACCCTCAGGAAGTTTGCAGACCACATCAAGCTGAGCAGGAGTGTTGATCTGCTTGAGGGTAGAAAGGATCCACAGAGGATCTGGACAGGCTCAGTCCATGGGCTGAGGGCAACTGTTTAACATTCAACAAGGCTCAGTGCCAGGTCCTGCACTTGGGTCACAACAACCCCAGGCAACACAACAGGCTTGGGGAAGAGTGGCTGAAAAGCTACCCGGGGGTGTTGATTAACAGAGAACTGAATATGAGCCAGCAGTGTGCCCAGGTGGCCAAGAAGACCAACAGCATCCTGCCTTGTATCAGAAATAGAGTGGCCATCAGGACTAGGGAAGTGACTGTCCCCCTGTACTCAGCACTGTTGAGGCCACACCTTGAGCACTGTGTTCTGTTTTGGGCCCCTCACTACAAGAAAGACATTGAGGTGCTGGAGCATGTCCAGAGAAGGGCAATGAAGCTGGTGAAGGGTCTAGACAGCAAGGTTTATAAGGAGTGGCTGAGGCAACTGGTGTTGTTTAGCCTGGAGAAAAGGAGGCTGAGGGGAGACCTTAAAGCTCTCCACAACTACCTGAAAGGAGGTTGTAGCCAGGTGGGTGTTGGTCTCTTCTCCCAAGTAACAAGGGATAGGACAAGAGGAAATGGCCTGTAGTTGTCCCAGGAGAGGTTTAGATTGGATATTAGGAAAAATCTCTTCACTGAAAGGGTTGTCAATCACTGGAACAGGCTGCCCAGGGAAGTAGTTAAGTCACCATCCCTGGAGATATTTAAAAGACATGTAGATGTGGGGACATGAGTTAGTGGTGGACTTGGCAGTGTTAGGTTTACAGTTGGACTTGATGATCTTAAAGGTATTTTCCAGTCTAAATGATTCTGTGATTCTATCTACATGTTTGTCCTTTCCTTGTGTATTGTTCCATTATTGACACTGATGTACCTAACAAAGCAAGTACCATGAAGGTCCCCACTCCTTCATTTTAGGCTTCACTATGCAGCAAGATCAAGCTACCCTAATGCTACAGCTCAATGAGCTGTGCAGCAGTGTGAGCCATAAAGTATCATGAGAGGACTGGAAAATTGCTTTTTCTTGTCCCCGGTACTCTCTCAGCATTGACTTCTATCTCCTAGTGCTTCTGTGAATGACTGAACTTTTCCCCAGCTAAGCCATGGGAAAGGAAAGGAAGGGAAGATCCTTCATGTCATTTACCCTTGTTCTGAATAAAAAAATTACAGGGTCCAAATAGGTCTGCTTTTTACTGTGTGCTTTTTCTCCCTCTGGCTTTGATTTGGTGTATAGAAGAGACATCTTCTTCTCCACTTACATTTTACTATGCAATACATTGACCATGTGGAGGACAGAGAAAGACCCATCAATCTTAGGTGAGGCTTTTTCCAGGTCCTGCTGAGGCATCAAGATCTCCAAATACCATCTCAACTTTGCACTGCAGGTTCCTGCACTGACAGTGGTGGAGGTGGGGATCCCCCACCTGGGGTTGCCACATCCTTTTAAGCCATCCAGTCCACTGCCATGGTGGTGAGGAAGCCTTCTGGATTAAAGAAGGTACATCACAGAATCTTAGAATCACAGAATTGTTTAGGTTGGAAAAGATCTTTATGATCACCCATCAGGCAATGAAGGGTCAGTAAGCACAACACAATTAAATCTTTCTGCCCATGCAAATAGTCAACAGACACATGCAACTCTGGTGACCAAGAGACATGGTCTCTGAAAGTCAGGGGCATCTTTTCTTTACCCTTTCCTAAATTATTGTGATGACTCTGTACGCAGTGAGTCTGCTGGGGCTGGGGGTAGCTTGGGCACAGGCACGTGGTCTGATCACTTACTTCCCATGAGCCATTGGGCAGGCACACAAGTTTTGGTCATTACTAAAAGCCTTTCCTTACAAATCACCTTTCCCAGTCCACTCCTCCAGTCCTTGACTTGGTCTTTGTGCGCACACATATCTATCCCTCATTACTGTAGGGGGTAGGGGCCATGGTCATTTGTCACTGCAATGATTATACTTTTGTGTTGGTTGTTGCAGGACAGGAAGGAGATGATCAGTGCTTGGGCGGAGTCTGTATATAACGGGCAGCCCTGTGGTGTGCAATTTTTATCCTTGACATCATCCTTTCATGGCTTATCTAGACAAAAAAACAGTATTCTGAAAGTCCACAGCAGGAGCTGTTGTTGCAATGCTACAACTGATTTTGATGGGCTGCTGCTCCCTTCTCCAGGTTTCTGCAGGGACAAGGGGAGCTGGCTGGCTCAGGAGCCACTACCTGACCCACAGGTATGACACTTGGTACAGCATCAAACAACCTCTGCAGGGACTCACCTGAATCTTGCTTATGACCTAGGCAAACTCCCAGTTCAGTGGGCCCCAAGATCTCCAGCCTTGCGCAGAGCCAGGGGCAGTCACCTTGCATGGAAACAAGGTGCTGCATCTAGAACCATGCTTCCAAATTCTACTCTTGCCCCCAGTCAAGCACAGGTTTTAGTGATCTGTTGAACCTGCACAAAAAATGTAAACTGCCCTGAATATGCTTATCGCATATGATACTAGACATGCAAATGCATGGAGCTGTCACCCAGCCCTCACCTTCCAGGGGAGCTTCCTCTAAAGAACTCTTCCCCAGTGTCACTCACAGTTTTGAAGGTCTGCAGGAAGCTCTTCTAAACCTACGTAAAATATTCAGCACAGCCACACACACTCAAAATGCCGCTTGTGTAATTGACAGGCCTCTGGAAGAGGCTTTTAATTTGTTGCAATAACACAATTTTTCAAAGTTTCTAAGATTTTTGTGCATTTTAGAGTGAAAGGACATTTATTGTCACTTTTATGTGTAAGCTGCCTACAGCTCCATATTACTTGAGGTATAAAGCAGATGAGCAAAAGTCCTTTAAACTAGTGTTGTTGCAACTCTGATCTTGATTGATGTTGACACCAATTAGCAGAAAAGGAATCTTCCAGATAAAGGAAAAGAAGATTTTATTAAGCCCTAAATGCCAAGAGTCAGAATTCAATGCAAAATTCATTAGTGCTTATGGCAGGAGTCCTATCAGCTATTGCCAAAGGGTTAAAGGGAAATAAAAATTGCATAAATAAGATTCTCAGGACTTTTAAATCCTAGCTTGAACAGTAAATGCATTTGGGTGATTGTAGCTTGCTATTCTATTCCTCTACTTGTAAAGGCTGTTCTGTCACACTCACTAGTTTTAATCTGAGGCAACTCCTACTGAAATCAGTTGTGCTCCTCTGAATGAAGACCAAAGAGAAAAATAGAGGTCATATGTTTGTCATTCAGTTCTAAAACCATTTTTTGTAACTAAAACATTCACCAGGCAGAGGAATAGGTCTTCACACAGCATAAATATAAAATTAAAATGTATAAATATATAAATATCTAAATGTATATATATATATACACAGGATCAAAATCCAATTTTAAATTTCTGGGTCATGTAGAGAGAATGACACAAAACCAATGATACTTGTCTTTGCAGACTCTTACCCATAAACAATTGCTCAGAAAAATAAAGGAGCTTTGCAAGTTTCCTTATGTTGTATCACCACTAATTCCCAGTTTAACAAAGCTCTTTTTTTCATAAAAATAAAAATTAAATATGCTTTCTATGAACCCGAAACAAAATTGTGTCAGTTAGGAGTCTGGAGAAATTTGAGCACCTGCTCTGTAAGAGAAGTGCCACAGCTGTCTGTTATTCTAATGTACAGATCTTGCAGAAACTGTTTTGGAGCAGGAATAAATATCTGGGCAAGTTGAGGCAGTTCCTTCCTATGGCTTGTGTCCGTAGTTCTTAGAAATCTTCTTGCAAATTCACATCTTTCCACGTTCACCAGATCACATTTTGCTTTCCAACACTAAGCTCTTCAGCTTTGTAAGGAAAATCACAGGTCCCAGTTCCCAAAGACTGAGTTCTTGCCTGCCCAGAAACACACCCACAGATTTTCCTTCCTTTCTCCTCACAGGGTGTCTGCTCTTTCAGTTCAAAGGACTGCACACACGAATGCTAATTTCTTACAACTCAATTTATCCAATGATAATTCAATTTAAACATGTCCTAAGACATGTTCTCCCACAGACAGAGGATCCTGATGACCATCAGTTTACATCTACTTGTCAGAAGCCCCAGGGCAAATGTTGACTGAATTTACCTTCCGGCCTCATTTACTGCACCAAATGTCATCAGAGTTTTTGACAGCAACATCCTAGACTCCTAGCTAGAAATTTATGGCCATTTCTAGCTTGCTCTGAATGTTAGGATTTGGTTTATACATCTCTCATCTTTCACGGTTAAGCACTGCAGTTCTCTGTTTCACTTGACTGGTGCAGTGCTATTCTCCTGAAAAGACATAATCCCAAATTTATTTTAAAAATTAAAGTATCCCATTGCTGTCTTTGCATTGTTTGTTCCTGCCCTCCAACCAAGCATTCTCCTTTCTATAATACATACCTATTGTCTCCCTGCAGCTTAT
The DNA here is from genome assembly GCA_013400195.1 of Aramus guarauna. Lineage (NCBI taxonomy): Eukaryota > Metazoa > Chordata > Aves > Gruiformes > Aramidae > Aramus > Aramus guarauna. Next base: position 105,561 of record VXBL01002146.1, on the reverse strand, counting down.
GGCAGGGGTTCATTTTCTTGTTATAGATTTGAACAACTTGCCACACAGCGAGACCTTTGCTTTTTGATTAGGGCTAAGCACTGGTTTTATTTTTTAAAAATCCCTGAAGGTTGCATATAAAAAACCCACACTGTGCTCTGTTGTTAAATCACATGCTCTGAAAATTAGTAAGCCTGGAAACTAATCGGAAAAAGGAGAATAACTCTAGAAAGGAGGGTGTGGTATTTCAAGGAATATCTTGTGTGGACTCCTACTCTTACCTGATACTACGTTGCCTCAGTTTCTCCTCAATCCTTTTCAGCCACATTACACATCACAGTGTTTATGTGTTCTATGAATAAAGACGGATGTCTGCTCATTGATGGTGGTTATCTAAGCTGCTCTGTTTATTGGGCCTTGATCATACTTCCTAACATACCATTTTTAGAACTGAATCATGGAAGGGACCTTTAAAGGTGATCTAGCCCAGCCCCCTGCAATGAGCAGGGACATCTTCAATTCGATTAGGTTGTGCAAAGCCCTGTCCAATCTGACCTTGAATATTTCCAGGGATGAGGCATCTACAACCCCTCTGAGTAACCTGTTCCAGTGTTTCACCACCATCATTATAAAAAATTTCTTCCTTATTTTCACAATAGCAAACCCTTTTCAACCGAACATTTAAGTGTGAAGAGAAAGGAGGTTCCTCTTCTGAGTATAAAGCCCATCCAGCAAAACCTTGGTACTGGAGCTAGAGGCACATACCACCAACCTTCATCCATCCTTCAGCAGCAAGTAATACACTGCAGAAAGCTGTTCCCTTCTCTAAAGGATCTCAGCAACAAAATATTGAGGAGTCTCCGACCAAGAGTTAGAGACTGTGACTGCTGTCTCTGTGTGCACATAACAATCGAGAAAGTGTCTATCCAGAGAAGTATTATGCATGGTTTCAACTTCTACACCTCTAGAAAGATCTCTCGTGCTGTGTTCACAGAACTGTGAGGGAATATTTGAGAAACCAGTACATTAAATGTATTTTTGTTCTCTGTCTTTTGCTTCTTGATAAGAAAAAGATAGGAAAAATCTTGTTGTGGAAGTAGAACTTGTGAATCTGTGTGCTGGTTTTGGCTGGAATAGAGTTAATTTTCTTCATAGTAGCTGGTATGGGGCTATGTTTTGGATTTGTGCTGAAACCAGTGTTGATAACACAGGGATGTTTTAGTTACTGCTGAGCAGTGCTTACACAGAGTCAAGGCCTTCTCTGCTTCTCACACCACCCCACCAGCGAGTAGCTGGGAGTGCACAAGAAGTTGGGACACACAGTTGGGACAGCTGACCCCAACTGACTGAAGGGATATTCCATACTGTATGATGTCATGCTTAACATATAAAGCTGGGGGAAGAAGAAGGAAGGGCGGGGGGACATTCAGGGTGATGGCCTTTGTCTTCCCAAGGAACCGTTATGCGTGATGGAGCCCTGCTTCCATGGAGATGGCTGAACACCTGCCCAGCCATGGGAAGTGGTGAATGAATTCCTTGTTTTGCTTTGCTTGCATGTGCACCTTTTGCTTTACCTATTAAACTGTCTTTATCTCAACCCATGAGTGTTCTCACTTTTATTCTTCCGATTCTGTCCCTCGTCCTACCAGGGCAGAGTGAGCAAGCAGCTCTATGGTGCTTAGTTGCCAGCTCGGGTTAAACCATGACAATCTGTCTCTCATAACTATGCTGGAGAACTCCTTGGAGGACCAGAGTGGGTTATTCACAAATTTGAAATAATAGGGCATTGACTGAATCACACAATAGATATACTCCTAGTTGGTTAACAAAATAAGAAAGAATTCATGGTTAAAAATCTATTTGCAGGGAGTCAGATCTATTTTGATATTATGTCTAGATTCTGTTAGTTCTTCCTTTATTACAAACAAAGAAGACAAGACTTCATGGGATTTCAAATTTACAGTGTATCAACAAGAATATTTTAAAGCACAGACAAGACAAAATTTATAACTCTGCCCCTTTTCTCACTCTGGAGTTACCTGTAAGTAGTCATGCAGAGAATAGAAAATGAAATTTGAGTGTTTTCCATAGATATTCATTTATAACAGTACCCCAGCAGAAATGCTTACATTGCTATCCCTGTCAGATTCTATGAATCCACAAATCCTGCTAAATACCCAATATCACAACTAAAGACATACCTAAATGTGCAAGCTGTCAGTTATTTATTAGAGGCATCTTATCAGGACCAGCACTGACAATAATATCTGCAAATGTCGAAGGGCCCTCAGCTGTGACACAAGAAATCATCATCCAGCTCTCTGATAAGTGTAACTGCCAGGTGCTAAAACTACAAGCCAAACATAAGGGCATAAACTACAGCTACCACCAGGACACCAAGGATGAACCTGACCAGAGAAAAAATATGTGAGCAAAATAGTAGGGTAATTGGTAAGCCTGATCCTGTTGTCATTGCTGCACCCATTGCTGACAGGGAACATGAGGAGTCTACCTAGAGGTGTTAGCAGCATTTCTGTTATTTCTGTCTATAAATTGGAGCCAGTTCTCTTTAATATCTTTATCAATGATCTGGACAAGGGGACTGAGTGCACCCTCTGGAAGTTTGCAGATGACACCAAGTTGGGGGGGGGGTGTTGANAAGGGCAACGAAGCTGGTGAAGGGTCCAGAGCACAAGTCTTATGAGGAGTGGCTGAGGGAACTGGGGTTGTTTAGCCTGGAGAAAAGGAGGCTGAGGCGAGACCTTATCACTCTCTACAACTACCTGAAAGGAGGTTGTAGCCAGGTGGGTCATGGTCTCTTCTAAGTAGCACCTGATAGGACAAGAGGAAATGGCCTGTAGTTGTCCCAGGGGAGGTTTAGATTGGATATTAGGAAAAAATTCTTCACTGAAAGGGTTGTCAATCACTGGAACAGGCTGCCCAGGGAAGTAGTTAAGTCACCATCCCTGGAGGTATTTAAAAGACATGTAGATGTGGTGCTTAGAGACATGGTTTAGTGGTGGACTAGGCAGTGCTAGGTTAACAGTTTTACTTGATGATCTTAAAGGTCTTTTCCAAGCAAAATGATTCTATGATTCTATAATTCTAAATCATCAGACAGAATGGTCAGTTTTGATTGTGGTAAAAGATGAGTCACTGCTAGTAATCTTAACAGCTACCATTTTAACTGATGCCACAACACAAGTCACAGAATCACAGAATGGTAGGGGTTAGAAGGGACCTCTGGAGATCATCTAGTCCAACTGCCCTGCTAAAGCTGTATCACCTACAGCAGGTTGCACAGAATCATGTGCAGGCAGGTTTTGAATATCTCCAGAGAAGGAGACTCCAACCTCTCTGGGCAGTCTGTTCCAGTGCTCAGTCACCCTCAAAGTAAAGAAGTTTTTGCTCATGTTCAGATGAAAGTTCCTGTGTTCCAGTTTGTGCCCATTTCCCCTTGTCCTGTTGCTGGGCCCCATCCTCTGGACATCCACCCTTACAGATATTTATAATAATTGATAAGATCACCTCTCAGTCTTGTCTTCTCCAGGCTAAACAGACCCAGCTCTCATCATTCCCTCATAAGAGATGCTGAAGTCCCCTCATCATCCTTGTAGCCCTCCGCTGGACTCTCTCCAGTAGTTCCTTGTCTTTCTTGACCTGGACACAGTACTCCAGATGTGGCCTCACCAGGGCAGAGTAGAGGGGGAGGATAACCTCCCTCGACCTGCTGGCCATGCTCTTCTTAATGCATCCCAGGATACCATTGTCTTTCTCAGCCACAAGGGCACATTACTGGCTCACGGATAACTTGTTGTCCACCAGGACTCCCAGGTCCTTCTCTGCAGAGTTGCTTCCCAGCAGGTCAACCCCTAACCTGTACTGATGCTTGGGATTATTCCTCCCCAGGGGCAGGACCCTACACTGGCCCTTGTTGAATTTCATATGGTTCCTCTCTGCCCAACTGTCTAGTCTGTCCATGACTTGCTGAATGGCAGCACAGTCTTCTGGTGTATCAGATACTCCTCTAGTTTTACATCATCAGCAAACTTGCTGAGGGTACGCTCTGTCCCCTTGTCCAGGTCATTGATGAATTTGTTCACCAAGACTGGACCCAGTACTGACTGGACCCCTGGGGCACACCACTAGCTACAGGCCTCCAACTAGACTCTGCACTGCTTAGCACAACCCTCTGAGCTCTGCCCTTCAGCTAGGTCTCAACCCNTCCCTACATACTCTGACAACGTTCCTGTATTCCTCCCAAGTGGCCAATCTCTTTTTCCACATACTGTAAACTTCCTTCTTCCCTCTGAGTTTTTCCAGAAGCTCCTTGCTCATCCATGCAGGTCTCCTGTATCCTTGGTTGATTTCTTACTCATCGGGATGCACCGATCTTAAGCTAGGAGGAAACAGTGCTTGAATATTGACCATCTCTCTTGGACCCCCCTACCTTCTAGAGCCTTAACCCATGAGATTTGCCCAAGCACGTCTTTGAAGAGGCCAAAGTTAGCTCTCCTGAAGTCCAGGGCTGTAATCCTATTTATTGCCCTGCTTCTTCCATGCATGATCCTGAACTCCACTATCTCATGGTCACTGCAGCCAAGGCTACATCCAACCTTCACATCCCCAACAAGCCTTTCTTTCTTTGTTAGGTCCAGCAGCACCCCTCTCCTCATGGGCTTCTCCACCACCTATGTCAAAAATTTGTCATCAGTGCTCTGCAGGAACCTCCTGGACTGCACATGCCTGGCTGTGTTGCCTTTCCAGCAAATATCAGGGTGGCTGAAGTCCCTCATGAGAACCAGGGCTTGTGATTGTGAGGCTACTTCCAGCTGTCTGCAGAAGGCCTCATCGACTTCCTCCTGCTCATCAGGTGGTCTGTAGTAAACATCCACTACAGTGTCACCCATATTAACCTGCCCCTTAATTCCTACCCATAAGCTCTCGACTCATTCTTCACCCACCCCTAGGCAGAGCTCGATACATTCCAGTTGCTCTCTCACATAAAGAGCAACTCCACCACCGCCTTGCTGGCCTGATGGTTGTGATGGGTAGGAAAGGTAGACGTATGGGCATTGTGCATACTTTGAATCTAATCCATGATCCAAATTGTCTTCAGTCATGGCTGACAAAAATGAGTACAGTAATCTGTATCAGGCCTCTGTCATCAACAGCACTGAAAGAGGTATTACAATATAGCCCATGAATCTGTCTAATAGCTTCTAAAAACCACAGGAACGTTTAGTATCTACGCTATTCTGTGGCAACGAGCTCCACGGTTTAGCTGGAAATTGTTCGAATTATTGAATGTAGGAAATACAAACAGGATTTTCTTGACCTGTAAAGTAACTTACTGAGTGAGGATTTTTTTTTTTCCAAACTGACAGAAGATGGAAGTCATGCTCCGCAGAACATGTGGACATAATCCACAACAGCAGAAAAGCACCAACAATTACTCAGAACCCCTCTATTGACTGACAAAAACTAGACATATACTATCAATGCAGACCAATCTTGAGTACCCAAAGTGTGTAAATTAGACCCAAAGGGTAAGTTACACAGTAAGTGACAAGAATTTCAGAACAAACGTGATCAGTTTGAGTCAGTCATTTGAGGAATCAATTCTTTGAAGAATGATAAAACTGCTGGTCTTGACAACATCTGACAGCTGAGTAGATAAAATACCTTGGTTGAAAGACAAATACCTGAATACTCCAACCATTTATTGTGCATTGCTGTCAGTGAGTTAGTGTATGTATGTCATAGCACTCCAAAAATCAGAGAAGGATGCTTCAGAGCCAAAGAACAGTAGGCCTGTGTCCATACGGCATCATCTTCACAAATGGCATTAGCATCTGATCTTAATTAAATTAGTTATCACCATTTGCTAAATGGCTCCTAATACCAGAGGAAGCTGGACTGTTCCCAGAAATTCCCTGCTGTTTAAGTGCTTAACATCACTGAGCAGTTCCAAGAGAGCCTCGGGAGGGCATGGACAGAGACTCTATGCCTGTAGGTCCATCAGCAGCTATTCATGACACTGGGAAAATATGAAGTCTGTAATTATTTGTAATTATTAAATTACACAAATTGATCACCACTCCATAGGGATTGCATAGTGAAAAGTTTATGTAAAACCATGCAAGAAATAGAGCCGATGGTGCAGCCAGCAATATGAACTATCAGAAAAGGGCACTTGTACCAATATTTTTAGCATCTGTCAAAATAAGCAACCATCCTATGATCACAGAAAATCTTATTTCTTGCAGGTAACTTAGGCATCACAGTCCAAAATTAGGACTTCACTTGTGAGGAGTTCATGTAACTCAAAAGCATGTTGACCTAAGCAACTTTCCTGGATATCTGATTAGCACATCCAAAGACAATTGTATATGAATTCAAATGAAACATATGTGAATCCCCCTTTAGATTCAATCAGCTACTAAATAATTTTGTACATCCAAGATTGAGGGTGATACACCCACAACTAGCACCTGGTCTAATCTGGGTATCAGGCTAAATTGCACACTTTCTTGAAGGCCAGAGAAATCAAAATGCAAAGTGAGTGCCTGGAAGAGCTCAGTTTCCAAATGGAAGTGTGGGGGAGATGAGGAGACCAATGGCAATCAAATAATGCTGTGGATCATGGAAGTCACACGACACCACTTAGCACCTATATGTGTGCTCTGTGTTGGAAAAATCAGGGTTTGCAGAGTTATATAGGCTGCAATGGATCAAAATTGCATTGTCTTACTGGATATCTTGGATAAGCCAAAATCAGTATGTCTTTCTGGGGATCATCCTATCTGTTATCGTGAAAGGAGTAGCTATTACCAGAGAACACGTTGCATGTTTATAGTGGTGCTGAAAAGTTTTCTAGCTACAGCAGAAATACAAAAGCTGTGGCAGCTACACAATTGGAAATGTACAACATAATCAGTAGGATATTTTAAAATAGCATAGATTTTAAAAAAAAGAGAGAGAGAAAGGAAAGGAAAGGAAAGGAAAGGAAAGGAAAGGAAAGGAAAAAAGAAAAATTACCTTACCTAGCAACCTGAGAATTGATTGGACAACTCGGACACCTTCTTACACATGAGTCAGCTGGATGAACAAGAACATGCAGAAATGTGATTATTATAAGTATATAGAAATGTGTGAACATAGAGACTGGTTGAACCATACAGCACATCACAGTCTGTGGCATCATCAAAGAGTTGTAAAATAGTAAGAGTTTAGTCCAGGCAACCCATTGGTCCATCTCTTCATTTTAAGAAACTGCATTAGGAAACAAGAAAAGGAGGTATAATAGGAAAAAGGAAGCACAGAGATAACTGTGCAGGCGTGGAAGGATAAACAACTCTTTTTTTCTTCCCTGTCTGCAAATCAGAACAAAGGCAAAAGACTGAAAAGCCTTTTTCAAACCCTAACGGTCCTTGACAGGAAAGAGGAAATAATGCCCTAATTGCCAAAAATGGCAAGGAGAGGAAAGAGGGCAGAATGTCATGGTCACAATTTGTTTCCAATCCATTCTCTCTCTCCAAGGTTCCTTCTGCCCTTTAAGAAATCTGTGCTTAAAAAATAATGGACTAGACAATTTCCAAACCAGGAGCCTGGTATAATTCATTTTAATGCCACTCCAGTTGGCTGGGCAATACCATAGATCATCACATTGTGAGAGAACCCTTTGGTCCAGACTATGTATCAGACTGAACTTCTAGATGTATAGCGTATTTATCTTGACTAAGCTGTCACACAAGGTTATCATGCTGGTATGCAATATTTCTCCATCTCTCCCTTAGTGAATTTCGTTCTTTTGGCCAAAATGGAGCTAATCAACATAAAAAAACCTATGCTGACTTTTTCAGAGTCAGATGCCCAGAGTTAAATATCCACCATGACACACACAAGGAAGGTACCAGCGGACAGTATGGTTTGGTTTCACATAGTCTTCAAGACTATTTTTCTTAGCATAAGCCAGTGTTTAGTCTTGGAACGATGTGCTGTATTACACTTAGTTCCAGCTGCACCAGATATCCTTCACTGCTTTTTCTGTTTAGAATGAGCTCCATGAATAAACAGAAGATTTCTTTCTTCTTAAGGTTATTCCCCTCAGCATAGAAAAAGAAGAAAATCCTGCATGGTTTTGGGCCACTTTTTTTCCAGATCCAGTGACAAAACACTTGGAACACACCAGACTTGGAGTCACTTATTGTTCCTCTACTAAGAAACCAAGCTGAAAGGTCTAAGACACCACAGGAAACATGTCAAAGACCCTGGGATCAGAAAAAGTGTCACAACTAATTAAAACTTTGTTTTGGAAGACACTCAGAACTTGATATTTCCACTGTTTTCGTGAGAAGTCAGTACTCCGAACTTTTGACAAATCAGGTCATTTATTCAAGCTCCTTACTGTGAACTAAGGTCTCTGAACTTAGCTCTGACTGCTACTGTGAACTTTAATCTAGGAGGTTTAACATATACAAGGGTAACAGAAATAAAATCCACTTTTGCTCAAAGGTCATTGTCAATACTGTTTATTTCTTGTGGTCTTGTTTTCTCTTCCAGCACACATGCATTTTTGTCTGTAAGTGACAAGTTTGACCAGACCAGCATTGATTAAATGAAACTCACAGACTCACTCAATATTTCAATGATTGAGGATGGCTGGAGGAAAAGAAATATTTATTTTTGTTTTGCCTTCCATTTCCAGCTAGGAATGAAGACAGCAGTGACAAAAATCTGCTGTGCAAAGGTCTTTCTATGCTATTTCCATACAGAAAGCCTCATGAATCCGTCAAGAAATCCTGTTCTCATGAGCATCCCACCTTGTTCCAATGAGCTTCTGAGGTCTGAAGAGCTGAGTCAGGGCTCCCTCTGGCTAACTAGGTGAATGCAAACTCTCTGCTCCCTATTTTCCTCCTCTCCTTAACATTCACAGCACTGCAGCTCAAGCTCCTTATCCATTACCATTCAGACTGTGTATCTATTTACTGACAGTCATTAACCCTTTTCATCATATCTCTAATTTTGTCCTTAAGGCCTTGTGTTGCTTCTTCCTGCCCATATTTATGCTCTTTTCTTTATAATTTCCCTCTTTTTCTGCTCTCACACTCTTTCCTCAACCTCATTCTTTCCTCTGGTCCATCAGGGCTATATCACTCTCCTGTTCTTGCTCAGAGTCCCTCACCTTCTATCCCCTTGCCAGATGTCTCCCTCCATTCACTGCAAGAGCCACAGCTACAGTGTTGGAGTGTAGTCCCACAGGCCAGTTTCCCCAAGTTATATTTGGGTAGGGCTTCACAGCACATCAGCCCCACTGCAATTAGTGGTCACGTTCACGCTCCCACCTCCTAACAGCTGTGAGGGTGTGTATGCTTCTGAGAGGGAGTTGTTACTCCAGCGTAAGATCCTGCTGGATCTCTAAGAAGAGAACAAAGCTTAGAAGCAGTAAAGAAAAAGCAGGAAGGAGGCAATGAGAAATGCAAGCTAAGTGGCTGGAGCAACCCCCATTTATTTGCTGCTACTGTGAAGCGACAGTAGCAACAGTATTATGCTGTTACTACTTTTTAGGAAGAAAAGTGGTGTTTAAATGGAAGGCTACTGTGGCCACCAATATCTGGTCTGTGTCTCTCCTTCAATGCTGCTGCTGCTGGGCAATAGGAAAATGGCATCAAGATGGTCTGCCCTGGCATGGACTTCCTGCAGGTGTTGTCCTACAAATGCTTCATGGCAGCTGCCATGATGGGAAAGAGCAGGATACAGGGAATAAGAGTCAGAGGTGAGACTTGGCAGCACCTTCGCCTGTATGTAGCAGGGTGCAGGGCTCTTTCATGCTGAGCCAGCCTCCTACACCAGCCTCAAGCCCAGCAAAGGAGAAAGATGGGTTGATTTCACCCAAGCCTTTTTCCTGGGCTACAATTTTGAAGAATGCAAGATTGGAAAGAGCAAAAACATTGTATATGGGAAGAGGTGACTGGGAAACTGTTGGCACTGGACACTCAACTACTATATTCTTCATCATGGAAAATTTCACATTTAGTTCAGTGAGAGCAGACTTTGGCCCACACCAAGCAAAGCCCTGTTCCTTGGGCTACATTGCTATGTGCAGAATGAAGAGCCTAACCAGGGAAATCTCATATGATACTGGCATTAGAATGGTGCTTCTGAGGAAGCATTTTTCTAACGGAGGTTTCTAAATGAGTAGTGGTCCCTAGGATTTTCTGGCTCTTGGCTATCCCTTACCCAGGAAGCCATGGACCAAGTAGAGAGGCTGTACCTCCGTGAAATAATTAGCCTACTGCAGATCACCCTGCAGGGTGCAGCAATGAGTAAAAACTCAGGTCAGATGGTCACAGCAGGCAACTGGGATCCAAGAGTTCCTTCATTGGCACGTTATCGTCAAACACCAGCATAAAGCAATTGATATTTCTGTACTTCACTCAACGTGAGCATAGTTAGCATTACTTGAAATAATAGATGGCACATTACCTGAGAAATGCTTTAAAATTGTGAAAACGTGAAGTATCATAGCACAGAACAAGATCCCCAATCTGTTTGTATTGATAGATATGAAAATCAGGGCTCCTGCTGACTCACATTTTCAGGGTAATTGCTAAAAGACAAAATTATCTATTTGTCAAGTCAACTCATTGAACAAATTGAAACTTTGAACTACTTGATTTGGGTGCAAATTTAATCAGGGAGTGAAGGGGTGAATTGACACAGAACACACTTCCTATCTTCTACCCTAGGGCCATTTTAGATATTACAGTAATACAATATTCTTGTTGTTAGTTTATAAGCTAGCTGAAAATCAGCATTACTCTGTGTGCTTCTTTTCCACAGTGAATAGAGGAAGTGCATATTCATACAGTTGAGATGCATTTTAAAAAGTAAACAGAGACTGTAAGGGGCTGAAATGTCTCTCACCTGTACTGATGCCAGCAGGAGGAGGACAGGGAGTGTGGTGCAGACGTGCTGATATAGTCACTTTGGGGATCAGTACCCATTTGCTGTTCAGGACTTCTACCTAAGCAGGCAGAAGCGCAAAGTACCGAGACCTGTCCAGCTCCCTCTCATCTCGCTGCTGGCTTGGTTCATGCTCCTGCACTGCCTAAAGTGGTCTTGGCTCCATAAGTGCACCCCAACAAACTTTCATCAGGCCTCTCAAGTTGAATCTTGAGCTTTTCCAAGGATTCATTTCAGTATGTGAACAAAATCAATCCTACTCATTCCAGTTAGGCAGCCAGTAAATAAATCTGTCCTGTCACTGCATGTTTTTCTATCTTGTTGCAGAGTGCTTAGAAATTTTCTCAAAGCACTTGCAGTGCTCCACTTGTTTCTTTTCGACAGTGAATACTTTTTACTTTTGTGTAACCGCAGAGCGTTTGTTCAAGGCATACTTCTGTGCCGAGCAGAATCTGTGCTGTATTTACAAAGTAAAAGCCAATACAAAGAGCACTCACTGTAATGAACAGTGTTTGCAGCAAAACGTCTAATGAGTATAGATGCTATCAAAGCTGTTCTCTTGCTCAGAAGCGAATGTTAATGCCAATTACTCATGTTTCTTGATTAAACTCTCTCCGAACATTAAGTACTGCAGAAAAACCCCTCCATCTTAAAATATGCACATTGCAGTTGAGTCAGAAGCTGGTACGAAGATCCAGGGACAAAGTGTACTCTATGTTGTGGTCCTTCAAGGAATATTCCCATGAAAGTGCCTTGGATGTGATTTATAAAAGATGTCTGTGTTGAATATTCCACTGGATCACAGTTAAATAATTGGACACCAGACTAAGATGTACTTTCAGGACAAAGAAAGTACTTGCATGATTAAATGACTAAACGAGGACATTTTCCATGGAGAAATAGGAGGTTCCACTAAAGATGTGTCAGTTCTCAAGATCTGGGCATGATATAAACCATGCGAGCCAGCTACCAGTCTCTCACAGCTGGCGTTGGGATTACTGCCTCAGTTTGACTAGATCTATGACCACTGTTCTATCTAAGGAACTGTTCTGGGGTATGTCTGCTGCAATTTTTTTCTATCAATATTTTGATACGATACAAAAGGGGCAGGTACCCTGCTATATATGTGTATACCTGAGCTCTGGAATTAGGGGATATGCACCAACCAGGAAGAGAAGTCAACATCAGGTTTCTTTTAAACAGTAAAAAGGCTTATTGTCAAATCTATAGGAATGTGTATTTGTTTTCTGTTCATCAAATCAGAGTTTGAGAGAAGAAGGGATGCTTAAATAGTCTATTCCCAGCCATTTCGTCTGTCTCAGGCCATTGCACTTCATACAGATATCACTGCATTGAGCCAGATGTTTCCTAGAGCTGTGACACGATGACACCCAAAACCAGCCCTGGCATGCCGAGCTACGCAGTGGTGGTAATATGGGGAAGAGGCAATAGCAGGAAAGTTGAGAATTGCAATAAAACTGAAGGTGCCTGGTGGAAGAGATGCTCTTCCTTTCCACCTCTGGATTCAGACTGGGCTGAAATCATCTATCAAAAGCCTTGAGGGCCTCATGAGCACCCAGGACCCACAGAACCTGTCTGTCAGCCAGCACCTCATGAGAGCGCTGCTCACCAGAAGAGTTCACAGCTAAAGAGATGTATTATATAAAAGCTGGGGGGAGACCAGCGGCAGGAATAGGGAAGTGTCTCATCCATGGACAGGCAGAAAACCATTAGGAGAGCTGGAAAAGGTCACAGATGTCCCAGTTCCAACGACTGTGCTTTAAATATTTAACTACCCAATGTTTATCCCATTTGTTATTGATAGATCACAGCACCTGGCATAAATAATGCTTTACACTTTGAAAATATCACTTCATAAATCTTCATGACAGGCGTGTGCGGTGTGGGTGGGCAATCAGCATTATCCCCACTTTACCAAACTGGGATGCTCACGTATCACAGTAGGTAGAGACAAAACTGCCAAAAGATGGACCTGGAGCGATTGGGTTAGGGAGAGCCAGAAGGCCAACAAATGCCCACAGAAATCTCTCCATGAACCTTGCAAATAGCAGAACACAGTAATTTAAAGCTTAAGCTATGGCTGCTTGAGGATAATTTGCAAGAAGTACAAGAGTGACTCCAGCTGAGCAGACAATTCGCTAGGAACAGTTTAGGTAAATGACCTCCAATGGGAGGAGGCCACCAGTGAGGCAGCTCGGCTGTGCTAAGGCTGGGGAGCAAAATCCCAGCACACTGGGGATGCCTGCCCATGCAGAGCCATTGACCGATGCGATTGCTACCAGCAGCACTACAATTCTCACACAAATTTAAGTTAGCAGGCAAAAAAAAGAGAGTGGAAGTAATGGGGGACATATGAATCACATCTGCAAGTCTTGGTGTAATTTAGTTTTGAAATTGAAGATTTAAACAAAAGTATTCCTTGGCCAAAAGTTATTCTAGCTTCTCTAGGCAGGTAGTAATAGAAAGAAATGTGATCTTTTTGATTAAGCCAGAACATTTACTGCCACTGGGAAGTGCTGCACATAATGTACCGTGGGGACATGGTGCTTTCTGCAATTTCTGCTACAACTGCAATATCTTACAGTAAACCTTCAAAAGTACAGTATATAGGAAGTCTCAAATCATCCTCATTAACTGCATTTATACAACAGAGCACCTATCTATTAAGTTGTTAGAGGTGCTTCTAGTAAAATAAATTGTCTCAATTCTACTTCCAAACACCCAGTATAAATCTAGACAACTTGCCCTACTTCTGTAGCATTATTCCAGATTTAAATCTATTCAACAAGGCTCTTAAATTTATGTCTTACTTGGGCACTTGAGTGTTTCTACCAGTGTCATCGAAGCTGCTCTCATAAGCTTTAAATTCTCCAGCATCTTCGAAAATTTAAGTATGTGCCAGGGACTAAAAACTGACCTCCAAGGCTAAAAACAACAGATTGGCAGAAAGCTGAAAGGTAATACAAAGCCATTAATGAAAATCAAAAGGCACAAGAGCTTCAGGAGAGAAAAGAGAACATAATATTTAGAAAAACAGTCAAATCCTGGGAGGAAAAAGGAGAGCTGCAGTCTGTGAGCATACACCTTCATTTCAAATACCCCAGTACTTAGTCCTGCCTCAGGACCCCATCGTACTGCTGCTGCACAGGGAGAGGCTGAGTCTCTGCCTCCCAAAAGCTTACACGTGAGATTTTCACACTTCAGATTTTCACTTATCTGTAGCTACTTAACCACCCTACAAATTCCACCATTATCTACAATCTACTATTAGGGAATGTAAGGTGTGGGAAAGAGAAACAATTTACCTAAGGCCTTATCACACTCTTGCTAGGAAATGTGACCTTGGTATCCATCTATTCTGCCACCATAAACAGGGAAAAATCTAGAGATGTTTGGCAATACGCTTTTGAGCTTTTACTTGCCATTCAGGCTCATGCAGGAAATGGAAATTTCCTGTTCCTGTCAACCTGAAATGCCTCCAGGGTCACAACTGCTTGGTTGGAAGATAGTAAATACCACAGCCTCATTTTCTTAATGCACACAAGAAAGAGATAAACTCAGCCTAGGATTATAAGTTTACTTTGGGATCATCTTTATGGTCCAGGTAAGTCCCAGCTCAGCCTGTGTAGGATGCTTAAGTGATATTGTAATACAAATAATAAATCTTAACTTAGGACCAAGCAGGAAGCTATTGAACGCTGACAAATGGTGCTGTAAAAAGCCACTTCAGAGATCTGTGCAAGCACAGGGGAAAGATCTGCCTGGCTGTGGGCTTGTTAGGTGTCTCAAAGAGGGCACATGGATACTTGCCTTGCTGTCTGCAGGCAGGTCTTTGCCCACCTTCTCCCACACCGCACTTTGGACCGCGTACATGAGGTACACGTTGATTTCTTCCCTGAATAACCATCCCCCTAATTAAGCTGAAGGCTGCTTAATTCAGCCAGCTTGTAAACACCGCATTCATTATTCAGAGTTCTCCGGATCTGAGGGAACTGAAGGGAAACGAAAACAAAGCTCCTCACAGAATTTAACATCCACCGCACTGGTCTGCAGAGACGCAACTTGAGGTGCAGCGTGGTCCTCCCCCCATCATTCTTTGTCACGTGCAAACAGATGCGGGAAGAGACAGTGGCTGATCGCCCACCAGGAGGACCAGGGGCTGTTCCTTTACAGTGTCTGCAGCCAAGGGACAGGGGGACAACGCTTGAAGGGGACCACGGGAAGAAGGAATAGGCGCAGCCCTTCCAGGTGGTTGATGCTGATTCTCCCACCTCCTTTTCCAAAGCACAGCAGATGCCGCCCGTGGAGCAGCTGCCAGCCCCCAGATGTTGCACTGCTGAGCTCCAGCATGCCTGTGGTGCTCATATGCTGGAGCACAAGCCTCGGCTTCCTGGCTCCCAGCTGCCCGATGGCTTGGAGAATTGGAAGGAAATATACTCTCTCTCCCACCTGCTTGTGCGTTAGTCACAAGCCAGAGCAGCATCCAAGCTTTTTGTTTGCATCATCTCACGCTCTAGGGAAGGATGGGATCTCGTCGAGGCTCACAAGTAAATGGCAACCCGGCCATTTGGCTAGGCTACACACAAAAAGAGTCCTGCCTTGGCGATGGATTGGAGTGGGTGTCTCGACAGGGCTCCATCTTAATCTTCTTTTTCTTTTGAAGTTGCTGAAAAAAATGCCAATAGGTCAGTGCAAGAATAGAAGATGGAAACAGCCAAACATAACCACAGAGTGGAGTGAGAGAGCTCAGGAGTGGAAAAAATAAGTTTGCAGCTGGACATGCATTTTCAGAGATAGTTACAATTAGATGCAAAAGCATTTAGAAATTTGAGTTGAATATAGTGAGTCAGAACAAGCCAAAAGCTGAGCTAGATTCACCTGGAGCAGCAATATTTTGTTCCAGATTTCCCAAGTATTTTGACTCTCCCTCCACTGGGCCATGCAAAATAAATGTAAGCTGCTGTGGGAGCACTTACGCTCTCCCCCCGCCTTCGGCCGGCCTCCCTGCCTCAACCGAAACAGGGCTCTGCGTCCGCCTTTTCCTGCTCCAGAGGACTCCCTCAGAGCCAACTGCAGGCTGTTCCTGGGTGCAGCTCTCTGCACCTCAGCTCTCAACAGCGAGAAAGAAATGAGAAAGCCAGGAGGATAACTCTCACCCGGTGATGAGGCCGCTTACCAAAGTGAACTGACTTCCATCGTTTTCTCCGTAACCCACACTTTGAGCTGGTTTTAAATTTCTCTGTTCAAGTAGAGAAGAGCTCTGTAGGCAGCTCTCTCAGATCACCTCGATCTTGGTCTGTTGTTACTTCCTTGCTTTTATGAATGTAGCTTTCCTTTTTTTATTAAAAAAAACCCAAACAAACAAAAAAACCCCACCAAAACCAAAAAAAACCCCAGAGCTTTTTTTTTTTTTTTTAAAAAAAAGGCTTCCAATCAATATTATGTGTTTCAGGTTGAACAAACCACCCATTTAAATCTCAATGAAAGTTTTTGAATATACAGAAAAAAAAAAAAAAAGAAAAAAAAACAAACAACAGATTATTTAAGATTTTTCAGTGCAGTACCTAAGCCCTGTAACCAGACAGCAGAATTTCTGATTATACAAACATGGCTTCCCCCATGTCTCCCCAAATTTTCACTAGTTTTTTTCTCTCCATAGGCATCCATAAGGGAGGTTTTTGTGAGAGACCACAAGAATTATTCACTGAATTTTTTTTTTAATAAAAGTGACTATGTTCAGAAATTACACTTTCACATTCATGCATGCACACTCTATTATTGTTTTTAAGAGAACTTACTAAATATTTCTGGACAAAATCCCAAATTCAGGGCCATTTGGGAACCAGTCATATTTGCTTTATTCAGAACAGAGCTATTTGATGCTGTTCTCAGTCTGTGATTGGACTGTTGGAACATCTTTTTTCATATGGAGAAACAGCAAATATCAAATACCCCAAAATCCAAGTATCACCATCCAGCCAACTATTCATATGGATTAAGGGGAGGTCTGGTTTTCACGAATAACTGGCAATAGACTGTATATTTGTAAACCACATAATAAGATCCCATAAATAACATTAAGTAGAATTTAGTCTTCAGAGTCTGAAATTCAACATTAGGCTTTCCAATAGTGTGACTCTCTCCTCAGCAGTCTGGCTTCACTTGCTGACTAGTAATGCCAGATAGGAGATAAGATACCAGCAGTGGTATTATCAGACAAACCATTTCCATTATTCACACATGTAAAAATCCACATTCCTTTACATGAGATTTGTCAAACTTAACATTATGACCATCAACTTCATTTGTCTTTTTGAAGAAAAACTAGTGCAAAATGATGGCAGATCAAAGCAAAACTCTAGTTTACAAATATCAAGAAATTTTCAGAGGGTCTCAGGTATTGTAAGAATAGCAGTAGCTTGATACTGCAGACATAGCATGTTGCAAAGACGATATAAACAGATGAGCAACTTAAAGTAATAAGAGGAAATCAGACTATGAAGTGTGCTTACACGGAGGGAAATAAACTGGTACAAAAGACAGCGCAGCTCTCAGCACAAATAGATAAACTCTGAGAGATACCAAAGCCAGCCAGGCACAGGCAGGGAAAACCAACAGCAAGTGCAAAGAAACAGAGTCCTTCAGGCTACAAGATAAACTGTGAAAAAACACACCGAATTCACATTTCAGAAGTAGATAAGCTGCTTAGTCTGTGTCCTTTGCAAAAGTAGGAGGAGCAGCTGGCCAGGTTTGTGAGGGTGCAGAGGACTATAGGAAAGGACTGAAATAGCGCCTGGCACAGTAATGGAGGCACCTACATCCCCAAGAAAAGATGCACCAACGCTAATCGTATGCCACATCGGTGACAAAAAACATTTCTCCCTCCCATCACCAAAGAACCAAATTTTTAGAAACGTTAGATTTAGCTTTTTCATCCTTAAGTTCCAGAACTGGAAACACCGGAGTTTTCATAGAGTGAAACACTCTCAAATGCCTTAGTGGGTGAAGAACAAGATTTAGCAGGGACACCAGACGGGCAGGACTGGGGAAATCTGTCTCGTCTATAAGTGACAGGAGTTAAGTTATGTCCCCTCTCTCAGTCTTTGTGTTTGCAAAAGGCTCCTACCTCACAGTCCTACTGGGAAGAGATAAACAGTGCAAGGAGGAGGCAAACAATGTTTTCTTCATTTTGGGGCAGCACCAAATGCTTTTCTTCCCAGCTGCTGAAGGACTTGTTTTGTTCAATATATTCATCAATGACCTGGACAAGGGGACAGAGTGTACCCTCAGCAAGTTTGCTGATGATACAACACTGGGAGGAGTGGCTGATAGACCAGAAGGTTGTGCTGCTGTATGGCAAGTCCTGGACAGACTAGAGAGTTGGGTGTAGAGGAACCTAATGAAATTTAATGAGGCCAAGTGTGGGGGCCTGCACCTGGGGAGGAATAACCCCAAGCACCAGTACAGGTTAGGGGTTGACCTGCTGGGAAGCAGCTCTGCAGAGAAGGACCTGGGAGTCCTGGTGAACAACAAGTTATCCGTGAGCCAGTAATGCGNTCCATCTGAACATCAGGAAACACTTCTTTACTCTGAGGGTGACCGAGCACTGGAACAGGCTGCCCAGAGAGGTTGTGGAGTCTTCTTCTCTGGGGATATTCAAAACCCACCTGGACGTGATACTGTGCAACCTCTTCTAGGTGATCCTGCTTTAGCAGGGGGGTTGGACTGGGTGATCTCCAGAGGTCCCTTCCAACCCCTATCACTGTGTGATTCTGTGACTTCTGCACAGGCACTGTGCTCTACACACAAAACATCTGGAGTAATATGTGATTCGGATCCCCTGGGGTTTCCTACAAGTTATCCTCCTGTATTAACATCCAGTGAAAAAAATGACAGAGTGCAAATATTCAACTGCAAAAATGCTAACAGCACTCTTCTTTTCTTTTTTTCTTTCCAAGATGGTCACTAAGTGCAGGAACGTGTTACAAGCTGGTCCCCACTGCTTCCATGGCCCTCAAGGTCTCCTTTCATGAGGGCAGAACCTGCAGGAGAAAGGTTGATGCATGCTTGCACAGAGACGGTGCCTTGCTGCTGCAGGAGGATGAGCTCTCACTCTTTTGGAGTAATGACAGAAGATACAACTGCGTGTAACAGAAATACGCAGGAAGGCAGCAAGGCCAAATCGATCGATAAGCAGTAGTGTCCAGAAGCACTTGGAGATGTTCAGTTGCTTGGGCCACCTCTGCCCATGTGCGGCCACCTCTGCCCTGAGGACATCCAGCACGGGGATGAGCAGCCTGGTGAACCCGACCGGCTGCCCACCGCCTCTCCCCCCGCTGTGAAACGCAGCCCACGGGCATCCGCCGCCGAGCTGTGGCCTGCAAATAACACGGCTCTGCCGAGGCTGTCTGCAGCCCCGCAGGGGACTTAACAGCCTTCGGTGCTGTGTCACATGTCGTGAATCAAATTGGTTCCACAGGAAAATTGTTTCAAAGATGCCTAAAGTGCAACTTGTCTGTTAGATTGCACATTCTTTAGGGGAGGAAAAATAATCATGCTCTTTAAGGGCTTGGAAAGCATCTTGTGTGTGGCAGGTGCTCCGGTGAATAAATGACAGGCTCCATCAGACCAAGTGACTTGCAGGTTCCTCCTGCCCGGGTGGCACCTGAGGGAGCGATGCTGAGCCTGGGTACCCTGCTACCCATCCCCGGAGCCAGCTGCTCCCCACACCTGCAAAATCTGGGCAGAAAACTGTTCCCTTACAGATTTCATCTCTGACTGGGACGAGGTGGCTCCTGCTTCTGCTGCCCTAAAGGAAACTATACCTGACAGGAGCCGAGTCTTTGAATCAAGTAGGATTTCCAACACTGTGCAATGGCTTTTTTTCCCCAAAAAAGTTAAACTTTGCATAGTTTGAAAACAACTCTGGGAGAAGATGGCAACAGCTGAAGGAGTTTGGCTAGAAATTGCGTTACCTCTTGATCCATCACCTCTGTGTAGCGGATCTGTGTGCAGACTCCCGGCTTGTTTGAAGGTGGTTGGGATGGCTTCAGGCTTTTGGCTTTTTTATGCAAGCAGATTTTCATGCTTTGATATCTTCTCTGACATGACTTTTGATCCAGTGGAGGGGATGCTGACACTTTTTTCACTGGGAATATTTTATTTGTGTACAGTGCTAGAGCATTGCAGTCGCCCGAGTTATTTCGGAGGAGCTCTTCCGCAAAGATACAGCTTAATAAATGTGATGAAAAGCGAGAGCTCTGCTAACTGCACTCAGGGTCCCTGCCCTGGTCCAGACCAAGGAATCGCGGGTTGGCAGCATGCGGGGACCATCAGATGTGATCCAGGAGGGCTGGGAGAGAAGGAGAAGCACAACACAGACTGGTCTGGAGATCTGTGCAGCAAGAAGGGTGCTTTGGAAAAGCCAGATTATTGCCCCCCCAAAAAAAGGGAATGATGTTTCAAGCTGGCAGACTGGCAAGTTTTGGGAAAAGTGAAGAAACCCTGGTGAAAAGTCTGCACTTTGCTGTCCCTGCCAGGGTAAAGCGGCACAGGGAATGAGGATCGCCAGCCAAGGCATTCTGTGTGCCTCGGGGAACCTCCTGCTGAAGGACTTTCAGCTAATTGAGAAAGTCAAACATCCATATTCCTGCTAAAAAAGAGGCAGCATTACCTTCGTCAAGCATTTTAGCTACAAAGGGAATTGTTCATAAAGGCAGAAGGAATTAAAGGACATGCTATTTAATGGGCCAGATTGATGTGCACACTGATGAAATATACTGCAAATTGACTAAATGTCTGTTTTGGCTGAAATAGTCTTTTTTTTTTTTTTTTCCTTGGCCAATGCTGTCTGTGATTTTTGATGGTTGTAATCCATGTCCTTTGCTGTGACCCCAGCCAGAACTGACACTAGCCAAATATAAGGGGAACACAAAAAAAAAAAAGGACTAAATCTCTATATGCTCTAATTTAGACCATTCTAAGGCCCATTGAAGCAAAATAATTTTGTTCTAATGTAATTCTCATCCCACCTAAAAAAAAATCCCTGCCTGATTGCAACCTGCCTGCATACAGTATAAGGACTCACCAGGGGACAATGCAAATTATACCAACTACTTACCAACACAGCTGACCCCTGCGCTAACCGAAGGGGAGAAATGGGACTGCACGCCATCATTTTCTCTTTCCTTTCCTAAACTGATGAGGTANAAAGCCTGCAGCATCGTTCCCCCATTTTTGGCCTTGGTAGTTTTTTTTTTTTTTTTTTTTTTTTGTGTGCGTATGTGTGTGTAAAGGCAGGAAAGCACAGTAGCTTGGAGCTGGTAGGCATTGCAAAGAGCTAAGCTAGCCTGGATTTATATTCATGCAACTTTTCCAGTTGATGTAGTTACCCAAGTGCAAGCCTCTGTAGTGGGACTTCCACCGGAGTAAGTCTTGCACAGATTTACCTTATGAAGGAAAACTATCCAACCAAGCTAAATCATTTCAGTGCAGCACAGTTGTAAGAGCTTGTTTACATGAAGGTGCTCAGAAAAGTTGATCTGAATTTTTAAGTGGATTAGTTAAACTGCATTAATTAAAGCCCTTTGTGGGAACTGTCAGAATTAAAGTGGCTTTGATTTGATTTGGTTTACTTCTCTTCCAAGGCTAAGTCATATTAAGGCCGCTTTAATTGTGAAATGGGAGGTTTAATGCAATTTAGCTAATTCACTTTAAACTCCTGCCTTTAGTTAATTTAAATCAACTTTCCTGATTGTTCCTGTGTAGACATGACCAAGGAAGAGTGAAGACCACTTCAATAGAAACACCTAAGAGCAACTTTGAAAAAAATCCAAATATTTCACTAGCACATCCAGGACGTTACTATCTTTGTCACCAACAAGCTTTGGGAATTGCAGGTAACAATGTCAAGGTCCAAGTAGACACACTGAGAAACAGTTCCTCAGTGCTGAGCTACTCATCAGAGACAGAATGGCCAGTCCTGCACAAAAACTTTACTCAGCCTAAAATAAAAGATAGCAAGTTAAGAAAATGCCTCTCAGCCCTCAGGAGAAAACAGGACTTGCACCATGGGCTGTGGAGAGGGAAGAAGAGAGCTGCCTGAATACGTGAAAGAAGGAGGAAATTTTATTTAAAGCTCTGGTGACAATTTCTGCATCCTTTCTCCCTCCTGAGCCAGAAGGCACAAGCAGTATTGGTAAAATGCTGTTGGAGGAGACCTGGTCTTCTTCACCCTGGAAGCAGACCTGTTTCAGGCACTGGTACAAGGTGACAGCCATGCAGGACCCTGAAGCTCAGAGATGTGGGATGTGGAGGCATACAGGTGCCTTTGCATGGCGTCAGGCCCGGCTCTGCAGGACCAGCACCGAGCCCAAAGCCAATCTGCCATACCAACCCAAAGCGTTACCTTTGAATTTAAGAATTCAGGGTCAATCTTTGCAAACTGTCTCTACAGGTGCAAGCTGCTTTCCTAACACACTTCAATGCCTACGAAAATCTACACCCTTTCTGCATCATCTCTTTAAAGCTCATAGCTTGACCTTACGCAATAGCGCTGCAGACAGGTAACGTTACGGCGAGGGGTGTTTGCAACGACAGGGTTACCCTCTGCACCAGATGAACGACTAGAGCGGGGAACTGCCACATTAAATGAGAAGGAGTACGAGACAGGCTTCTTGTGCTGCCGAGATCCATTTTAGTATTGAATCATACTCCAGCTGGCAGCCCAAGTGAGAGTAGAGGTGGTGATTAGTAGGACTGTGTCTATTTGGAGACGGCTGTACGCATGACTGAGCGTGAATGGCCTGATTATGAGTGGGTGTAACTCCGCTCAAAGGGACTGAGCGGGCAGAGCTGAGGTAGCAATGATTAGCTGCCACGCGAGATAAGTTATTGTCTCCTGTGATGCTAAAGATATACCGTACTTAATAGTTCATTGGCTAAATGCATTCAAATGGTTGATATTGCCACAGCCGGAAACATTCATTCACGTAATTAGTTTACCTTCCTAGTTTAAGCCAAATGGAAAATCCTCCTGTAAAGCACTCTTAAGCTGGCTGCTGTGCCGGCGTCAATCAGCAGAGTCCTTCTGACTTTGCAAAGTTGCCCAGTTTTCCCCAGGAGGACGCAAGGTCCTTTAATCCCCTACCTTATCACAGCCATTACAGGGATGCTCTGGAAATTTCCCTGGATAATCTGACTCCAGGATTTGTAACGGCAGCCGCTGAAATCAATGGAAAATGAGCCATCATGTGACAGGGTTGTTACCGGTCAGTGATCTTAATTCTAGGTGTGTGACAGGGAGGACGAGAGGTGACTCATCCCTTGTCAGAAACCCTCTGTGTCACAGATTTGCAGTTATACCTTTTTCCAGAGGAACCTCAGCTACTTGCACATAATAAATGAACTTCAGGTGACTTCCTCTCCCTTCTCTGGGAGTCATGAATATTTGAATTAACAAATTAATCTTTTCACTCCCGTCATAGGAAGACAGATACCTTTATTTATGAAGTGCATGAGACAGAAAATAGAAAAGAAAGAAAAAAAAATAGAACATAAAGGAAAGTGTCTGATTTTCAAGTAACTCCGTTCATCAGAGGAGTTAGGCCAGACCCTCAACTGCAGCAGAGCAATACTATTTAAATTAGCAATTGTACGACCACATCTCTTTCTATAGCCCAATTTTACAGGCAACACCATTCCAAGCCTAGGCCTGGGTCTAAAATCAACACTGACCCAAACAGTTTCAGCATAACTGATCCTGTCATCATGCTTCAGTGGTGTTTGGGAGGGAAATTGGACTATCCTATGAAGATGAGGAACTCAAACTGAATTTCTCTCTCTTCAAAAGGTTCCTGAAATGTCAGAGCTTGGAAGGAGAGAATCTTCTGAGGTCCTCGACGTCAGCATAACCACATCATGAAACTCAGCATAACTTACTGTTTCGCAAAGGTGGTACCCAGTAAAGCATGCTGCCTTCTAGCGACTCTGTCTCATAGGGGCAGAACTTGGATTTGGATTAGCTCTCTTAATGCACAGGCACACAGCTTTGGGGGTAGAGGACCCTGATGTGAATGTTTGGTGCTAATATCATGCTCCATCCCCGACAAGGCAAGGCAGTATAACAGCAGCCAGTGCCAGCATTTTGTCATTGCTGTGTTACGGTATCTGTTCTTTTGTTTGAGTCTTTTTGTTAAGGCTTCAGCAGCAGGGCTGGGTTCTGGGGAGGGCTGCTTGGATGCTCATAGTCATCCTTGCGCAGTATTACATGCCGTGAAGAGCTCACTGAGTACAGGCAGTACTTAAATTTCCAACCACCACTTACAGTCATCCCCAGAAGGCTAATTCTGCTGCAGTCCACAGCAGGATATCAGGGTCTCAAGCCTCGTCCGTCTGTTTGCTTGTATTTGCTTCTGCATTCTTTGCTTTTGAACTATCAGATGTGCTATTGAGCCCTGCAATTATTTTTCAATTCATCTTCTACTTTCCTGATTCATTTAGCAAACAAATACTTCTTGACCTCCTGTGCGTTGAGATGCACCATCCAGCTCAGCATGGTGGAAAGCGTGAATCTGCTGCCTTTGGAAACCCTGCAAGCCAAAAGCAGGGAACAGTTGTGCCCTGGACATTTTGCTACAGTTCCACTCCAGTGCTTGCTCTTGTAAGAAATTAATTTTTGGTCTGGATTCATGCAAGAAGAATAGAACAGCCTGCCCATTTCCTATCTCCAGACAGACTTCCCAAAGGGTATAGGAGGAGGATCGGTGAGGAGCCTAGAGGCTTCCTGGACAGGAATGAAGTGGGTGTTAAGAGCATCGGTCGAACAAGCACATTGTGCCTGCTGTGCCCCAAAGCAGACCAAAACTGCTGAGTGCCACAGCCTACCTGCTCACTGATGTCCCTCCCACACTGAACTGCATCATACCTGGGTCTAACCCCCACAGTGCAAACCCGAGGGGCTGCCCCCCCAAAGGGTCTCCCTGCTGTGTTGCTATCTCTCTGCATTGTCTATGAAGGTATGAGAAAGCTAATGTGATAAGAGATTTGTACAAACAGGTTTATTGTGTGCTCCAAACGTCTGGCATGAAATGGCACACCGAAAGCTTCCATGCTGAGCTGCCAGGTTGTCCTCAAAAGCGTATCTCATCCCCACTGGCTATTGTGATTGCAAGGTGTCTATTTTAATCACAGCGAAGCCAGCCTGCCTTTTTCCCAGCATTTCTAGTGCAGAGCAACACTCTTCTGTCGTACTTCTGCAGCTGAAGGGGAATGCATCGGGGGAGACAGAGTGACGGGGCTTCTGTGATGCTCTTTTGCCATTCCTTTATGTTTCATGATCTTTGTTTAGTGAGAAAGGCAGGGCAGGGACTCTGGCCTTATGGCAGTTTTGCTATTAGGTAACGAAAGGTGCTACCCAAAAGGAGACTTGGAATGAGAGTGACAGATTGGAGCGCATGTCCAAAAATTGAAAAAGGACACGTGCCAGGAGCTATCAAAAGGCAAGTCCTTGCAGTCAAAGTGGTCTGTCTGGAAGAGCCTGCCAATGGGGGCTCTTTTCCTAAGATATTGGGCTTATGCAACACTTAGGCAAAAGAAAACAAAAAGATTTCCCCCAAATGACAGCACAAACCGGAAGAAGCAGCCATTGGGTTCATTAATCTCAAAATTTATTTTGAGATGTTTCACACAGAGATGGTAGGTGGTGCAGAGCTCCCTTTGTCCATGGCTATGGAGAGCTTCCAGATGCCTGTAGGACCA
This sequence comes from Aramus guarauna, assembly GCA_013400195.1. Classification (NCBI taxonomy): domain Eukaryota; kingdom Metazoa; phylum Chordata; class Aves; order Gruiformes; family Aramidae; genus Aramus; species Aramus guarauna. The sequence goes on along the minus strand of VXBL01002146.1, from coordinate 79,836 downwards.
TGGCAGGGTACAAGGAAGGTGGGTGGTGTGGAGCTCCCTTTGTCCATGGCTACGGAGAGCTTCCAGCTGTCTGTAGGACCATGACAGGGTACAGAGACAGTGGGTGGTGCAGAGCTCCCTTTGTCCACAGCTACCAGGAGCTTCCAGCAGCTTGTAGGACCGTAACAGGGTACAGACTAGGGCTATGTGTGTTTCCTTATCTTTAGGACAGTGTCCTTGTAGAAAATTGCAACACTCTCAGGCTGAGTGGTAGACGAAGGACAGGAGAGGTGCGTGCCATGATCTGTCATGTTCCTGTCTGGGGATGTAGCTGTCAAAGACAGAAGCATCAAAGAACAGAGCAGCCACCCCCTCACACCCCCTCTTGCCACGGACAGCCCCTGCCTCCCCGCCCAGGGCTCTCCCAGCCTCACCTCCATCCTATAGGATAGGAGACACCCATCCTGCGCCAACCATGTCACCAACCCCACCGCAACATGGGCCACCACCAGTGTTTTCCCTGCTGCAACCTGGACATTAGGGCTGGTGCTTGGAGCTCATGTGTGGCACAGCCCTTGGCTACCTGGGGAAAAGGGATGCATGGCTTTGCCATGGCTGGAGGGAGCTCCCAGCTACCCGTAAGACCATAATGGAGTATGACTTAGGGCTATCTTATCTGTTCTGTAGTGCGCTGACAGGTCTCTTGCTGAGTGTTGGAGGAGAGAGAGGACAGGAGTGTGCCACGGTCTGGTCATGTCCCCATCCAGGCGTCCAGCTGTAATAGAAGAAACAACAGAGGAGGAGCAGCCACCCTCCATCGCCACGGGCAGCCCCTGCCCATTCCTCCCCTGCCCTCCCCTCTCAGCCCACGGTCACCTGGCTTCTTGTCTGCCAGTCTGGTCTGGCGCAGCCCTTTTTATACCAGTCCTGGGCCACCAATCCACCCTGTGACACACCACCACCAGTGTTCTGTCTGCTGTGACACAGCCATGACATCACCAGACCTTGTTCTAGTGGTGGCTGCCTGCTGTAACACAGCTGTGACATCACCAGGGCTGATGCCTAGAGCTAGTGCTATATCACTATGACATGGCTATTATCTTCCCCCATTCAGGCGAAAATAAACAATTAACTCATATAAATAAATAAATAAATAAAACTGGCAATAGTGGGGTGGGAAATTAGGTAGTTGTAGCAGCTATTTAAAGAACAGGACCTTAGCAAAGGTTGGAAAAGAATTAAAAGCAGCAAGTCTTACCCACTGCCCCATTTTAAAGATTTGTGTGGTACTTGCTGCTGAGATTTGTGGGTTTGAAGACTAAATTCTGGAAGAAAAATGTTTGTCAAGTTGACTGAAGGTAGTATTTCACACTTTTGGAATTGAAGACATGTCCAGTGCCAAACCTTGCATCCACAAGTGACTGGCACTGCTGACCATGGTTCAGCATGAACTGCAAGATGCACATCTTTCTTTCCCTGAAACAAACCAAAGATTTTGCCAGGCACTGTCCTGTGCTACACACTTCAGTTGGACACTAGACTGAAATACATGATTTAGCTTCCATCTGCTTGGTTCACTGCAGGCTATTACATACAACCTCTTTAAATGACAGGACCAGAGGCAATGGGCAAACACTGAAACACATAAGGTTTCCTCTGAACATCAGGAAACATTTTTTTATCATGAGGGTGACCGAGCACTGGCACAGGTTGCCCAGAGAGGTTGTGGATTCTTCACCACTGGAGATGTTCAAATGCCATCTGGACATTGTCCTGGGCAAGGAGCTGTAGGTGGCTCTGCCTGAGCAAAGGGGTTTGGACCAGATGACCTCCACAGGTCCCATCCAACCTCAACCACTCTGTGATTCAGGCACATGGAGACTTATTACAAATCAGCTGGCACACAGTAACTGGTTAAACCCCATTAACTTGCTTTCAAGTCTGGCCCAAAGACAGAAACTACAGTAACTGATACGGTCCGTTTGTGTGATGCCACAGCTAGTGGGCTCACGATGAGCCGCCAGGGACCACATCCTCTACATGCAAACTCTGACCTTCCTTGGAGACCACCAAAATGGTAGATAATTTACATTTTTCAGATTATAAGTTTCCAGGCAGTGGACCTGTTAGCTGTGCAGTCTTCAGCTGGCAGAAATTAAGATCCCAAAAGGCTCCCTAGTTCTATATATTTTGGACTTAAACCAAGAAAATTGTCTAAGGCAGCTCATATGCTGCCTTCAGTAGCCATATTGCCCTCGAGAAAAGCAGGTGTTTTCTAGACATCAGCAAAGCTGCTGGGTTGAGATCCAGACTGAGCAGCTCTGAACAGTTCATTATCCATTTCTGTGCCTGTGTGCGAAAGAAGGTGCTGAAACGCTGTAATCCTCTAGCATTTTGCACCTTCTTTGCTTTCAGTCTCTGCAGGGATAAGTGGTTACACCGGGTGCAAAGCAGCGACGACTCAAGCCTGCAGTGTTTCCAGATGGGACGAGTAGCACCGGTGCCTGAGAGACCTCATGAGCGCTCCTGCCTGCACTTTCAGGCACTAGGAGTTCGTACACTTCGGCTAAGATCCAGATAAGTGTGTGGGTTTTGCAGTGCTCTTCTGAATCTAGCACAAGTTCTGAACTATTCAAAGCTTTTTTTCACTCGTCATTTCTCATTTCGTCCTTTTACACAGAAATCTTAATCCCTTTGTGAAGATACAGTTTAAACTGTCTCAGCAGCTAAACACATACAATGTAAGAAAAGGAGTAAGTGCACCTTGGCCAGGTTTACGTGCTGCAGGAGGTGCTGCACTTTAGAGATGGCAGAGCAAGTCAATAGTAAATAAATCCTGGCTGCGTGGTTTTTTCACCTGTTTCCTCTGTAACGAACCCTTTGGAAATCTGGCACAGCTGGGACGTGAGTAAGGGGTTCTTTGGCTCCCTATTTAGCTGCTCCATCATGAAATGTAGTGATAGTCAGAAAAGTAACTGCATAAAAATGGCACCTAGGTGCTGTAAATATGTGTTCTCTGCGGGTCTCCTGAGGCATATGTGCTGAGTTTAAGGACCGTTTGTTTTTTTGCTCTCGCTCTCTCTCTCCTGTAGCTAGGGATGTGCTAGCCATGTTGCGTTCAGCTCTCCTGCCTCTCCCACAGTACTGCCAGTTAACGTCTGATTCCAGAAGCTTTGCAGTTGGCAATGTTTTAATAAGCAGAAAGAACACAGCTTGATTCTCAGGTAACAGGCTGAGCTAGCTGTGCTGGCAGTCAGAGGAAAAAACATGGTATTGACTTGAAGACTGAGTGAATTTGGAATAGAAATTGCGTAGGAGGAATAAATGTGGCATACCAGGATGTCACTTTTACACTTTCCAGATGATAACTGCACTTTAAAGTGGAGAATCTCTGACAGTGACGTCCTCTTTTAAGCATCCAACATCTATGCCCGTACTTGGTCCTCCTGCAAACCCCCTGCTTTTCCAGCTGACTCACATTGTATATTCTTCACAAAATGCACTGACACAGGCTCTGTTTATGAGAGTTACTCAAGTTTGTTTCCAAGTTAGAACCATCTTTTCATGAGAAAGTGGCTGGGTTAAGAGAGGAGAAGTTTGCACTTGTTGGGCAAGGACATTGAAAAGCACTCACTGGGAATAAAAGTTGCAGGCTAAGGAGCACACATCGGATTGTGCTGCATAAAAAAGTGCCTGGAAACTTTTCTTGCCCCTCACTGCAACATCTTTCAGGGCACTCGTGAAGTCAGCATCCAAGAGAAGTTTATTTCATCACCTTCTGCTACACCATTGACCAGGCTATTTATTCCTAGGAAATTAGTAATCAGCTGGAATCTGTCCATTAGCTGAGATATTTGGGATGTAACCAAGTGGTACCGTAGAGGGAACAAATGCTTTCTGCAGCGCAAGGCCACATCTGGGTGTGTGACAGCAGCGTGCCCGCGGTGCCCAGGCACAGAGGGGAAGGGGAACCATGGCACAAAGGCAAGCCAAAGGCTAGGAATAGCTAGTGTCCTTTCAGGTGGTAGTATCCGTCCTTGCTAGCAAACCCTGTGGCACTGAAATATCTAATTTATTTTCAGGCATCGGTGAAAAAGGATTAAAAGCAGGAGATCAGGCTTTTTTACTTTTCTGGAAGAGAGAGGCAGTTTGATAATAAGCTGCTTTCCCGCCAGCAGCTCAGGGTGATGCACTTCCAAGAGCCACGTCCCTCAGGACAACACCCTCGGTGAGTGCGGTCGAGCCCCTAGAAATCTTATTACAGCGTGAAAGCGAATGTCTGTGCGCGAAGGATGCTAAAGCCTCTTTCAGAGAGCGAGGAGCTGACCCTGCAGGGAGGGATGTTTCACAAACTGACCTGCACCAGGATGTTTCTACTCCCAGGAGACAAACACACACCCCTCCGTCCCCTGCATCTGCTCCCAGAGGCAATCCCTTCTCTTCCGGGGCTCCAAAGACTTATCTAAATAAGTATCTCTAAAAGACATCACATCACTATTTTATCAGGCCACATTTGGCACGAAAGATCAAAATTGAGCCTGCATAAAAATCGCAAGAAATATGTGATTCAAGGAAAAGTCAAAAGCATAGTGAAAATAGTCATTTTTCTGCATCTCAAAGGTATGTTTACAGCCTGATTATAATAGTCCAGGAGAACCAGAATGTGAAAATAACTGCAAAGAAAGCTCTGAATATCATACTCCGCTGTCCAGACTCTGCATAATGTAAACAGTGAATAAATGTTCCTAATGGAAAAAAGGTGAGTTATTTTAAAAATTTATTTTAGTGGCTACTGTGTTATTAATAATATATTTAGATAATTATTTTCAGCTACGTCCCTAGATCCAGTAAAATAATTACATGCTCCAGGACAGCAGTAAAAAGATGAGGAACTACATATATCTTAGTGACCAGTTCTATAAATATGCTACTAAAAATTAGTAATCATTGTCATAGCTGGCTCAGGAGAGACTTCTTAACTAATTATAGATCAAGCTGTTCATTAAAATTAAAATCATTTGCAAGATATTACAGGAAATGTAATGTTCCCGCGAGATAATAGATTGACAGTCTTGGAACCTCAAGTGGCTGCGTAACCTCTACACTTTGGTCAGTGTAAAAACAAGTTTTCAAACATTATTCCCCTGTCACACCTCAGATCAGACCAGGTAGAACTACTACCTAGGATGGGCCATTCCTTGCCCATAGGGTCTGTGACCTCCCGAGACACTGCCAGCTGGGGTGAACGTATGTCTGGAGAGGTCTGGTCTGAGATCACACCACACGATGCAGAGACCACCAGGACATTTTCACATTTTAACAGCCCTGTCAGGACTATCTGCCAGGTTGAAAAAGCACTTAGGCACATTTTTCAGCCAGTCCTGTTTGGGATCACACTCAAGCTAACGCCTAACCCATTGAATTTCTTGATCTGAAGACCCTGTAGCAGATGTGCTAATCGCAACGCAATTTACCCCAGTAAACTACTTACATATTGTAAGACCTTGGTGGTTACCGTCTAGTTTTGCATTTTACAAGGCCAAAAAAAAAGTATTGTGTGTGATGGGATCTTGGTCCATGATTAGTAGCCTTGCCATAATATAAACCACACAGAATAATACTAGAGGCATTATGCTACTCAAAGCTGTATTTCAAGAATGTGAAGTTTATTTCCTGATTTAATGCTGCCACAGTCAAGCAGATTTGGTGCATTATATGGGCCTAATAAGAAGACTTCATAAGTATTTTAAAATTGTGGATAACTTGAGGAGTAAAAGAATATATTGGCAAGTAAATCATACTTTCTTGTAAACCATACACAGGATTTTATCCTGGAACAAAATCTGGGGCTGAGTGGCTGGCTGAGGTTAAAGCCCAGTGAGCACAGACAGGGAATCTTTATCACCTTGCACTGCAGCTCGATCACTGG
>VXBL01002146.1:47007-64458 GCA_013400195.1 Aramus guarauna | reverse complement strand
GTCTCCCATGAGAGGGACTCCATGCTGGAGCAGGGGAACGATGAGAGGAGTCCTCCCTCAAGGATGAAGAAGTGGCAGAAACAACGTGTGATGAACTGACCATGGAGGAGGGAGGATGTTGAAGCTGGGAGTGAAGTTGAGCCAGGGAAGATGGGAGGGGTGGGGGGAGGTGTTTTAAGATTTGATTTTATTTCTCATTCCTCTACTCTGTTCTGTTTGGGAATAAATTAGATGAATTTCCTCTCTAGGTTCAGTCTGGTCAGCCTGTGATGATAATGAGTGATCTGTCCCTCTCCTTATCTTGACCCACAAAGCTTCTCATTACACTTTTTCTCCCATCTGGTGAATGAGGGGAGTGACAGAGCGGCTCTGGTGGGCACCTGGCCCCCAGCAAGGGCAAACCCACCACAATGATAAAAAATATAACACAGTAAGAATAGTCAAACCCTGAAAATATATCTGCCAGAGGGAGGGCTAAATTAGGGAGAGAGAGGCTGTGAATTCACTTCTTAATGCCTTTTTTTTAGGCTCAAGAAACGGTGTGATTTGCATCTGTCCTACACACCTCCTCCTGCTTCTGCAGCCACCCATCTCTGCCTCACCAAGCTGCTTTGTGGTTGTGAGCCCTCCTCAGAGAAACTGTTGCTGACCTGGCAGCTCCTACCTGAGAGTGTAGGACTGCAGAGAAAACACTGTTTTTCTGTTCCCTCACCCTGTCTGATCCCCTTGGCCTGTGGCCATGGATCTGACCAGCTTTCAGCGAGCGAATGTGGTGATAAGGAAAGGCAGAAGGGATTTGAAAGGCATAGATATAGTGTTACACCGGGCACCAGCAAGGAAGGTAATGTTATTACCGTGATGCTGGCATGCGATACTGAAGGACAATATAGTGCAAACTCAACCATACAGTCACAATTTATCCCAACTCTTGGAAATGACCGAACTAAATATTCAGTTAAAAAAAAAAAAAAAAAGAGAGGAAAAAAAAAAGAGAAAAAAAGAAAAAAAAAAGTAATTTGTGGTAGTACCAAGTGAAAACAAGTAGCAATTTTTGCTTTAAAAACATTATCTATGCAAATTCAATGGAAAGTTTAAGAATATCCTAAGGGATAGGAACAGAGAACAGACATCAATTAAACCAAAGCCACCTCCTGTTTGTTGCCACTGGAAATGTCTCCTGTCCTGCTGTGGAGGCTGACAGAAAGCAGGGAAATGGGCAGGCTCCTTTCTCGGGAACTGCAGTGCCAGAGGGGAACTCAAACCACACCACTTCCTCACTCCAAGGTGTACCTACAAACGTACCTACACCCTACAAAGATGCCTGCCGCCCCTATCCTGGGCTTTCATAGCTTTCCCAGTAATGTCTCCCAGTAGGTAATTACCCTCCTAATTGCTAAGTATTTCCTAATATCTAAGCAAGGTTGCTCTTAGTGTATTACAAACGCATCTTTAGTCCTGTCCTCAGTCAGGGGAACAAACAGTGAGTATCCCCTTTGTAGCATTGTTCTCTGAAGTTTGTTTCCACATCCACATTTGATGCTTTCTTTATTAAACTAAACAACCCACCTTTGGTCACCCTTTCTTGATAGGTCATGCTGTCTAAATCTCTTAGCATTCCTGTTGCTCTCGCTGAGCTCTCCCCTGCATACACAGGTGTATGCATGCACATACACACACTCTACTTCTTAAAGTATGTGTGCCCAAAATAAGACACATACCCCAGGAAAGGTCTCGCCCCTGCTAAATAGAGTGGAATAATAGCCTTTCATCTCTTACATGTGACAAACACGAGAATGGCTAAAAAGCATCTAATCTACTGGCTTATATTCAGCCTCTGGTATAATACAACCCTATATTCTTTTTTACTATACTGGGGCACAGACCAATATTCACGATCTTGGGATTTTTTTTTCATTTCATTTTTCTTTCAAAGGTGAAACACTTTGCATTCTCTGTTACTTAATTTTACTTTCTCAGTTATAGGCTCTTTCTCAAAATTATCATGATTACTTGAATTCTAATGCTGTCTTGCAAAATGCTTGCATCTCTTCCCAGAAAGGTATCTTCTGCAAACTGCTTAACGGTATAGAATCATGGAATCATAGAATCACAGAATGGTTTGGGTTGGAAGGGAACTTAAAGATCATCTAGTTCCAACCCCCTGCCATGGGCAGGGACACCCTCCACCAGACCAGGTTGCCCAAAGCCCCATCCAACCTGGCCTTGAACACTTCCAGGGAGAAGAATGCTCTATATCACCAGGAAACTCGGCAACAAGAACATTCAGCCATTCTGGAGCTGGTGCAGACCTGTCAGCCCCAAATGACCTAAGTGCTGAAAAGTGAATAATTTATAAGTTCTGTTTGAGCATGATTTTTTCAGGCAGTTGTGCTCTCCACCTTGTAGCAATTTCCTCTGAACGAGGATGTTCCCCCTTCTCAAATGTCTTAGCTCATGGCTTCGTCGAGCCAGTGGAGGCTTCCTCATGCCTTATCACAGAAAGTGGCCTCAGGGACTTGATGTGCTGGACATTGTCTGCTGATGTTGGGTGTCATCTGGGTTAAGCAGTGGTCATCTAGACTGATTTTCTTCATCTGTCAGTGAGGGCATTTCACAAGGCTATGCCAAGAGTTTTGCTACAGCCAAGAAAAACTGTTTCAGCTTTATCCACTGGGTTAAAGAACGAAACTGAATTCATGTGATATGCTTTATTCTTAACAAATTCATGCTGCCTGCTTCTCATAGGTTTATAATCCTCTAGGGATGAGCAAATAATTTGTTTCAGTATCTTTCCAAGTATCACAGCTGCAAAGTTGTGGGGCCTCCCTTCCTCTGTTTCTCAAAGACATAATTTATTTTAAAATAAATCAGCATAGCTGCCATGCAGGTTACACCCATACAAATGGATGGAACAATGCAGGGAAAGTTCCTGGGCACTGAGACTGAATGGTCCCTATCTTATACTGCAAGAAGAGTGATGGCTTTATCTCAGCCAGCTAACATTTTCCCAAACAATTCCTGCACACCATGCAAGAGCTGGTGCACTCTGGATGAGGCCATCCTAATTTAGATGGTAGAAGTTTAAAAATATAGCTGTAGCCAACCATGCCAGTCAGCCCTGAGCAAGATAATGGCCCCAATATTGTTTCTTTTGTAGATTTTGCCTCACTGATAACTGTTGGAAAACATGGCAGAATACTTTTAAATATCTGAAATAATTAACCAAGCAGGCAAATAAAGGAATAAGATCCACTTCCTACAAAAGAAAGAGACTTTAGGGAAATGGCTGACGCCGAAAATTTTTGTGTATTTTATATATCCTATCAGCAGGGGTCTGCTACAGTAGAACAGCATTGTGCAGGGCTGTTCAGGACCACAGCTGAGTTGCTGGAGCTGGATCACTCCCACTGCTCTCCATCCAGTCTGTCCTCAGCACCTGAGGTTTTTCAGAAGAAATTTGGATGGGGTACAGTTAGCCATAGCAATTAATTCACAGCCAGTCTCTGGAGCTACATTAAGCAATGTCTCCAATGATGTTTCCAATTAATTTTTAGGTAATAGAGGTGCATGGCGTTCTGCAAGGAACGCTGAAGGTTGGTAGAAGTCCATTCATCAAAAAATGATGGGAAGCATGGCCTCTGTGGTGTACACAGATGTTGTTCTGATCTAGGGAAACATTAGAGAGAAAAGTTAACACAGCAAGACAAAAGATATGTCACAGTAAAAGATTTCTATCCTTATAATTAAAAAAAAGAAGAGGGTAAAAGCATATCTATTCAGCAGACAGAGTGGAGTAATAACTAAAGATAATCTAATTACAGTCTAAAACCGGAAAGAACACTTCTTCTTTTTTTTCTTTTTTTTCCAGTTTTCTGTGAGACAGATGACTCTGTATTGTGTAGGGGACTCAGAAGAGAGCAGAGACTATAATGATCTCCAGCAAAATTCTTCTGGCATGGGTGTCAGGAGAGCAGAGGTGTGACAGGTGTGTGACATGTGATGGCAGGTTTGATGCTCTGTGATGGGACTACAGCGGAGCCAAAGCTTTAGTGCAGATACACTTGCAAATTGTCCTCAAAGTGAGCACACCAAACCATAAAAAGAGAGTTGACTGCAAAGAGTTTGTTTTTATTAGAAGACAAATTAGAACAATCAATTTTTAAAATAGAGAAAATTGGATGTTCTGGGTGAGAGACTTCAGTGTTAAAGATTTTCAAAGTAAGTTTTCCTCCGTATGCTCTACACTTGTGAAACAGTCAATGAAAACTTCTCAAGGGCAGATCTTTCCTGACCAGCCTCACGTGGTGAGCTGAGGGGCAGCTTCGATGAAAATTGAACAGCCCAGCGTGCTTTTGGCAGGGTTTGGCCACCACCAGGTGCTGTCAGGGGCTGCATGGCGGCCTGTGTGGGGAGAGGCCGGGGCTGCCCCGTGCCGGACACAGCCGGTTCCAGCCGGTCCCAGCCGGCTCCACCGGCCCCAGCGCAGGACACAGCTGAGCCCCTCAGCCAAGCTGGGGGCGCCGGGGGGAAAACAGGTTTCAGCAAGGGCCAAAGGCGGCACAGGCAGAGGAGGAGGAAGCCAAGGAGGGAGCAGCAGCAGAGGGACCCCGAGGCCGCAGCAGGAGGAGGAGGAGGAGGAGGAGGAGGGCAGGAGGTGCTGCAGGCCCGGAGCAGGGATCCCCTGCAGCCCTGGAGAGACCCCGCTGGAGCAGAGACCCAGCCTGCAGCCCGGGGAGGGCCCCACGCCGCAGCAGGGGGGTATTTCCTGCAGGAGCTGCGGCCGTGGAGAGCCCAGGCGGGAGCAGGTTGTCCCTGAAGGACTGCAGCCCGGGGAAGGGCCCGCGCTGGAGCAGGGAGACGTGTGAGGAGGGAGGAGCGGCCGAGAGGGGCTGGGGTGGACTGCCTTCATCACAGTCTACAACTTCCTCAAGCTGAGGCAGCGGAGGGTGACCTTCTCTCTGGTGATCAGCAACAGGACATGAGGAAATGGAATGAAGCTGTGTCAGGAGAAGTTCAGAGTGGACATTAGGAAAAGGTTCTTCACTGAGAAGGTGGTCAGTCCTCCCAGGGGAGGACTCCCCAGGGAAGTGATCACAACACCAAGTCTGTCAGAATTCAAGAAGCATCTGGACAATGCTCATAGTCATATGGACTATGGTATGACCCTCAGATTATTATCCTTTATTGATTATTCAGGTAGGCAGTGATGAAGTTGCAATAAGAAGTCCAAGGGCAAACAATAGAGACTTCATGGTCTTGGGACGACTGGTTAAGGGATCAGGAGCACAAGTAGTGTTCTCTTCTGTCTTTCCAGTTGCAGGGAATGATGAGGGAAGAAAGCGGAAGACCGAGCAGATCAATACCTCCAAGCTCCAAGCCTGGTGTCACTGGCAAAATACTGGGTTTTTTGGTTATGGGTCAGTCTACACCACCCAAGGCCTGCTGGTGACAGACAGGGTACACCTGTCTCAAAGAGGGAAAAGTATCTTAGTGCAGGAGTTAGCAGGGCTCATTGAAAGAGCTTTAAACTAGATTTGAAAGGGGAAAGGGATAAAACCAGGCTTGCTGGAAACAAGCCTGAGGCTGGCACACTAACGTTTGTAGGATGGTTCTCTACCAAGATCCTTCGGTCTGCTGTCTCAGTGCAAGTAGGGGATGGAGATCCATGCAGCAGCAAAGACACAAGGGTTATTAATGCATTAGAAACCATGGAAGTGCCTGAGAATAGTCACATAGGAACTAGGACCTCTCCTCCCAAAAAGGTGGTAGGAACAGTAGCTCAACTGAAGTGTAAGCCAGCGGGGAAGAAGACTGGCCTTTGAAGAAGGCAGAGGACTTTGGCTGGAACTCAAGAAAAAAAGGAGAGTTATGACCTTTGGAAGAAGGGGCAGGCAACGTGGGGGGACTACAAGGATGTTCTGAGGTGATGCAGGGAGAAAATCAGAAGGGCCAAAGCTCAGCTAGAACTTAATCTGGCTACTGTCATTAAAGACAATTAAAAAAACAAAAGGAGGACTAAGGAGAATCTCCATCTTTTATTGGATGCTGGGGGAAGCATAGTGACAAAGAATGAGGAAAAGGCTGAGGTACTTAATGCCTTCTTAGGCATTGACTGGAGGTTAGCCAATGTGTTGCCCATCTATAAGGACCAGAAGGAGGATCTGGGGAATTACAAGCCTATCAGTTTAGACCTCGGTGCCAGGGAAGGTTATGGAGCAGATCATCTGGAGTGCCATACAGGAACATACAGGACAACCAGGTGATCAGGCCCAGTCAGCATAGGTTTATGAAAGGCAGGTCCTGATTGACTAACCTGATCTCCTTCTATTGCAAGGTGACCTGCTTAGCAGATGAGGGAAAGGCTGTAGATGGTGTCTACATGGACATTAGTAAAGCCTTTGACACTGATTCCCACAGCATTCTCCTGGAGAAACTAGCTGCTTATGGCTTGTACAGGTGTATGCTTGCCTGGGTAAAATACTGGCTGGATGGACAGGCCCAGAGAGTTGTGGTGAATGAGGTTAAATCCAGTTGGTGGCCAGTCACAAATGGTATTCCCCAGAACTCTGTATTGAGGCAGTTCTCTTTAATATCTTTATCAATGATCTGGACAAGGGGATTGAGTGCACCCTCAGTAAGTTTGCAAATGACACCAAGTTGTGTGGGTAGGAAGCTGGAGGGTAGGAAGGTCCTACACAGGGATCTGGACAGGCTAGATTGATGGGTTGAGGCCAATGGTATGAAATTCAACAGGGGTCAGTGCCAGGTCCTGCACTTGGGTCACAACAACCCCATGCAATGCTACAGGCTTGGGGATGAGTGGCTGGAAAGCTGCCTGGTGGAAAAAGGCCTGGGTGTGTTAGTCAACAGCCAGCTGAATATGAGCCAGCAGTGTGCCCAGGTGGCCAAGAAGGCCAACAGCATCCTGGCTTGTATCAGAAATAGTGTGGCCAGCAGGACTAGGGAAGTGATCATCCCTTTGTACTCACCACTGGTGAGGCCACACCTTGTGTATTGTGTTCAGTTTTGGGCCCCTCACTACAAGAAAGACATTGAGGTGCTGGAGCATGTCCAGAGAACGGCAACGAAGCTGGTGAAGGGTCTGAGGAGCAGTTGAGGGAACTGGTGTTGTTTAGCCTGGAGAAAAGGAGGCTGAGAGGAGACCTTATTTTTCTCTACTTGAGAGGAGGTTGTAGCCAGGTGGGTGTTGGTCTCTTCTCCCAAGTAACAAGTGATAGGACAAAAGGAAACAGCCTGTAGTTGTGCCAGGGGAGGTTTAGATTGGATATTAGGAAAATTTTCTTCACCGACAAGGTTATTGAGCATTAGAACAGGCTGCCCAGGGAAGTGGTTGAGTGACCATTCCTGGAGGTATTTGAAGGACGAGTAGATGTGGTCCTTAGGGCGTGGTTTAGTGGTGGACTTGGCAGTGCTAGCTTAAGGATTGTACTTGATGATCTTAAAGGTCTTTTACAGCTTAAACAATTCTATGATTCTATGATTTATGATTCCATGATTTAGTTTTACGTTGTCCTGCAAGGCGCAGAGAGTTGGACTCGATGATCCTTATGGGTCCTTTCCAAGATGAGATATTCTATGATTCTATGACCGTAACCTCCATCCCCACCCCCTGCACCACTTGAGAGGAGAGGAGTCGGGATTATAGGAGTAAAGCTGGGCTGGGAAAGGTGAGGGTGGGAAAGTGTCATTTTAATTTTTTCTCTTTGTTTCTCACTACCTTGATCTATTTTAATTGGCACCAAATTAAATTAATTTTCACCAAGTCAAGTCTGTTTTTCCTTTGACCGTACTTGGCAAATGATCTCCATTACTTTATCTCACACTTTTTCATCTTTTCTCCCCATGTTCTGTTGAGGAGGAGGAACGAGGGAGCCAGTGAAGGGGTGTTCACTGCTGGCAAAGGTGACCCCACTGCACTCAGATAAGATTGACTTTAGGACAGCCTTTGAGACAGTCTCCCACCACAGTCTCACCTGGGAGCCGAGGAAGCCCAAGCTCAACGAACAGAAGGGAAGCTGAGCTGGAAAACTGGCTGGGTCGCTGGCTCACGCAGCTGCAAGCAACAGCTGAACGTCCAGCTGCAAGCTGCCAAGGGAGGACCCAGGGGCCAACACAGGGCTCCAAACACACTCATCCACAACCAGGGAGATGACACAGCCTGCACCCTCAGCAAAGTGGCAGGTGACACTTCTCTGCAGAGGGGGGCAAAGAAGAAGAGGGGGCTGACGCAGTGAATGGCAGCGCTTCCGCCAACACAGCCAGACTGTGATAAACCCGAGCATGGGCCAAAAGAAACCTCACCGGGTTCAAGAAGGAAAAGCGCAAAGCTCTGCACGCAGGGCAAAAGAACCCCATGCATCAGCGTGGCCTGGGGAGAGCTGGCTGAGTAACAGCCCTGCTGGAAAGGGCCCAGGTCCTGGGCCAGCTGAAATGGGAGCCAACATCTCACCACAGAGAAGGCAAACGGCAGAGAGGACTGCGGGTAAGGGATGTCATCCCTGCTCTGCCTGCCACTGGCAAGGCCACTCTGCAGATACCGAGTGCTCAGGTGAGCACCCTCACTTCACGGAGGATGCTGAGGAACCAAGCAGAGTCCAGCCCTGGGCTTCTACCAAGGTGTTCAGGGGCCTCAAGGGCATCACCCACAGGGATAGCTTGAGGGAGATGGGCCTGTTTTCTCTGGAAAAAAGGGCTAGGGACTGTCTAAGAGCTGCTGACAGCTACCAAGATGGGAACTCTAACCACAGTTGAGCCAAGCGCTTTCTCAGCACTGGCAGATTGGATAAGAGCAAGCAATGGCCACCACAAAAGGCAGCATGGAAAATTCAGGTTGGACACAATGACAAACTTTTCTCACTAGGAGGGTAGTGAAGCCCAGGAACAAGCTTCCCAGAGAGGCCGTGGATTCTCTGTCCTTGGGGGTTTTCATGGCTTGGTTGGAGAAAGCCACAGCTGATCCACCTTAAGTGCTAGTTAGAGCCCTGCTTTGAACAAGTGGTTGGGCCAGAGACCTCCAGAAGTCTGGTCTGACCAGCACTTTAATGACTCTGTGATTATAACAGTTTTAAAACAAAAATGTGGGTGACTGTTTTGGTAAGTAAGGAAAGTAATATAAGTCATATAGGTGAGAAAGAACATTTGCAGTCACTGCAAAAGAGCTCCCATGCTTGGAATAAGGAGTTTGAAGGTTAAGTCCTCTTGAGGAAAAACTGCAATAAAGATAAAGGTGGTATAAAGAAAGTTGGTGAGATCATAAAGATAGATGACCTGGGGGATAACACCTTCTCTATTTTGAACATTTATTTTGTTTTGTTCTTATTTTTAGAAAAAAACCGTGCTGCTGTCTTTTCAAGTGATGCATAGCACAGAATGTTCCTTGCAGCAAAGGTATAGTTGAGTAACTACTGCTACCTTCCTGCAACATTGCTGGAGGGCTGGTGGCCCTTGGATCCCTCACAGAGCCCTAATATTGCTGCTCGGCTGTGTGGCAGCATCTTTTCCCTGTGTAATCCAAGCTTTTGGGGCATGGACACAGGTGGTGGATCCGAAAGTAAGCAGGAGCTGACAGCTGCCATCTTAAATATAGGTATGAAACCAAGTCATCTTGTGCAAAGGGTTTCCACGCTTCTAGAAGTGAGGATGAGTGGTAATCACTGCCTCCCTGGAGGCAAGTTACCACCAGCGAGAGAATCTGCAGGGTCCTTCCTCTGTTGGGGGGAAAGGCTGAGTCTGAAAACCCACGTCCCCTCAAGTAGTCCGTTGGGAGTACTCCATTGGAGCAGAAATGGAATGTAGAGACCGTGACTGATAGTCACGATGGATGCTGTAAGTGTGTAATGACTGGCAAGGTTGAAAGTAGGTCTCAGAGACCTGTGGTGTGCAGCTATGGTCCCAAGCACACACTGCTGTCTGTCCAGCCTCTCTGAAGAACTGTGATCACATCTGACTGACTGAGTTCAGAAAAGACAAATTCGTGTGGACTAGGTGAAAGGAAGGGCTTTTTGATGGACCATGGGAATGGAGAGACTATTTTATAATGTCCTGTTTCATAATGAGTCTTGTTTAGTCTGGCAGAAGAGTGGCTGCAAGGGAACATGACTGCTTTCTATAAATACAGCAGGGAGGGAAACACTGGGGAGAACTATTTAAGTGAAAAGCCAATTCTGGTGCAAAAACAAGTGGTATAAATTGGCTCAGAAAGAAAAATTAGTGTGGAAGATTTCTAACCAGCTGAATAGGGATGTCCTAAGGCTGACTCGTGTTGAGGGGGGCATCCAAACTATTTTTCTGACAGAGTTTGACAGGTTTTGAACTAGATCATGTGTCTTTGTAATAGCGGATGATGGGACTCAGTCAGCCAGGAGCTGCTTTGCCTCTGACCCTGGAGGGCTGGTGCGTCAGAGGGCAGAGATGCGGCACCTCCCCATGCTGTTCTGCCATCAGAGCAAAATTACACTGCTCTTTAAGTTGCTTTAGTAAACACAGCCTAACTGTTTTCTTTTGCTTTCACAAATTTGTTGTTAATCTCAACACTGTTCTTCCTTCTTTGTTCCCCTGGTGTCCTGGGGAGACACTGTAGTCCAGCCAAAGGACCAACGCCTTCTTCTGTGCTTTATCCTGTTTTTCCAGCTCATCTGACACTGCCTCTGAAGCAGCATACCTGATATTCCCTCTTCTCCTTTATCTCCATGTTTTCCTATCCATCCCACTCTTCCTTCTCTTTTCTTCTGCCCTGCACTACACCTGCTTGATCTTCCCTATCATTCTGGATCTCTGATTTCAACTCCCAGCTCTTCTTCCACCTCCATTCACCACTTGCCTCCCATGCCTTCTGAAGACAGTTTGATATTACTTACCTGCAAATCGATATTACACGGGAATCTACACCTACCAGATTCTGTGTGGAGTGTGTGCCTGACAAGAGTATCGTATGATAGGGACCATAAATTAAACAAGAGCAGATGTACATCGATATAAAGTATGGCTTGAGGGACTACAACTGCTCATTTCTATGAATGGACCATCAGAGACTCCAGGAGATTGCAAGGCATGTGTTGGGGGACAGCGAAGCAGCACAGCTGGGTTAAGGAGGATTTTTTGCTTGGGAATTTGCCTTCCCTTTTGAGATGTCAGCCTTCTAGCTGGCAAGAAAGTCCTGGATCCCCAGTCCCTTGCTACGTGGCTCCTTCTATGTGTGACTGTTGTTTGGTGTGAAGAGTGTTTAAATTAGTTGCCAGCATGCTCACTAAAGAGCAAAACACATCCTGCTCTTAAAAATGTGTCATCTGAAAGTCAAGCAGAAAAGCATGATGATTACATACCCTAAAGTGGACACTTAAGGTCTGGTTAACTGGACACTCTCTAGGCCTTACTGACTGGATGTCTGTTGACTAGTGGGAAAGTAGACACCCAGCTCAGAGGCAGATGCCTACACACAGACACATTTTACTGATATGAAAGTGTCAAGTGTCATTGGAGATGCCCCAGGGTATCTTAGATGTATTTACAGGACTGGCAGAAATTACACAGGATCCATGGTGTACTTGTGACATTCTGAAGCAGGAGCTGGAGGTTAGGCAGAGTCCTCTAGGACATCTTACATGGCACCAAAGTTCTATGTGTGGGAAACTGAATCAAGCTCTGTGTGTCTTAATCTGGAGCTGGATCACCCCTGAAAAGGCTTACAGATAAAATAAAAATTTTCACGTGCGGCTGAAGAAACCAAACAAGCTGGTTTTGCAAGCTCCAGAGTTTCAGTGCAACATTTGCAACACGATATTGATTATCCACTAAGAACAACACAGACCTAGAAAAAAAAAAACAACAACACTCTTATCTCCAAAGAGGAGCAAAAACAAAGTTAGAGTGAAAAATGATAAATGTAGGTGACTGTTAATTGATTTATATTACACGATACAATGGCTGACAACTTTGATACTGTAAAGAAGAAAACAGTATTATAAATGGCCTAAACTGAAATGAGACCAACTTTGAATGAAAACAAAGTGTTCACTAGCTCTGAGAGGTGAGATATAACTTGACTGTCGATTCAATGGATCAAAAATTGCATTGATCTAATGCCTCTGACTTTCCACATTGTGTCCAGAAAATGTAACCTAAGTACACCTAGACTGGAAGACTGCTGCCTGACAAATGCTTTTTTTTTTTATCTTAATGGAAAATTTCAGCTCCATTCTTCTAGCGGTCCAAAACATCCTCTGCTTCCCACATTGTGAGATGACAACAATGCTCAGCTGTCTTTGGCCTGAGTTATGGCGCCATGCCAGAAAATATCTCAAATTGTGAAATATCTTAAATCAACACATTTTACCACTGAAGAGTGAGGAAAAACAGTTTCTAAACCGTATGAAATATTCATGTCTAGCATCTCGTGAGATACCATCTGGTTAGATCAAACCAAAGCAGAGCTGATAGTGACATAGAAACGCACTGGATAGAAAGTACAATGATGTGACTTAAGATTCATTGTTTCATGACCTACAAAAGACCACTGCAAAAACAGCAAGCATTACTTCAGAAACAATCAACTTTTCAAACAAAGAAAAATCTGAAAGAGCAATGTTCATCCTTTGGGTCTCTTATAAGGAAAATCATAATGTACTTCCCATAAAATCATGCCTCTCATGAAGGCATTGACAATTTAATCGCAATTTCATATTTGCCTAAATATTAAAGTGTCTAAAAACCCCCCAAAAAACCCCAAACCCCACAACTACCAAACAAGCACTTTACAGCCAGAAGAATAAACAAAGGGCAAATCCTGCTGCAGACATTGTGAACTCCCAGCATTTTACATTTATATTCCTAGGAGTAAATATGGCCTTTTTTTCCCCCTAAAAGCCATTGTTTGCAGGGCATAGTACTAGGACATGGGAGACCTGAGTTTTTCTCCTGCCACAGCTACTTTTCTGATATATGACCTTGAGACAAACATTTTTGCCTCCGTTACTGCTTCCCCCCCACACTTTTCAGTCTCCTCCAGACAGAGACAGTTTTACAGTGCCTTATACAATGGGGCCTCTAGGTGCTATTGCAATGTAAATAGTGGCAGCACAGGTGCAATTGCGAGTGGAATATGGCTTTTATTATCCAGTTACGAGGTCACTGTTGGGTGAAAGGAATGCTGCATAAAACATTACTGAGCCATCAGCCTATGGCTGCCTCCAAGTTATATCATAATGTTATTTCAAACGCAGGGAAAGTATTCGAGGCTCTCCCAACCTCGCCAAGTTTTCGGGGCCACGAAGCATCGGTGGTAAAACAGCCCCACAAAGGTGAGTATGAACACGGAGATACTAAAACTGCCGCGGCCTTCCCCACACTGTCCCTGTTGTTTGCAATTTACCCATTCCTTTTCGACGCATTAAGCCTCGTGACACCTTGGAAGATAAGGAAATATTGTACCCAGCTCCATGGAGGGGAAAGATGAAGGGGGCAGGAATGAAATGGCGGCCTTGGAGTGGCAGAGCTGGAATCAGGACCAGGGTAATCTCCATTCCCTCGCTGTGCTGCGTACCTTGCAATAAAACTAAAATGCTACCGCTTTAACAGCAGTGTCAGTCACACAGTATGGGCTCTGCACAGGCTTTGAAAACCAGGGAAGAGAGCATCAAATGTTCCAGCCCACTTAATTTGAAAGCTGCCTATAATAAACGCTTGGGAACATGTAAAACAGACAGGTCAAATTACATAGTTACACAAATATCACTGGATTTCATGCATTTAGGAATAAAAGGCTTTGATCTGTTCAATTTAAAAGTGCCTAAAACATGCATACACTGTGTTAAAATCTAACATTAAACGCTTTTCCTTTTGTATTTTCCAAAAGCTTAGCTAGAGACAATTTGTACACAGCATGACAAAACTTTGCCTTAATAATGTAAATATCTATGTACAAGTAATTTGGCACAGTGTGCCATTGCAAAATATTTTATATTCGGTGAAATGACAGTTCTTATCTAGTTCTTATACACAGAAACCCTTAAAGAAACAATCTATTGCCCTTTAAAAGCCCCTCTCTATTCCTCACTTTCCCATCTATCTTATTTATAGCTCTCTCCTTTGTAAAACCCTCCAAGACCTACGAATGCAAAGTACTCATAAAAACTCTCTGTGAGCTGGGATTTGAAATCAGCAGCACTTATGGATCTTACATACATGAAGGAAAGACTTCGGTGCAACGCTCCAGTATTCGAAATCAGCCCTACATCCCCGTGTCCTTGTCAACAATTTTCGCTTTACACCAGCGCTCACTCAAAGTCTGTATAAATGCATCAAAAAGCCTCTTAGCCCTCCTCCCCCTTATTTTCGGCAGGCGTTTCGCTGTGTCTATGAGCTGGGATCGTCTCTCCCTGTTTTCCCTCATTGCACAATTGGCTTTCCATGGGCCTCTTTGGCAGCTTCCAGCCTTTTTGGAAAGCAGAGTTTATTCCTCCCCTCCTCTTTCAGCCTCACATTGAGGAGGAGGTCTGTGGCGGGACACGATGCCACAGAATGTCAATGCCAGAAGTGGCCTTTCTCATGGAAATCAGGCGCGGGAGTCCGGCATTGTCCGTGCAAGAAGGAGAGACGTTGCTTTTTTCTTTTTTTTTCCCTCTCTCCCTTTCTGAGAGATTATATTTGAACCAACGAGCTCTGGCTCTCTCATGCCTTGCAAGTGCCAGATCCTTCCTCAGGATTGATTTCTCCATCTCCTCCCTCACCTACATTGTTGCGCCATCTTCTCTTCCTCACGTCCAATTAGTCATTATGGGCTTATCTTGGCATTTTTCAGATTCCATGGATAAAGATGCCAAATAAGTGGATTTGACATGAATTTACTCATGCTGAGGACTGTATTTACCTATGCCAATATGTGGCACACATGCATCTATTACATCGTTTGACCCCCTGGACCCTCCTCCACCGAACTGGAGTGCAACAGGAGATATGCAGGAAGGAAACGACTTCCCTGGGGACATGCCGGTCTCATACTGATATATCCCTGGTGGCATATTTATTTATGCCCTTCCCAAGAGCTTGCTGTTCAAGGTCTTCCTCCTGATTTGACTCAAGAGGGATTTTCGGGGGGGGGGAGGAATCATTGACACGGATGCTGCAGTTTTCCAGTGTTACAAATATGAAGGCCCAAGTCCTGGTGTCTTAATCACGCAGCCCATTGTGGTTGAGAGTCACATCAGCCCCAGATGCTCGTCTGGTACATTAGAATAAGGTCACTCCTGGTTGCTGCTGACTGGACAAACTCATCCCCTTCGAGCCACAGTGTGGCTTGGGGACTAGAAGAAAAAACAGACCCATCAAAAAGCAAGTTCTGGCAGAGCTGGGACCTACCAGAAACGTTGCGTAAAGTCAGCAGATCCATGCATCGGCTCCCCAGGACGGGCTGGCGTTTCCCTCACCAGGCAGGTCAGCACCCAACCCCGCACACCACGCTGCACCTGCGCAAGAGCCGCCTTCCACCTCAACGCTCCTGCTCCGAATATCACCCAAAAGTGAGTGTTTTGCTGGCAGGTGGTAATGCACCACTAAATCTAGTTGGGCTGATAAGAAATAAGCCATGTCACAACTTCAGTGACAGTTGAAAAGCTCTCTTTAAAGTAATTTCCTTATTAGAGCTCTGCCTTCAAATGAGCAAGACCCAGACCACGTATGAATTCGCAGTGCAGATCCTGGTCTTGCCGTGACAGGATTAAAACTGGTTTGTTAACGCTCTGGGAGAGAGGCATCGTGCATTTCAAAGGCAGGGAAACGGTATCTGTGCCCTTTCATCCGCCTTCGGGAAGGGTTTGTTGACTGCATGTCAGTATGTATTTCTGCTGAAGATTGGATTGTATTTCTGAATTGATATTTCTGATTAAAAATCATTTGAAACCGTCATTTTGGAGCTATGACAGATGTGTGACACGTATAAAGTATGCCGTGCGTTCGGCACGTCGGGTAGAGAGCAAATGCAGTGTAATTGCTAATTGAGGGTGTATTTAAATACCATACCCCTGCACTTCGAGCCTGCGACACAGAACGCGTTGTTAATGCACGCACCTTTCGTGAAACAAGGCACAAACCTGAAGACGCCTGCTGCACCGGCCTTGCACAGGATGCGAGCTGTGCGTGCGTAACCTTTTCACAGCTGACAGTGTTTGAAGCAAAGGATTGACACAGAAAACATTTAATGCACACATTGTGTAGCGAGGCATTGAGCTGTGCACCCTACCATATGTTCTACATATTACATGTATGGTATCTATGCCAAATATTTTGGGGAAAGTAAATGCCGTTGCCCATATGCTCCTCAAACAATGGGAACGTGCTGTAAGTTGTGGGACTGGGGAAGCAGCTTGATCCTTGGGGAATACCGAAGCGCCATGGGACGAGGAAGAATGCTGGCGTTGGAAAGGAGAAGGCAAACCGTGACAGCACCAGGCTGCCTCGCGTACGCGCGCGCAGAGAAAAGGCAGCGTTTCAATTCATGCGTTGAGATTTCCTTTCTCCCTCCGGAGAGGAGGGAAGGGTTCACTCCACTGAGGAGTGCGAAGGAGCGTGTCCTCTCCGTCACCCTTACCCTTCCACCGGCCTTCGCCTGAGCGCACGCTCTGGCCCTGGCTCCACGGCAGCCACCTGCAGCGTTGCTCCCGCTCTGCCCCACACCCCTCCGCCTCTGCTCCCACGGCGGCACCTCCCTCGAATGAGCTCTGTTCTCGCCCTGATGCGCTCTCCCGCACGCCTCATCGCCAACCCGCCCTCCTCCATCGCTGACAATCACTTCTAGGGCTCGCAGGGTGAAAGCGGTGAACCGCGTGCTGGTGGCGGCCACACCGCGGTACGTGCTACAGTGGGAATTATATGCACGGTTCGCCGTGCACCATACATACGTACAATGCACGCCATGGTGCATAAGGAGTGCGTGGTGCATGCACACAATCCACACCGCGTGCTCCGTGCGCACACACAATGCACACCAGCCTCCATGAGGATCACGTGCCCCGTGCCTCACGCACCACATACACCACGCACACCACGCACGCTGTGCACCCCACACAGCACATACACCACGCTCGCCGTGCAACCCGTGCAGTCTGCGGACAGCACGCGCACGATATTACGACACGCGCTCTCACAACACCACGCGCGCCGCGCGCCCCACCCACCCGGCACGCTCGGGCCGCGCGCCGTCGAAGGGCGGGGGGGAAACGCCCTGGAGCGCGCTCATTGGCTGAGAGGGAGGGACCCCCTCCTCTCCCGGCGGCGCGTGCGCGCGTGCTTGCTGCGTGCGTGCGTGCGTGCGTCCGGGGAGAAAGTGAGGACGGCGGAGGGGGGTCAGGGACGGGCGGCGCGCGCGCGCGGTGGAAGGGGGCGGGGATTGGTTGCCATGGGAGTGACGTCAAAGTGTGTCGGGGACGGGGAGCGGAGACA
>VXBL01002146.1:0-46873 GCA_013400195.1 Aramus guarauna | reverse complement strand
GGGGGGGGGTAAGTTTGCAGCCCGCCATCCCCCGGCGGTGGGGGTGAGCCTGGGCAGGGGGCTCCCCACCGCCTTGCGCTTTGCGGAGCGGGACGGGGCCCTTGCGGGGAGGGAGAGGAGCCCCACGCCCTTCACCGTGCCCCCCCACCCCGTGCCAGGGTCCCTTTCCCACCGCAGAGCCCTTGGGGGCTGTGTTCCCCCCTCACCGCGCTTTGACCCCCTTGGCCTGGGAGCAGAAGTTTGAGGGGTTTTTTGGTGTGGGGTTCTGTGGGGGTTTTTTCGTGGGCTGTAGGGGTTTCTGCCCCCCGCCGTGGCCCCAGCTTTGCATAACTTGTCTCCCGAGTTGACTGTCCCTCCCTCCCTGCACTTCGCCCTTGCCCGGTGGTCTGGAGCATGAGGGAGTAAAACTGTTCAAAGAGTGGCTTTTTTTTGTGTAGTGAGAAAGCTGGATCACGAATAAGGCAGACTACCTAATAATATATGTATATATACACACATCTCTTTATTTCTATTCCACACACACACCCAGCAGCCCAGTGCTGAAGTAGGATTCAGCGATAGTATAGAACAAGGCCCTTGGGCATGGTTTTTATTATTTTAGAAAACCCTGGAGTGAAACTGTTATTGTCATGTAGAGTTTGAATGCCCCAGGCAGTCTGTTGTTTCTTCATGTTCAAAGAATAGTTTAGAGAAGCAGCAATGACTCAGTAATATAAACTATTAGTTGCATGAAGGCAAAACCAGGTGAAGTTTCTTACTTTACCACAGACTTAATCTGTGACCTTGGATCAGTCTTTCTGCATCAGTCCTCTGTTTACTTATGAATCAGGAATATTGGTGCTTTCCAAAAACGTACTATGAATAAATGTACTGTTGACTGTGACACGCTTATCTGCTGTAGTAATAACAGGTAGATAGCAATGTTATTTCTACTATGGAAGCATAGAAGCTGTAGCCAGGATGCGGGTATTTTCCTTGCAGAATTTTCCTATAGTAGCTACACTTCGATGGAAATAGGCGCTTGCTTAAAAAGATATTTAATACCCTGTGATATTGCATGGTCTGCACTGTGTGGTCATCTTACACCATATTTTTATGAAGAGCGTGCTCTAATAAGCTTTTAAAGGGCTGCCATTCCACAGTGTGAATAGTTTGTGGGGGTTTTTTTCACCTCCTGTCTGGAACAAAGCTGGTATCCTCTTCCACTGCTAAGGCAACCTTGTGAATTTCTAATGTGGCTGATCATATCTGATAACTGGTGTCTCTGAGCTATTTGGTGTTAGATTTGGTGTTTTGGTCGGGAACTGGAACAGACTTATTTTGATATACTTGAAATTACTTCTGGCATTGGTTTGTAACTTACGGTGATACTATTCAGCCGTACTTGCCAGGGTTGGGTGGTTGCATTAACTCAGTGCTATCTCTGGGTGCCTCTACATTTGCAAGAAAATACTAAAGTGACTGACAATAAGTTCCTTACATGTGTAATGAAAGAGAAACTGAGTAGTTCAGTTTTAAGAACAGTATTTTCCCTCTCACCTTATATGATGTTCTCTGTAGAAAAATCAAATACCTTAAGTATGCCATAGGCAACAACTTCAGTACAGGAGTCCTAGAATCTGAAGGAGTTACCTGTCGAGGTTCACATGCTGCTCCGAAGTGGTGCACAGCCACTGCAATAACAGGTGAAAGCAGCTGAGCACAGAGCTGGAAGTTGCTGCTGTGAATACTGGCCTGAGCGAGCTAAGTTCTCCTTCTTTACAGTTTTGCTTTATAGTAACTTGTGCAACTAGATTACTTGTCTGTCTTTTTTTTTCTTTTTTATTTTCTTAAATCTATTGTAGAAGGATATACCAGGAAGCACTATTTGACTGATATCTTAGGGGGGTTTTGGAAGTAATTTGATCTATAGTTTCTTACTTGTCTATTCAAGTTAATATGAAACTTCCATAATCAGTTTTAACATTAAATGGAAAAGCTTTTGTGTGTTGAGGAGGAGGTAAGCACAACACAGTTGAGGTTGTTTGGGGGTTTTGTTTTGTTTTGTTTTGTTTTTCTTAACAAAACTAAAAGCTGCTCTGGTAAAATGGCAATTCATTGTTAATTCATAATATGTAGGTGCCCTGGAAAAATCAAATACCCGGTTTCATAGCTACCCTTAGGCATCTTTAATTTATGCAAGCAGGGCTCGCTGAGTAACTGCTCTAAGTCTCACTGACCTTAGTAGGTTTTCAGAGGTCATATTTTAACACAGATAAGTTGTGCTTGAACTATTTTCAGTAAGTATGAGGAGAAAGAAAGTATTTGTGTACATAATTACATGCTTTTTCCAGTTCTCCATTACACTTTCTATTTTTTCTTTAGATTCTTACTTCTAAGTGCTACAGTAAATCTAAAGTCTTCTTGGATTTTACTTTTTATCTCTCATCTTAATATTAGGAAGAAACACAGGCTTTCGAAAACAAGTTATTTTTCAAGATCTCAGTAAAACAGAGCAAACTGTGAGGTTTTACAAACAGAAAGGCCAGTTTTAGGGTCAGAGAAACTTGGCATATGGAAAGCCAGTGTAACCAAAATGTATACGAGTGACATCAGCATTTTTCTGAGCCGTTTATGCTATTCACTTCTGTTGGTTCCCAGCAGTGCCTTGTGTCTTATGTAAGCTTGCACTGTACATCCTGTCCTGCTGATCTCATGCATGAAAATTCATTGGCGTTATCTTACTGTAGGTTTTGAGAGCTGAATAGTTGCTGGCTGCTTGTTGTCTCAAATGTCTACATGCAAATCTCTTACGAGCATGCTGGAGAGATCTATGCCAGGAGCATAATACTGTCCTTCTAGGAGACATCAGAGGAATAACTTGGAGTGAGACACAGCTCATCCTCCTGCTCCTTTTGGTAGTGGGAACTGTAACCACTGCAAAGTAATGTGGCTATGGAGATAATCGTGAGGGACGCTTTACTGGACAAAAGCCTTGATCTGTATCATAGATGGGCCACTAATGCAGTTTTCAGGGCTGGTGATGAAACAACCATAAAAGCCAAAAGACTAAGGTTTCAACAGAAGCTTCAATAATAATAGGACTGGAAAATAGACTTTTATATACTATTACTGTGCACTTCTTGTAACAAGGTCTTGAGGAGAAAATGTGCCTTCAGACACTGATGCTTTAAGCTTGTTCTTATAGTTAGCATTTAGTCATGCATAGTGAAGATACCGTCGCCTGATGGGTGAAATTGAAGCAAACCCTCCATTAGAAGCTCTCAAAACCAAACTTTCCTTCTGTTTTTCTTCCTTCCTAAATCTAGCTGAAACTTGCTGGTGTAAAGTCCTGCAGCAATACAGTGTTTATAGTTTTAATTCTAGGTAAATCAGGCACTTTCTTTGAACAGTTTCTAATCTTTCAGTTTAAAAAAATAAGTTTCTTTAAATATACTGTAGTCTGCTGGTGCTCTAGCAGTTTCAGGGAGCCAAATTCCTGCTTACCTGTCCTGGTGAACATGGTTGTCCTTGTCTGCCTCCATATCTTGTTTTGAACAGCTGGAAAATTTCCTGGTGAACACTGTACAAGACATATAGCTCTGCAGTGGATCCATATACAGAAAGGAAGGAGGGTTGACACAGAGGAGAAGTGCACCTGGAGAGGACTGCTGATGTGGAAGGCCCATGGAAGTAACGAAGAAATCTTTCCTGTGACTTTCTGCAAATGATCTGTTCCATACTGCACAAAACAATTTCTCATTGTTGTAATGGAGAAACAAGGGGAATATGAGACTTGATAAGAGGACTGGTTATCTGAAAAGGAGCAGGTGCAGTGCTTTGACACTTAAAAGCTAAATAAATTCTTGTAAGCGAGCGGTTCTTGCAGAGTTTAAGGAAATTTATTGGCAAAACATCTAAGAGGGACTTGATAATTCCCTATTGAAAATGAAAATTCACTATTGCTTTTATCACACAAATCTAGGAATGCATGAAGGGTTTTTTGGTGCTTTTGTTATTTCTGGAGGATATGCAAATCTGTTTTAAAACCATATGCAGGAAAATGGACAGCGATGCAGTTATATGCATTTTAGCAGAGACTTTCAACAGCTGTAAGAGTGAACCTCGTTAAAAAAATTACTTCAAAAACACTTGCATGTGGCACATTAAAGATTCCTTTACATTATGTTTTATTGCTTTACAGATATTTATTTGAATATGAAAGTCCACATATGTTGTCATTATTCAATAATAGCCTTTTCATTCTGTAGATATAGGCAAATGTGGTCTGGATGGTTAAATCTGCTAAAATATTTATAAGAAAGTTGGCTCTTGGAAAAAGTTTCCCACAGGATGCAGTGGGTGTCAGGTCTAAAGGTCAGTAGCAGACAAAGTGAAGTGAAGGCTCTCTTGGATTTATTTTTTCTATGTTTTTTTTAAACAAACCCTCCTTATGTAGAGAAGCACAGAATCTTTCTTTGTTACTTTCTAAATTTCCAAATGCAAACAGGCATTTACAGATTCATCCGTACTTAAATGTTTTATTGAAAACTTTTTCTTCTTTAGGAGAGGGGCGGCAAAAAATAAAATTGGTGCAGTTAATATATTCATGAACTCTTAGCACGGAAGTTCCTGGTGTAAATCAAAAAAGCCAGATGGAGTTTTAAGCGACTGTCATGTACAACTTAGGAAACGAACATTCCTGATACTAATAAAAGGGCCAGATTGGAACTACATAATTAATCCCAGTGTCCTTTTCAACACATGATAAGATTTGGCTGTAACAGCCACAGAGACAACTGTCAAGTTCTATGCAGCAGTGGATTGTTTGTCTAAAATAAAAATACCTGCATGCTTATTCTTGTACTTATCTACTGGTGATTAGTGCTCATGCTGCAGCTTAAATGGGAAAATAAGCATGAGAAGTGACTGACTGGGTCTTGAATCTACTTCCTGTCTTAAATATGTATGTAAATATATTTATATACATATTTAATATGTGTAATTTGCATATGTATTTTATGTCTATACATATATTTAAAGATAGGAAATAAGTATATAGGGTTTTTAAAGTGTTACATGGCAATACCTTCTCTCCGTTGGAGTAGAGTTGAAATTAATGACTGGAGAGCCCCAGGGAGCAATCTTGCAATTAAGTTTATTCACTGTATGCATCAGTGTGCAGGAAGGTGCTAAAAAGAGGAGGGGGAAAAAAAAAAAGCCTTATGAGATGGCACAAAGTCTGTGTCAGAGACAGACAGGAGGAGGAGTGGGCAGATGGCAGTCAGTACAAAACAGGTGAATAATCAGATTGAGAACAAGCTGAATAGACTGTGCAAGTTAACATGCTGTTTGCATGCTGCTTGCATTTTTGGTTTAGTTAACAGGAAAAATCCCTATCATGTTGTTTTCTATGGAACAGAGATAAAAAATTTTTTAGCTGGAAGCATATATAACGGTAAAAGCATTCCTGACATTGTCAGAGGGAAATTCTGGGATGAGTAAAGGTTAGTGCTTTCAGAACTATCTGGACTGGAAAACCTTATAAAAACCTGCTCAGTTTTATAGACATCACTTGCAAGTTTATTCAGATCTCTTTACCATGCATAACATGGAATAATCTTAAAATGGTCTGAAATCTTAGTGCTGGCTGTGCTGCATTACAATAGACTTTTTTTTTCTTTCTGAAATTGTCTAGAAGGTAGCAAGACATATTTGAGATAAATTATGTAAACAAATTATCTAGTTTGAAAACTTTTTGGGTAGCTGTCTAGCCTAACTGTTCATTGTCTGGCTCGGTGATCTTTTCCAGATTGTTGCTTGGAGGCACTATTGGAGTGATGAAGGTAAAGAAGAACAAAGGGATGGTAGTACTGATGAATGATTGATCCCATAACACGACGCACAATGCTAAAGATTATTTAAAAAAAAAAAAAAAATCCAGAAATATCAACTGATTCTTACTTCAGAAAGGTTATGATATCAATTTATAATAATAATAAGGCATACAAATGACCCCATTATCAGCCCATTGGTAACTTTGTCAGTATAATAGCAATCTCAGTCTTTCATGTTTATATTTGTTTAAAAATGTTCCTGATTTTTTTTTTTTTCATTTTTGCAGAGTTCCATAAGTTATAACAGCATTGAACTGGTCTAACTGGTGAATGCCCTACTATCTGATGAAGAGGCATTGCTTTTTCTGAGCTGGCACTTAATGAGAAGAAGCACAACCCACCTTACAGTTTAAAATTTATTTAGTACAGATAAGTTTTCTATGCCTGAAGTTATCCTCCAGTAATACCAGTTTATTCCTTGTATACTGCCTTCTTAGGGTGCCTCAGTCTAAACAACACCAGTAAAGAGCTTTAACGGCACAAGAAGGTTGAGGGAATTAGGTCTATATTTCTGCAGCTATGAAGGTTAGAAAGATAAAGGAAAAAAGATTAAAATATTCACAAGAAGTGCCCTAGATAAGGTAGTTTCATGTCTGAGGGCATGTTGAATCCTGTGGGAATGAGGAAGCTAAACTACTAAAAGGCTGTTTAATTCTTATGTTTCACACTGAATCAACATGATGTTAGATATCAAAGTGGTATTAGTGGAATTTGTAAGAACGTGAGCATTTTATATAAAGAATATAGAAATAAAGTGAGTCCAAAACAAATCTCTTACTGTCTAAGAGCTGTGTGGAGAATGAATGTTGGAAGCTTAACATGAATATAATAAATCAAAATGCCAGATGAGCCTTAGAGGACTTTCTTCATTCACTTTATTGTTTTCTCTGCAGATACAGCATGGTTCAGTCAAATGCAGGGTTGTCATTCTTCTGATGTTCAGTGTGTTTTTTAAATGTTCCTGAAGACTGAGCTCTTTTCTTTGTGCTATCTTAAACTGCCCGGTTCATCATTTGGAGCGTTCAGTGCACTAACTGAGTACTTTTATATGCAGAAATCACAGAGTGAGTCCACAGCTTTGTGTATGTTGTGTACTGTTGATAACCCACAGAAAAGGCTCAAATTTGTACCTTCTGGAAAGTACTGTTTCCCAAAGCTGATGCTTGGCAACAGAAGATGCCCTGCTGACCCTCTGCAGCTTGACAGAAAATGCTCCTTAGTGCGTGAGCTTCCTAAGCATATATCCCAGGGTATAGACTGCTTGGGGCTACTGGCACGGAGTATTTTTTCTTTTTTTTTTTTTTTTTAACCTTCACCAAACTGTTTCCTTTCCCCATATCCTGTGTACCAGGCAAACAGAGTAGTAAAATAGAGGGCAGAATTATTTAGTAAGATAGAAATTGGAAACAAAAGGGTAAAAGTAGAACAGACTGAAAACTGTTCTGGTTTAAGCAAATGGTGACCTGTTTAGCTGCTGTTAACTAGAATTTCAAAGGCATATCTCAGCTGTTGGACCTGGAGAGTCAGTACTCATAGCAGTAGTCTCACATCAGTGTTAGCTTGGGTTAAGTTTTTAAAGTTGAAATTGCTGTGAGTTTTCCTTTCTTTTGCCTCATTCTTACTAGTGGTCTGAGGGTACGAAAACTTTGTTGTTTGTGGCTCTTCCTGGAGATGGACACCTTTGTGCTTAAAGACTTAGAGGCTTTTTTCTTTTTATCCATATTAATTCTACTGGCTGATCCATATTTGCTATGCATCCTTGTTTTAACATACATACGTGTATACTTAGTGTAATGTGTTTTGTTAACCTGATGTCTTCTGAGAGTATCTTTAGCTTTTTATAGAGACTACGTGATATATTATTAGCACGGCTGATAAACTTTGTAACTGAATGATCTGATTATATATGGATTGTGCTTGTAAATAAATATTCTTTCTCATCATTGCCCCACAATGTACTATTTTTGGAGTTTTGCTTATCTTAAATTATTGTTCAGTAAACTTAACCAGTAAAACTTAAGAGTAATCAATTTTGCACTCCCTCCTAGAAGGATAAGTAAACAATTTTTCTCATCAAATTAGCTTAAGACAAGAAATACTACTGCTAACTAATTTTTAATATTAGTTTGACAGGTGTATACTTTAGCCCAATAAGGCAAAGGCAGTGTTTTCAATAATATTTTTCTTGATTATGGTTCTAGGAGCCTAAATCTCTGATCTCCTGTCAGGGATATCTTCATTTTTCACATAGCCCTTTGCTGTGGGATAACTAAGCTGTCTGCTGAGAGGACCAGGCACTTTCAGGTCACTGGAACACTGGGAATGTTCTGGTATCAGGGAAGCTAGTTCTTGTGCAACCTGTCCCTCATCTGTTCTGAATAGATTGAGGGAGTATTTCAAGGAAATATCAAGGAAAATTAAGGTGACTTCTAGAGCTTTATGAAGAATGGTTTGCTGTATCTCTAGGTGTTATAGCAGAAAATTATAACACTGAACAGAGCTTGCTAGTTCAAAACTTGAATCAGCTGTGATACAAGACAGATTTTTTTTAACAAGGAAACGTGATATTTTCTTTGCTTAAAATACACATCTGTCTATTTTTGACTCTTCCGTCTGATTTTTTTTCCCCCATTACTCTAACTTGGAAAAATTAGTTGCCGCATCTCATCCAATGATTTTAATATTAATTACAAAGTAAATGTAGTAGTTGATATCCTCAGATAATACGTGATTAGGCATGATTGTTGGTCTTGTATTTTTCATTTGATTTCAGTCTGTATGAGTACTTTCAGTTCACAAACCTAATCAAAATTTTACAAGGAGATTTTTCACTTTGAATATGGTGACTAAATGACTTGTCTTGATAAACACACCAGTTGGATCAGGAACTGCTAAGCTGGTGGCTCTGTTAAGACTCAGATTATGCCGAATATTAACTAAAAACTCAGGAAAGTAAAATAATCTATGTACTTAAACATTCCTTGGTTCTAATGAACTGATTGAAGCAGTGATTCTGTATGTTAATGTGAAGTTGTGCACTACAATATCAGGGAGAAGTACTGGTTCATTTGTTGCTCTTTCTTATGCAACATAAATTTCAGTGTGAACTTCGTTATTGTCGTAGTTAATGATGTCTGACTTCTTGCTTATATGTAAATTAAGAAACAAGAGTTTTATTTACACAGCTTGAATGGCTGTTATGTGTAGTAGTACTTTTGAATTTCTCCTAAGAATATCAGGCATCCCAGTAAACCCAAACCTCTGCTGCAGTTCCCAGACTGTTAATCATTAATTATTTTTCTTTTTGTGAAAAAGGGAATGTTTTCCTAAGTCACCTGCTTATAATGAAAAGGTGAATACTGGTTTTCTTTCAATTTACTGGTACACTACAAATTTACTATTGCAGAATTTTCCTTAATGGTTTAGACAGTTTATAATATGCTGTTAACTTGAACTATATGGCTCTCTGCTTTGGTCATTCCCCCCCGCCGTGGAATTAAGGAGTTATTTTAGCCATCTGCCTAATCTTCACACAGATAGGACTTTCAGATCATTGGAGACTGAAGCACTGTGATATACAGGTTATTGATAACTCTGCAATGTTTCCTGTCTTTTAAGCTACACTTTCAAGTTGGAGAATGTAATTAGTTTGAGGAGTTCTACTTTTAAATAGTATTACAATTAAATTGGAATTTGAAAGATTAAATGCAAAGTTTCATTTGCATACAGAATTTGACAAATATTGCCAACTATGATACTCTTTCTTGTGTTTAAGTGGAGCCTACAGCAGCTGACTTCTTGTGGCTTTGTGGAAGGAGAGTGAGTTTTGGTCTATTGTTGGTGCTGAAGTTTATTTTATACAATGACTGGAAGCCTATATTTGCAGCACTTTAAGTGTACCTTCATCGGTCCCATTGTACAGTTTAACTTTTATTTAACTAGTTTCACAGAACATATTTGTTCTAGAAATGCTATGGCTGATGCTTATTACTGTAGTACCAGTTATGTTTTCATTCTTCACATTGAAAGAAGATTACAGACTGTACATGAAATTAAATGTATTTTTTTCTAAAATTGAATTGATTCCTTAGAGGAATTTCTTGATGTTTTTACAATGTTTCTGTTGAGCTAATGTGGTCTCCGCTGACCTCTGCTTGAGATAGAACAGCCTTGCAAAATTGGCAGAATTTGCAGTTGATCACTCAGATAAAGAATAGACATAGTGGGTGTTTGTAAAAAGTGCTTTCAGTTGGTTGTCCCACGCTTGCAGATGAACAACATAGACTCAACTTGTAATCCAGCTATTTTCCTCAAACTCTTCTGTCTCCAAACACCTTGAGTTTTTGTTTTTTTTTCAGTTACCTGTCCTGGTTTCTTTGGTCTATAAAAAAGCAATTGAAACAGATGATAGCTGTTGTGGAAAGCTGAACAAAGATACCTTTCAGCTTTTTCAACAGGTGAAATAAGCCTTAAGGACTGTACCATCATTGCTCTTCAACGCTATTGCAAGGAACTTCACCTGTTTCATGAACTGAGTATGTCAGGATTCCTATGAGGAGCCAGGCATTTGCTTATTTTTACTTTTATAAACACCTTATTTTTCATGTGTAAATGTGGTGAAATGAGGTGGGCAGCTTTAAGGGTTTTTTGGCTCATTTGTTTGAGGTTCCTGTTGTGGTTAAACAATTGACTTAACACTATATTGCCACCAAAACAGGCAGTCCTGCCCTATACAGTACCTTCTTCTTGTCAGTGCTAAGGATTGTACTGCCATCCAGTAACTGAGATCAGCTACCTGCTGTAGCAGAAAACTAATTTTTTTCTTTTTTCTTTGCAGCTAATACAGTGGTTGTCCAAGTAGCTTCCATCATGAAATTATAAAATTCCTGTAACAGTGGAGGCAGCAGCAGTCCCTCAGCTGGAAGGCAGAGAGAGCAGGGCTACTCTTCTGCAACAGTGCTCTTTCCATGTTCAATTTAAACCATCCTGAAAGTGCACCAGTAGTCAGGCTTTGTGGCGTGAGTATTCTCTTCGTGTTTTTTGGAATGGTCATTGTGCAACAGCCTCTGTCATTAAAATAATTATAAAGCAATACTAAATTGCGCTACATGATGTTCTTATTGCGCAGTTGTTTTGTAGTTGAGGTGTGACAAAGATCTCAGCTGCATGTAATTCTTGCATTCATGCTTTACTCTGTATTTTGGAGGCATGCATAAAATTCAAGTGTTTGGGTTCTGTGACTTAAAATGCAGCTAATAAAAATTGCTTCAGAATTAACTTTGGAACAACTGTGGGTTGTCATCTCCAGAATGCCTATCACTGTAGACTGGATAATGGCATGCTTTGCTGCTGATCCTGTTTTTCCTGTAAGAAATAGATTTTTGTTGTTGTTTGGTTGCTTTCCTATGAAAAACAGAGGAAGAAGATGAATCCTAAATAATTCTCTTTGAGAGAGTACTTTTCCAGGACTG
Source organism: Aramus guarauna (assembly GCA_013400195.1). Taxonomy (NCBI): domain Eukaryota; kingdom Metazoa; phylum Chordata; class Aves; order Gruiformes; family Aramidae; genus Aramus; species Aramus guarauna. The sequence goes on along the minus strand of VXBL01002146.1, from coordinate 35,526 downwards.
AATGTAGGAATAATTTGTAGCAGATCCTACAATTTTTTTTTTAAACACTGCTCAGAGCAGCGCTCCCCAAATAGTAGAATTTGCTCTGACTGGATAGCATTTGGCAATTCAGGTTTAGGATATTTCTTGACATTGTGGACGTTGATATGAACCCCAGAATGGACCTGTAAATTTCCAACCTTTTTAGAAAACTTGCTGCCAAATGAAACTGCATTGGGATATTATTCTAATTCATATTGCCAAATTACCTAATTGTTTAAAGCTTCAGAAAGGATTTCCTACCATATATGCTTCTCCTGCTATTTACTTTACTTCGGCACTCAGCAGACATCTCACTGAGCTGATTCAACTTGCACAACAGTTGAAAGGTCACGTAGTGAACGACATCCATGTTTTAATTGAGATCAGGAATACAATTTTGACATGACTGTTCTGATGGTCTCTAACTCCTGTTCTGCAGTTCTTGTGGAACACACAAATTGACTTCTTCTGGATGACACAAAATTAAAAGGTGTGCTTCTGGACTTGGCTGATGCATTTGGTTTAAGGCTGCCTAGACCATAGGTAGGACTAGAGCTAATGCTGAAGTGAGAGCCTTGGAATATGTGTAGTTTGAGTCTTGTCTTCAGCACAAACTGTTTTGTATATCTCCTCCTGTTGCAGTACACTACTGCTAATGTGGGCGTAGGTTGTTTTGGTTTTTTTCACCAAAAGGTGTGAAAAACACCAGTCAATGCAAGCAAAAGAGAGTTCATTTTAGCTACTAATCTTATTGATTAAATTGAATACATTTCATTCTTACTGTGAAACTCAGTGACAGCATGAGGTAATTCAGAGTTTCCTGGTCCAAAAGTACCCCAAAAATCCTGGGATTATAATATCAGGTAAATGACCTAGGTTTCCCCTTCACCAAGCTATTTTGTCTATTGCACTGAATTGTTGCTTGATCTATGTGTCCTAGGATGGAGCTGTAATAGGAACCAGTCCTTCTTACTCCTAAGTTACAGTAAACAAACAGTTTGGTAGTAATTGGTTTAATTCTGGTCACTCAAGCTCTGCCTTTATAGTGTGACAAAAAAATGGGTTGATGAGTCATTGTGGTGGGTTGACCCTGGCTGGAGGCCAGGTGCCACCAAAGCTGCTCTATTGCTTCCCTGCTCAGCTGGACAGGGGAGAGAAAATACAACAAAAGGCTTGTGGGTCAAGATAAGGACAGGGTTATCACTCAGAAATCACTGTCAAGGGCAAGACTTAACTTGGGGAAATTATCCTATTCTGATTTGATTGGTAACAAATTAAATTAATGAGAAATAAACCCAAATCTTAAAAACACCTTCCCCTACCCCTCCCTTCTTCCAGGGCTCAACTTCACTCCCAAATTCTCTACTTCCTTCCCCCCAGTGGCACAGGAAGATGGGAAATGGTGGTTGTGGTCAATTCATCACACACTGTCTCTGCTGCTCCATCCTCCTCACACTCTTTCCCTGCTCCTGCGTGGGGTCCCTCCCATGGCAGACAGTCCTCCACCAACTTCTCCAACGTGAGTCCTTCCCACAGATTGCATTTCTTCACCAACTGCTCCAGCTTCGGTCCCTTCCATGGGGTGCAGACCTTCAGGAGCAGACTGCTCCAGCGTTGGTCCCCCACAGGGTCACAAGTCCTGCCAGCAAACCTGCTCTGGTGTGGACTTCTATCTCCACAAGTCCTGCCAGGAGCCTGCTCCAGTGTGGGCTTCCCATGGGGTCACAGCCTCCTTCGGGTGCATCCACCTGCTCCAGCATGGGGTCCTCCACAGACTGCAGGTGGAATCTCTGCTCCACCATCAACCTCTACAGGCTGCAGGGGGACAGCCTGCTTCACCATGGTCTTTTCCACTGGCTGCTGAGGAATCTCTGTTCTGGTGCCTGGAGCACCTCCTCCCCCTCCTTCTGTGCTGACCTTGAGGTCCACAGAGTTGTTTCTATCACATATTCTCACTCCTCTCTCTGGTTGCACTTACTCTTGGTGTTGCACAGGTTTCCCCCCCACCCTTCTTAACTATGTGATCCCAGAGGCGCTACAACCATTGCTGATGAGCTCGACCTTGGCCAGTGGTGGGTCTGTCTTGGAGCCTTCTGGCATTGACTTTGTCATTAGCTTCTAGCAGCTTCTCACAGAAGCCACCTCTGTAGCCCCCCTGCTACCAAAACCTTGCTGCATAAACTCAATAGAATCATATTATCCAAGTTATGTATTTATTTTGATTTGAAAAAACATATTTAATACTGGGAGGAAACCAAATAGAGTCTTGCTAGGATAAAACAGAGACTTGAAATCTGTTGTCTCTCCTTAAATGTAAGGCATTGTTGTGTATTGCTTAAGAGCGGCATTTTAAAAATGTAATGTTCGAAATCAATGTCTTGTGGGAAACATTCTTCTGCCTTTTTCCAATCTGAGGTACCTTCTACAAGCAAGCTAAGTGAAAATATCTCTCATATTGCCTATTTTTAAAGATACTGACATAAAACTATAATCTTGAGGGTTTTTTTCTGAAAGTATCGTGAGTAATCTACAAAGGTGACCCTGAGGTAGTGTATGGCTGTGTATTTCAATTCAGTAGGTTTAGGTATCCAATTTCTATTTTCACTATAGCTTATTTTTTAAAATATTTGGCACCAGCTAATTAAAACATTTTAACATTAAATATTTAACATTAAATATTCAGAATTGTTGGAGCTGCTAACACTGTAGTCTATTGATAACACTTGGCTATTTAGAGGAACGTCTATACGGATGTCATCTATGGATAATTCTTTTTCCAAAGACTTATTGACTTCATCATAGCTGAGGATAATTTAAACAAGGCTATAGTTGCAGGAAGCAGTGAGTTGCTAGAATTAAGGAGATTATAGTATAATGCAAGTATGATGGTCAGACCAGACTTCTGGAGGTCTCTGGCCCAACCACTTGTTCAAAGCAGGGCTCTAACTAGCACTTAAGGTGGATCAGCTGTGGCTTTCTCCAACCAAGCCATGAAAACCCCCAAGGACAGAGAATCCACGGCCTCTCTGGGAAGCTTGTTCCTGGGCTTCACTACCCTCCTAGTGAGAAAAGTTTGCCATTGTGTCCAACCTGAATTTTCCGTGCTGCCTTTTGTGGTGGCCATTGCTTGCTCTTATCCAATCTGCCAGTGCTGAGAAAGCGCTTGGCTCAACTGTGGTTAGAGTTCCCATCTTGGTAGCTGTCAGCAGCTCTTAGAGTGTCCCTAGCCCTTTTTTCCAGAGAAAACAGGCCCATCTCCCTCAAGCTGTCCCTGTGGGTGATGCCCTTGAGGCCCCTCAACACCTTGGTAGAAGCCCAGGGCTGGACTCTGCTTGGTTCCTCAGCATCCTCCATGAAGTGAGGGTCCTCACCTGAGCACTCGGTATCTGCAGAGTGGCCTTGCCAGTGGCAGGCAGAGCAGGGATGACATCCCTTACCCGCAGTCCTCTTTGCCGTTTGCCTTCTCTGTGGTGAGATGTTGGCTCCCATTTCAGCTGGCCCAGGACCTGGGCCCTTTCCAGCAGGGCTGTTACTCAGCCAGCTCTCCCCAGGCCACGCTGATGCATGGGGTTCTTTTGCCCTGCGTGCAGAGCTTTGCGCTTTTCCTTCTTGAACCCGGTGAGGTTTCTTTTGGCCCATGCTCGGGTTTATCACAGTCTGGCTGTGTTGGCGGAAGCGCTGCCATTCACTGCGTCAGCCCCCTCTTCTTCTTTGCCCCCCTCTGCAGAGAAGTGTCACCTGCCACTTTGCTGAGGGTGCAGCCTGTGTCATCTCCCTGGTTGCCGATGAGTGTGTTTGGAGCCCTGTGTTGGCCCCTGGGTCCTCCCTTGGCAGCTTGCAGCTGGACGTTCAGCTGTTGCTTGCAGCTGGGTGAGCCAGCGACCCAGCCAGTTTTCCAGCTCAGCTTCCCTTCTGTTTGTTGAGCTTGGGCTTCCTCGGCTCCCAGGTGAGACTGGTGGGAGACTGTCTCAAAGGCTGTCCTGAACTCAAAATATGTTCATGTGCCATTCAGCTTGCATCAAAGTAGCCCCCCAGCTCTTTGTGTGAAGTTGGTTGGGTACGTTCTGCCTCTGATAAATCTTTGTTAACTGTTCGTGATTTTTTTTGTCCACATCTTTAAAAATGAATTCCAAATGGATGTGTTGCATGCGTCTTCTAGAATTTGGTGGTACTCTGTACCTCCTCTTCTGACTCTTTCAGACTCAAGTGGGTTTTGTGATTGTCAGGGACCTTCCATGAATGCCCTGACATTTTTTAGATGATACTAGTAATTCCATGTAGAATACAGCAAAAGAATGCTAATGCATTTGTTAGTCGGTAAGCAAAATTTTTAACAGTCAGTATAAAAAGTTTATTTTCATTATTTAGAAAAAAAATCCTGCTAAAAGTCACTTATCTTAAAAATAATAAAAAAAAATCCAATGCCTCCTGTTCCTGTTGTAGTCCAGTAACTAAATGTTAAATGTTACCTTGTTCTAAGTAGGGAAATACCACTCAAACTTGTCAGAGATACTCCTGGCATATTTACAGACTAAGAAAGTATATTTTAATTATTGTTATGTTATAAATTATTGAAGGAGGTGGCTTGATTCTAGAGGAAATGGTGCTTGAGAGAGAGGCTATGAAAGTAGTAATTTTCTAAATATCTTTGTCAGGTTCTATGTAAGATTGATTTGAGACTATGGAGTAATGTTTTCAAAATGAACTGTTTTGCCAGTGCTTTATGTCTGTTTCCAATTACCGTCAGTAAATCCTGAAAATTTTCTGAAAATGACTTGGCAAAATCTACATTTTAGAGAGAGATAATCGTTCTGAGAGTACTTGAAACATGTTTTGTATGACTTTGTTTTATGGGTTTTGTTTTTGAGTTTGATCCTGAAGTGGATGCCGTGATTGCATGCTGTTCCTGTGTGGACTGTTTCCTTTGTGGAAGCAGGCTGTATATGTATACTTAAAAGAATGGGTCTCTTGGGTATTATTGCAAAACAAATAATTAACTTTTTTTGAACTCGTGCGTAAATAAAAAGATGCTTTGCGAAACCAAGTGCTATGGACTTGCCTTATGTTTGTGACTTGTATGATTATTGGGTTGAGCTTATTTTCTTTGAAGTAATTAAAGCAATTGTGGGAGCAAGGTTAGGATTGATACTGGTGTACAGATCACTTGTGAGTCTGATATCCTTCAGGATTTTACTGCAATGGAGGAGTCGAGCTCACTTTGTACAGCAGGGGAAAAGTTGTGACACTGTACTTCCACCAAAGTCTGCAGTTTGCAGTAACAATCTCCAGACTCTGCTTGCCAATATTAAGAGAATGAGAATGCCAGGATTTGTCATATCTGCAATTATACTTGTTTGCAAGGATTGGAATATGTTCACATGGGATTACCCTTGAAATGGGAATATTTGTCTTCTACTGTCTGTAGATCTCTTGGTGCCCTGGCCCCTACTAGCAATCTAGTAATATGGTGTAGACTTAATTGTTGGACTGCTAATGTTAACAGACTTTCCAAATGTGTCCTTGTTCAGCAAAGGTAAGCAAAAGGACTTTGCAGTATGAATGATGAATGTCTCCTTGCAGTTCTCAACTTGTTTCCATCAGTGTTACAGAGAACTATTGTTGGCAGCTGATATCACTAGAGAATTATAATTGCAAATGTGAGCGAAAGGTCATTAAGTGAATGAGTGTGCTAAATGTGTCATTGATTTGGAGTCTGCTATACCAGACTCAATTGATACCCACTCAAAAAAAAAAAAAACCCAACAACCCAAAAAAACAAACAAACAAAAAAAAACCCCACACGGCCACAAAAAAAACCTACCTAGCCTAACAAATTATATATTTGCATAGTTTTTTAGGGAGGTTTTCCCCTTCATGCTTGGCTATATTTGAATCATCAGGCATGGAGGGCTTCAACATTTTAGGCAACTTGGTACTGGAAATAGTAAAGACTGAATTATCGGTAATTTAGGTTAATTTTTATGCGTAGAGCTCTTCTGATACTCCGGCAAAGAACATCTATTAAAAGTATTCTTTCTTGGTTTCTTGTCAAGTCTTAGGGTGGTTTTTTGCCTTCCTGCTTCTGTCTTCCATACTCTTACTAAAGAGGCGATCAGTTACTGTATTATTCAGTAGTGTGAACTTTGTATTTTCCAGATTGGAGGATGGTCTGAATCTTATACTGAAAGATGCCTTTAAAAAGAAAGAACTCACTTTCTACAGACTGCTTTGCCATCTTGGACCAGAGATGTTGGTGACCTTCAAAGAAGAAAAGGCAGACTCTGGGCCCAAAGTAGGAGTTGGAAGACTTTTCAGGATAACTCGGAGACATGTCATGTAGAGGTAGCTGTAAAATATTTAAAGTGATGTGTTTTAATAGTTTCTAATTAAGTACCTCCAAAAATCTACCTCAGGTTAAACAATCTACTTTCAGTGTAGCTCTTTACCAGGAATGAGGCAAAAATTCCTTTCCTGTAAGAGGGGACCAAAAGAGAAAGGTAAATAGCTGAGACTGTGAAATTAGAACTGTACTGTGGACAACAATATTGATTTATATGTTAAACCCATTGAGTTTGTATAATCAAAATTTCTTGATAAATCAGAAGAAGGGATACTTTTATGGGAACATAAGGAAAGGGATTGAATCTTTAGGTGAAATCTGCCTTAATATGTTCAGACTATTCATGTTTCTCCTAAGTTCATAGTTCTGATTGTTCAAATTTCTCTTACAGTCAATGCTCCGCAATGTAGCTATCCTGCTAGAAAAATTCAAAATCTAAAAAAGTGAAAATGGCAATGCATGTTGCTATAAATCATATAGCAATATAAACTGCTGAATGTCTGCTCTGAGGAAAAGAAATACAAGGATGCTAATACTCTTCCTTCCTTTGTCTGTTCTTGATTGCAGGTTAACCTGTTGGTTGGGATTTTTATGAGGGTAATTCATTACGATAAGTTCTTAGTGTGGTAGATGGATTTAAAAAAAAAAATTAGCTCATTTTAAAGCAAAATGATCTTGGATTAGCCTGCCTGCTGTGGTGGCTGTGTAGATGATAGATTACTGCAGAACTTCCCAAATTACCTGAAATAAAGACTTAATTTGGCTGAATAACTTCTTGGGTATGTTACTCCACCTAATGGAGGGCCAAGATGGTATTCTGTAAGTAAGTGTATGGTTTCTTCAGGCTGAGCTGTGTTGCTCAGCCAGAGCAATACAACACTGGGATGGGGAGTGTCTCATTGCTGCCATCATTTTTAGCCATAGCGAACTAAACGTGATTTTATTTTAACTTTATTCAGACTCAATGTGAGGCAGTTGGGCAGAAGCCCTTTTGAACCAGGTTCTGAACTTTATTTTGTCTCACACCATCTTTTTTTTTTTTCTGTACTTCATCCTCATTAGATCTCCTTTACTCAGATAAGAATATTATTTTACAATACAGACTTCTAGGTGTTTGTACTTCTGAAATGATTATGTATGTATTTACATCCAGCCCTCAATTAAATTTGGTTGCAGCTATGTTAGTAACATTCTACTTCCATGCTTTCCCATACACTTTTAAATCAGATGCTTTTTTTTGTTTTCTCTTTCTTCAAAATTGGTAATGGTAGATTTGATCTCTTTCATTGCTTTAGAATTCACAGCCCAGTTTAAAAAAAATCTTTCTACCTCTTCTATCAAAATTGATAGTCATACTGTGTATGTATTAGTGATCAAAAGAAGCAGAGTGTGTGCTTTCCTGAAAATACACAGGAAATGTGGTATAAAAACTGCTTATGCGCTTCCAACTTCATCATAATTCATCATGCTTTGTTAACTTCTAGTGCTACAGTGAACTCTCTGTGGGTGTTAGAAGCTCACTACAGCATACAATCAACATTCAAGGCAGTAACATATATCTGAATCACTGCATGACATAAGTGCTACTGGAGGTGATGTGATTTGGATTACATTCGAGCTGCAAGCTACAGCTCTTAAAATGTAATGCTGATTCAGACACTGTGTTTCACCCAGGGCAAATAGCTTAAATTATTGTGATCCCTGAAAAAGTGGAATAAAAATGCTTGTGAACTATAAGGCTAGTTAAAAATGTGTGAAAATTTAATCACTTAATACTTCAGAATTGGATAAATATCTTTGAGCATTTTAGTTTAGAAATAAACTGCCTAGTGAAAAGAAAATGTTCCCCTCTTCCTTCCACCTAAGCAACGAAGAAGTAAAATAGGGACTTCTAATATAGAGTCTATAACCATAGTATCAGAGGAATGGGTTTGTGTTTAAATAGTTTAGTATAATTACATTACTATAAGGTAAAAAGGGAAATAATCTATTAAAAACAAATGTTTGGGGTTTTTTTTGCCTAGATTTATACTTAGGGGAGTTTGTGGGGGAGGGAGAAAAGAGCATATTAAGAGCATATCAATTTATGTAACATTAGTCTTTAAACACACTTTATACTACAGTATACTGTAGAATTTTAAAATGTAGATTTAACTACTGAAAAATTGGTGAATGTTGGCTGTTGATTTCCACTGCAACGTTCTTCCTACTATTTCTTAAATTTGTGTGCAGTTTGAGAATCCCTTTTATATTTAGGATTTAAATATTTAATTCTCTGTTCTGCTCAGGTCAATATGTGTGACTAAAAAAAAAAAAAGCAATAGTGAGCATCTGTCTCCTTCTGTCAGTCCTAGTTGCTTTTTTGCTTGCATCAGGCATCTGTGGCTAACCTGCTTTGACTGATAGATGGACTGATTGACAAGACCTTGACTCCAAAACACACATGTGAGCATGCATGCATAGACAAGCTCCTTTGACTCTATATTTAACTGTTTTCTATGTGGCAACTGAGGCTTCAAATTCAATGAATTATAGTGGTCATGTTGGTTGTAGAGTGAGGATGTCTTAAGATGTGGTGAGAAGAGAAGGAAGAAGCTCTCTTTGGCTCCTTGCCTCTTCACCCTCTTCCTTTCTCCTTCTTCCTCTTCTTCCTCCTGTCTTGTTGAACTCTTTGCTCAAGGTGCTTATGTAAGGTGCAGTAAAAGTTCAGTGTGACTGGTAAAATAATGCTTGAGGCTTGGGAAATGAGGCTTGCAGTAAATCTGTGCTCTGCATGGCTTTGATTTGGAAATTGTGAATGAACGCAAACTTCAGGTATCATAATGGTGTCCCTTTTTTAGTATGATAGTATTAAACTTTTTCTATTATTCCGGAGTGATGACAGCTGAAGAACAGTTTCTAGGCAGGTGATCATAATTGCTGTTGGAAAATGACAAATAAGTAAATTTTCTGTGTTAGAAGGACTTTATGTAGTCTTTAATTTTTGCATTGTTCTGTATGTTCTCTAGGTGTGGAGTTAGAATGGGATTTCATACTTCAAAGAATGGTATCTATTGCTGTTCTGAAGAAAAACAGTTAAAGGCATCAACAGAAACCAGGGGTCAATATTCTTCAGTTTGTGATAACACTAGAATAAATCCTGTTTGTTTTCAGTGCTTTTAAGCTTTACAAGAATGAGAGGGCAATGCCTTTAACAAAAGCTGGAGCATGCTGTCTCATTATGTTTGTTTAACAAAAGAAAGTGTTTGGGAGAATAGCTGAAGATGCTTTTTAATAAACATACGGCTTCAGTTTTCATTGAACTTCTATAAAAGTTGCATCTTTCAAGCATGTTTGTACAAAGCGATCTGTAATCCCTCTACCTTTAACACCACATTTGGAAAGGACAATTTCAACTCCTTTTATACAAATATAATCACTTTGTAAGACGCTATGTAAGTATTTGTAGTTGACAGTGAGATTGATAAAGCACCAAGAACCTTCAATGTCCTGTATATCAGCTGTTCTGTGATGATTTACATGTTAAAACAAAAGGAGGTTGTGCAGAGTTTGTTCTCTTTGGGCAGGTGACATTGTAGTAACCTTCATTATTCCTTAAGAAGTAAGTGTTAAAGGAAAGCAGTATAAGAAATGGTTCATTGCAACTTAATGCTCAGCAGCCTAATTAGTCACATACCATGTGCCTACCTCTGCATGAAATAGCCTGTATCTTTTCAATGTAAAATAGGAATTTTTGGGTTTGGAACAGCCTGAAGAGGCCTTTGTTGCAAATGACCACTGGCTTTTTAACTATTTATTCTCAAAAATAATGAAGGTCAACATGGTATCCATAGGGACGGCATGCAACTTCCTCGTTAATCTCGGCACACTGCTGTAATAACAAAATTCACTTACTACTGAAAAGGTTTTCATGTTTCAGGAGGAAACCTTTATTTGAAAACTGGATGTGATTGGGTTTCTGTAATTGAGAAATCTTGAATATTGTAGTTTTTCTTCACTTTAAGCTCCTTGTCATAATTTCTTTTTTTTTTAGTTGCTGTGGAGGCCTAAACAGAACTCCCCAGAATAACAAACCCTAAATATCTGAAGTCTATTATAATCTGGCAGTAGAAAACTTTTTACTTGTGAAATTCTTTTCTTTGTGAAGGAGTCAATACCGCTAAAAGCGAATATATCAATCTGCTTTCCTCTCTGTTAGTGAAAGGAAGACATTCCACTATAAACTACAAAACTAAGGCATATAAATACTCTGTGAATGTGATCAACCCAGAATTATATGGTTAAAAATAAATCTGCTGATAGCAGTTTCAGACCCTCCACATCCATTGCAAAGACAGGGGAAACTTTCACAACTGCAGGAACACCACAGGAGTCCTTTGAGTTTTGACTTTGGGATTAGTTCTGTGCACCACAGTGTGGAATTAGAGTGTTAGGAGAATATGCAACACGCTTAAATTACTTTGGCTTAAATGAAATTATTTCCTCTTTGTGTTAGACATTGTAAATATCAATTTTTAATATTATAAAAGGTTCTTTTAACATAGAAAATTGATTGTTGCAAAACAGAATGCAGTCTTTTAAGAGTTTTGATAGTAACTTCTGAAGATGGAAAATAAAATGGTTCCATCCTGCGGCTGTTATTTTCCCTCCTGCCCTGTCCCTCTACTTTAATGCTTACCCAAAGATAAGTGGCTTTGGGTTTGGTTTGGCTTTTTTTTTAATTAGTTGGTTGTAATACAGCTTTAAACTGATCAGATATTGACTTCCAGTGTCAGTCCTATTTTCAGCTCCAGGAATGAGGGTATAGGGAAGTAAAGCTCAAGGGATCTCTTAAAATAATCTATTTGTATATATTTTAAATGTTTAAATAAAATATTTATAAATAAATATAAATTATGTAAATAAAAATACATTTGAACCTAAAGAGGTCTTAAAATATATATTCAGAATTGAGAATTTGTATTATAATGTTAGATGTAAAAACTTTGTTAATGTAAGTTGACAATCTAGAACTGCGTTTCTGTTACTGAATGTGAAAGTAAGGTTTTCTTCAGAATTAGCTGAACAGTAATTGGTTTCAATGTTACAGAAACATGTCTTTAAATATTTTTCTTTTTTATTTCCTCCCCTCTAAAGGTGACCAGCTGCTTTGCACTGTTAAGACTGCTGCAGTGATGTATAGTAGTCTGTTGCTGTAAACATCCCCGACTGGAAGCTGTACCAGTTCTAGCTTTCAGTCAGATGTTTGCTGCATCTGGCTATTCTTGGACAACATCAGAAGGAAAAGCTGTCATAAATACATGTGTGCACATATATATATATGGAACTGTTTCTGTAGACACAGTTGAATTGCCTTCAAATTAATTAACCTGATTGTTGTTACTAGTGTAGCTGTGTTTTCTTGAAATCTAGTCTGAAATGGAGTTACAAAGCTGTTGCATATGTATCACTCAAAATAGAGTTCTTTGCTCTGTGGTATGAGCTTTGGAATTGTGCTTCACTGGAACATAATGGAAAATGGTGGTTAATTTTTGTGCAGTTATGCATAAACCAGACTTGCTTTATGAATTGTCTGTTTTAGCAGCTTCTGTTAGTTATGACTCTTAAGAAAAAATTATTGTAAATGCTGTCAAATACTTAGCAGGCATTTTATCCGATGTGCCTTGCTTTTGTTGGTGTTTTGTTTTCTTTTTTTTTGTTTGTTTGTTTCTGGAATTGTGTGTTCTGAGTCTCCTTGTGAGGGGGTGGTGCTCTTATTGTTTGTAAGCTGGATATAACCCAAGGCCAAAAAAAGGTTAAAAAAGATATGACACAGGATGTATTTTTGGGCTAACAATGCATAGCATATATGCTTGTCTGTGGTATAGTCATCTTGGTTTGTGCTACCCCCTCACCATGACACCACAAAAGTTTATTTTTCATGTAAATAACAGCCTTTGGAGGTACTTCTTCAGAATTAACTCTTCACTGATTCAGTTCCAAAGAGACTCACAGTAATCATGTCAGCAGGAACAGCTATCTGCAAAAAAAGCTTCAGCACTTTCCAATTTTCTTGGAGTAGGATCTGCCCATGCTGGTTCCTGGATCTTGTCTGGGATTCCTTTTGTCTTTTGTTTCTCTCTAGTCTTCTATTTTTAAAGGAATGGCCTGTGCAAGTAACTGCTGCTGCCAAGACAGAAAATATTCTTGCACTACTTTAGCTCTCCATTCGTGCCCCACCCAAGATGTTATCTTTTTATTCCCTAACACTTAAAAGAAAAACTGATAGTATAGTAAAGCTCGGTAGTATTTGTTCAACTTTGTTATAGTGATTCTGTAAAAGAAGATTATGCCCAAAGATACAAATACTTACAAAAGTAGAAGATTTTTCTATTTAATTTATCAGAATTAAAACTGTTAGGATTTCTTAGTCCTGGGAAAGCTATACTAATAAGCATTGGAAAAGTATGATTGTCAGGCAGACAATGAATGACCAAACGTGAAATATCTTCTGTGATGGTCCCATGACTGTAACTGTTTTGTTTCTGTTAGCTGGGTGTTCTGTCTGGTGACATAGGAACATGTGTGGGTAATAGAAGGTAGTGAACTTATTTGTTGATCTAATTCATTCCTAGCACAGCTACAGAGATTTGGTTTTAAAGCAACTTGCACACTTAATACAATTGCAGTTAAAATCACATTTTTTAAATATTATCTGTTTGGCTTGATAATTCATGTAGATCTGTTTATAAAATATGCTTAGAAGCAGAATCTAGACATCTTGATTTCTTTAAAAAAAAAAAAAAAAGTGCTGTAGTTGTATTCCAAGCTTTCTTTGCTGTAAATATTTAGCGTTTCCTAGTTCTATATAGTATTTGGACTTTGTTAACAGAGAGCACTTCCTTTCTTCAAACTTCTCTGATCAAAGTAAACATATTATCTCATAATTAATCTAGTAGACACTTTTGTTAGTGCTGTCCTAGCCTTTCCACATGCCAGATAACAGTGCTTTTCTTATAAGCTTAGTTCATGTGCAGTTTGTCAGTCCAGTCTTGTGGAATTTTCCTTATGCGTACATTTATATTGTACTAGTATCTGCATACTCAAACACAGCTGTCATGTCTTCACATGAAAACAAATTGAAGTGGCTTGTAACTGCAGGAAATAAAGAAATTTAAAAAAACACACTGCATTTTTGTTTGAGGTTTCTTTTGCCAAGTGTTTGAAATACAAGGATCTCCTTTTTCTATACATGAAATACAAAGTACTGAACATCTTAACATGTCTCAGACATGGCTGTTTGAAACTGAAGAAGGTGGAGTCTTTTCAAGTGTTGTCCAAATGCATATTTACGCAGTGATTCCAGGTGAGCTCGCAGCTCTGGGATTACTGGGAAGGGATGCTGGGAGTTTGGCATGCCAGCTGTGCTGTTCTGCTGGTGGGGAGGAGGAGTTGAAGCAACTGTTGCAGGATTAGGCAACATGGGGCCACAACTATGAAAGGGAATTTTGGGAATGGAAGAGGCAGATTTGACATGTTAGACTGGTGATCAAAGAGCAAGTTACTCCAACTCATTAACGTGAGGCCTGTGACTATTGCTTATATTATAAGGAGTCACCGATCGGTTTCTGATGTCTAATTGTCATATGCAGGTGTAATGTACGGTTACCTTTGGAGATGGAGCTAGGGAGGCATACAAAGGTCCTCACTTGCTGAGCAAGTGCAGTGCCTGTGAAGACTAGTGCGTGGGGTCCGGATTAGTTGCCTGTGGTTTTCCTGTGAGTGTTTATGGCCGCTTAAAAGCAATACATCAGAGTCCTCAGTGACTTTAGACTGGCCTCGGTGAAGCACTGTCTTCCCTTGCTGTGAACTCGCAGCTGCATTCAGCAGAAATGCTTGAGCTCATGTTTTTCTTCATACAAAGAACAACTGTTAAATGTTTGGAGGGCTTCCCCCCCCCCCCATGTATGAAATAATCTGCATCTGTGGTTCCTTCCCCCCAGTAAATCTGCAAAACACCTGTTCAGACAAGAGCTTTGAGAAGGCTGAGGCTTGGCCTCTTGGCTGATTATTGAAGTATTCTTTTCCTGGACTGCTGCGATCTTGTTTGAGACTGTAGACATTAAATACGTAAAATCTAAGATAAGATGTTGAAGCTAAAATAATAGTGTTCTGCTCTCTTGCTGTTACAATGGCTTGTATTTCTGAGTAACTGAATCCATGTGGAGGAAGATAAGAATGAAAAAGATTGAAATAATAGAGGAGTAACTTGGAAAAGTTCTGGAGGAGGAATGGGAATTAGTTTAAAAAAAATACAAGACAAATAGGAAGATGTACAAATGTAGCCACAAATCTGTAAAATTTAGCACCTGAAGGGAACTGTTGAAATGTTTAACACCACAAAGGTTTATTTTTGCATAAACAGCTTGAGATGGAAGTCTCTGAGGACCATTAAACAGTTTGTACCATCCCATTAATCTTCCCATATATATTTTGATGTTGAGTTTCAGTTTTGAAAATTACTTGAATTTGAGATTTCTAGAAGGTGTCTACGCTGAGCATCAAGGGCCTCGGCAGGTAAGTGCAACAGAATGCTCATCTCTGTGGGCTGTGAGAAACTTTTCTCCTGTTGTCCTTGTACCTCTACAGCATCAGAGACTGTATGTGTGTATTGCCGTGTCTTGATATTTGGAAGATTAAATGTTAAAAATATGGATTCTAACTTCATAATGTTAGTAAGGCTTAACAAGTGTTGTATGTGCCTTATGAGTTGCGCAAATTGTAGCTCACAGTGTATTGAAGTATGTCTGTGCAGATTCATTTTGGGATATTTTGAAAGCCAATGCTGTATTTATATTGTTAAACTAATTTTTAGTTCCTGTAAACATCCTACACTCAGCTATAACAAGTGGTAGGGCTGGGGGGTGGATGTTTACTTCAACTGACTTGGAAAGGCAGCTTTCCTCAATGATCAAGTGACATATTGGCAAGAACAAAATACTATTTTTCAGTAGCATCCAACTAAGCTTACCGTATTGTAAATACTTTGATTTCTGTAGAAGTAGTATGTATTTCTACAAATGTCTTAATACTCAAATTGTGATTTATATTGACTGTATAAAGGCATACAAGTTTATTGTGAAGCAGTCTTTGAAATCTGTATCTTATTTGTAACTGCAAATAAACTGATAATATATCTTTGTCTTGAAAAGTAACTTTTGATAGCCTTAGTTCACCTAGGATACCCTGATGATAGAAAATAGAAATCTTATATTGAATGTTCAATTCTCAGTTGCAGCAGTGAGTTATTACTTGTTATCTACTTTATCATTGTCAAAGGAGGAATATATGTATCGGAGTAATGCTAAAAAACCCCCACGTACCAACAGATCATTAAAGTAGTAAAGCTAATAAGATTTAACCATTTCTATTGTCCTTTAAGAAAGGACATTTGGATGGGGAAAATCTGGATAGGAGAACAAGGAAGGAGACAAGCATCTTTCTCTTTTCTTGTAACTCTTCTTACATCATGTCTTATCTCCTAGATATCGTATATCGACTAGTGATGGATGCGTTGTTAATTAAAGTATGGCTCCAGCATTTGGAGAATATTAAGTACCAGATCTAACTGTTTCAAAAAGAGCTCAAAATATTTTTATTTAAATGCAAGAATGAAGGGCATGGGATTCATCCTCATTGCGAAGTATAACCAGGTTTCTTGAGGATTGTTTTTAGTGTTGTAGCCCTGTGAATATTTGAAAGCTTAGACTCTGAGTTGTAATGTATTTCTTACTTATAAGGCCAAATACAATATGAAAACCATCAAGAGGGTTTTTCCTCATTTAAATTCACATACATGAGCCCCTTTTGGCTATAGTTAAGCTTTTTGCCATGCTTTCATTTTTGCTTCCAAACCGAGGAGGTCTCTCATTTGTGGAAGTCCTTGTGGGCAGGTAATATGCAATATATGGCACTGCAAACAATTGCATGCAGGAAAATGCATCAGATGCTGCGTTCATGGATAGTTCAGTGTGTGAACACTGCGGTACAACCAGTGTACTGCATGTGCATGTCTGTGTATTTAGAAGTTCTACTAGATTTTGATGTAGTGCATCTGTTTAATTGGTACAAAGCTCTGACTTCTTCATTTGGGGTGAACTAAGAAAGTATGAGGGATGTGAGTTGTCCTCCTCACGAGAGATCACATAATTAAAAAAAGCTTACCTCCAGTAAAGAATCTACATGTCTTTCTAGTCCATTCCGTTCCCCAGAGTTAGATGCTTTGTGGCATCCCTAACTGTGTCCGAGAGAACTTTGAGTTGGTAGTGTGTTTCTCTCCATCCTGAAAAATCATCCTGCCATGGGTTGCCATGCTCTGGGAATGCCGGATATCAACAGCAGGACGGAAGCACAGAGAAAGCAGTGAGGGGCCAGAAGGATATCCTTGTGAAGCCGTAACATGTTGCAGCTTTGCTGTTGTGCCTTATGTGGTGGTTGATGTGCACGTATGCTCTTGACCTGTTTCACTAATGATTTCTACCCTTACTTATACAAGGCAACACAGTATATACACATCTCTGTATTACATCACTGAGTGTGCAGTGCAATGCGCTTGCTGTTCTTTGTCTATCTGGATCACTTCCCTTGCTTGGTGTGTTGAGTGGTGCCAGGTGCTGACGTAGCTGTGCGATAGTGCAGAGAGAATAAAAAAAAGTTAATGACAAGAAGGAATCCTCAAATCAAGGTTTCCCCAACCAAAAGGTGTAAAGATTCATCTTTTCAGCAAGCGTCTCTGTCTGGAGGTAATTTAATTGGTAGCACGGATAGTGAGAGAACAATCTCAGCAGATCAGATGGGGATGTATACTTGGTGTTTCAGCAGGTCTGTTTTACATGCATTTGAGATCTGGAATTCATATTGCAGATGCGTAAGTATGAGCAAAACTAGAGTCTTCCTGTTCTTTTACTGTAGAAAGAACAGTTGTGACTGCTTTTGATGGGACAGTTAAAAACTAAAACATTAAAATTAGTAAAACCAAAGAGCCTTTTGAAGCTTGAAATTTAATTAACATACTTTGAACAGTTGGTGTTTGCAAGAGTTTGAGTTCTGTAGTGGTTTCGGGGGTTAAATTTTGTTTAAGCTACCCCTTGGATAAATGGGCACTAGAGTAAGGTATAAGGATACTTTTGTCAAACAATTTCAAGTAGCTTGGCTCCTCTTCAAGGAGGCAGCGCACTTCCTGGAAAGTGTCAGGACCAGAATCATGAATTGAAATTCCTAAAGGTAAGCCAAACTGTTGGAGTTTCATTTTGTTTTTGGGGGGGGGGGGGGGGGTTTGTTTTGTGTGAGGATTTGATGGGAGAATGAGTATTGTGTCTCTGCGCATCCTTCTAGGTGCTTGGCTGTACATGTGAGTGTAGTAAAAGTGTAAGTTGCTAACTTTTTTACTTCCTGTGGGAATCTTAATTTGAGAATTTTTAAAAATACTAATTGTGGTGCTGTTCCTCCTCAGCTGTATGTATTGGGTGATGTTTGTCATTCTAGTTTGTGCTGAAGTAAACCAAAAAGTTCTAACCTAGGATATGTGTTCGAAGGTTCCAAGCATAAAACAACACTGCAGAATTTTAAGCTCTGTTTTAAATCATATAGTTGTTTGGGTTTTTTTTCTTCCATTCTGTTGGTGCTTTTTAAACAGATAAGTCATAATCCCATGGCGCCAGTGACGGCATAAACCAAAATTGGATAAATAGCTGGGAAAAAGGATACAGTGTGCATGATTTATAAGATTGTCTGGAAGTTTTACGTAGATGTGGGGGCAATGGTAACTCACTTAACATTAGTCAAAAATTAGATTTTTCTTAAAAAACACATAGGCATGGTTAATGTGGTTTTTCATGGCAATTTTGAAAATATGTATTTATTCTTCTGTTTAATTCCTCCTGGTTTTGTCTTATGCTGAAAATCCAAATACTTAACTGAATAAAAGTACATCAATACCCACTTTGCTCGTCTATTGTATTCACTAGGATTGTTCTCCCAGTAGCTCAGTGCTCTCCTTCACCAGCTGTGCCAGTTCTAACCAGCTTCGTTCACGTTTTACAGGGGTTCTGTGTATGTGGTAAATAAGGGCATAGTTAAAATTCCGTAAAACCTCCAGATGATTCTATGGCAGCTGAGTATGAGTACTAAGCATCTTAACTCTGATGCTGAAGTCTGTCAGAGAGTTCAGGAACGTTCTACGTTTGTTTTTTCTCTGCTAGGGAACAGCAGACCCCTAACGTGTGCGTCTGAAAGAGAGGAAAGCCGAACCCACGAAACAATGCACGGGCCCTGGAAGCAGAATGAAGGAAACATAGTTTATGTCAGTCTGGATCGTTTGTTGTCCGATAATATCGCTTTCTCAGTAGAGAAATAATTTCCTGTAAACAATATGGCTTTATCTATCTTAAAAATCTGCCATTTTAATAAAGTGAAAAATTGTTTTCCCAAACTTTACACAAACCTTATCTTTGTCTAACAGGAAAAAAGGGAGGTGGCAGGGATGAAAGATGCTTTGTGAACGGAAGTCTGTTTAGTTAAGGGTCTGGAAAACATGCTGAAAATGTATACATTAAGTGCATATAGCTTAATGGGTTTTTTAATAAACACATTTCCCCAAATACTAATAAATTAGTTGAATTGACTAAGTACCAACTAGTAGAAAACATCTAGTTATAATCTTTTTTGGAGATCTTTCATGCTTAAAGACCAAAGAATTTGTAAGTTAGCAAATCTCTCCATAACCTGGATTTGAATTTAGTATTAATAGTCAACAAATGTTATAGCCGAGTGTGATTTCATGAAATATCTCGTGCCCACTCCATGTGAAGTCTCGTCTGTCCTAGTAAGCTGTTTGCCAGAGTGTGGTGTTCTTCAGACTCCTGCCACAAAAAATGCAACAAAATATTAAGTAGAAGGAAGTATGCTGAGTCCTGTTTCATCTCTCTTGGTTTTAAGTACATTAGATGTACATTCAACTGGCTCGTAAATGTGGAGATGCAGGGAAATTTGCTCCAAATTTATTTTCAGTGTTACAAGAAGACTAACAGTTTATAAGGATTTTAAGTGTGTTGTAGGAATACTTTAAATTGCACCTTTGGTAACTTTAATCCTGAGAAATTTTTTTACTAGTTAAACTTGTGTTGGCTAGCAAATACTGAAACACAGTTGGCAGGAAGAGAACACGTAATATGTCTCTCTACTGTAAAATGGAATAAACCTCCCATTTCTTCAAGATATCTAAGAATCAGTATTTAACCGTACTATAAACTGATATTTCTGAACCAAAAATGGGATGTAATTTTACTGAAATATAAAATAGAATTAAAACAAAGTATCAGTGGTAGACTGTTCACTTATTTCTTTTAAACTGATACTAAAAAATGGCCAAAGTGTCTAATCCCCCCTTTCCCCCAGAAAAACAAAACTTCATGCCCAAACTGAAACTCCGTATTTATTTTCTGGTAAGCCATGATGTGACAGCCTACACAAGCAGCCCATCTGTATAATGTCATCTATTTATTGCCACTGTCCTGAGCACAGCTGCTGTTTGGAGTCGCTCCTTCGGAACATCTGTCAAAAATGAACTCATTACCCTTGGAAACCTTTGTTAAAACTCTCTCTTTGTGTCAGATCTGATGAGGTTGGGTTTTTCATCAGGGTTAGGTGCTGTTCTGAGACAGCTGCCCGCCGTACTGAGCAGCATTCCATTTGACTCTCGTATTTATCTGGACGTTGCCTCTTTAATGCCTTATCATAAGCACAGTGGGCAAAGGACCTTTTCATTTGTTTATTTGTATTATTTCTGTCCTGCAGGAATTCTAACAGCTATGTGACATCACCCACTAGGAAATACACAACTACATTTCTCTCTGGCTTCCTCCCATTAGAAAAACTTAGTGAAAACTAAGTTAAGTTGTGAGGCATCTTTTCCCTGTATGTTCTCTATGTTTTGATTATATACTTCTTGATCAACTAAATTGATTGGTCTTCCGTAGGCTTTGGGTGCAGGACAGATTTTCCAGCTTTCTAAACTTTCTTTGTTCCTTTTTCAACCCTTTTTGAGTTTTTTCTACGGCACTTAAATGTTTCTATTTAATCAGTAAATTCAGGAAATGGAAACTTTGGCCATTTTACATGTTTAGTAGCAGACAATACATATTTAAATAATCTTGAAGTTTCATGGCTAAAAGTAAAGTTTTTGATGTAGTTTTTGTCTTCACTTTTTTTTTAAGACAAGAAAAATCTTGTTGAACAATCAAAAATAATTTTCATACAGACCTACATCTTAACTTTTCTCTATTTTTACTGCTTAAAGTGCAAATTTAAGGTACTGTACCAGAAAGACTGTATATATAGTAGTGGTAACAAAAATCAAGATCTCGTGAAGTTTTTTCTAGGGCCACGCTAATAAGAGTGTAACTTACTACTACTTCAGCTGATGAAGCAGTAGTTAGTATTGTGGGAGGCACAATGAAGTCTGCAATACCTTATTAAAACAGCCCCTTTTGATGTAGAATCACTTTAATTAAACCTCATAGCTCTTTTCATTTTTCAATAAATACTTCCTTTATTTCCCAAGTAGGCAAGTACATCCTGTGCATCTGTGAACTGATATATAAAGCTAAGAGAAGTTTATGCTTTTTGGGTTAGGGATAGAAAGGTTTCCTCCTGTAAAGGAGGTGTAGGCCAAGACTGGAACCTGTCTGACGTACAGACTACATCTATACTGGTAAATACTCTTGCTCCAGGGAGTGATTCCTTCCCCTGACTCTCTTCCTACCACCACCCAAAAGGTTGCACCCGCAGTGCTCAGGGCTGTCCCCTCTAGACTGGCTGCACCCGCACTACGTAGCACTTGACTTTGGATCTTCTCCATCACTTTAGTGCCCTGTTGCAAGATAAATAATGGGTGTCTGTTCCCTCCTTTCCTCTTCGGAAGTGTCTGACAGAGGTGGCTGTGCTGTAGCACATTGGAATAGTGTTCTCAGAGAAGGAAACTGAGGTGTGATGCATGCAGGAGGTGACAGTGGGGCTGTATTCTGGTGCCCAAGGGTGCAATGGTAGCATTGCTTGGGTGGTGTTAGAGGACTCTAGGGCAGGAGGAGCCCACTTAGTGGGCTAGTAGAAGGTATTTCTGAAGGAAAATGGTCTTAAAACTTAGGGATGACTGTTTTGGAAGGAACCAATTTTGCACACTCCAAAAGAAAGCTTGTGGATGGATATGGCATGGACTTACTCATTCAGTTCCTACTTTGCTCTAGTCTTTCTTGCCCTCCTTCCACTAACTGTGCTGTTCAGGCCCGGTGTCTGGCCACCATTATATCCTGCTGAGGTATGTCTGTGGTTGTAGTCATCGTTATACCTCAGCATGGAGGAAGACACTCAGCTGCTTGCTGTTGCTCTCTGACACACCTTGGTGAATGAGGACAATACCTTCTGCAGACTCCACAGCCATGTTATGGCTCTCTCCTGGGCTACTGGTGGTGGTGCTGTTTCTTGCCAGGAGCAGAGGAACAGGAGAATCTCTATGGCATTACATTTTGCGAGAGGTGACTGAGAAAAGTTGTCCAGGGATCTGTATGGCCGAAAGAAAAGTTGAGTATTCACAGTTCCAAACTGACTGTTGGGGGCAGGAAGGAAGTGTGTGTCAGAGGGGCTAAGAAGTGGATGGGTAAGGCAGAAAAGGGATACAGACCTTCATTGCCAGGCTGGAAGCTTTTAGGTAGGCATCAGCTCTTTTGGGGATATCTCAAGCCTTCCCCAGAGCCACAGATGGCAGGCTTCGGTTACGGACAAAAGGTTGCTCTCCGGGGTTCCCCAGCGATAGGGATGAGAAGGTTCCCTTGCCTCTCAGGGACTGGGGAGAGGACTGCAGTGTGTATTTCTGTGTGACAGCAGACATCTGGAGGTTTGCGCTGTGCCAAGTTCTGACCTCTCACCAACAGCTTCGGTACTGAAGGCCTTGCAGATGTGGTCTGTGGGCATGGGAAGCACAAGGTACATGAAGGTTCTGCTGGTCCTTGGACAGATGTCCTCCAGCGCATACAGATAGGATATTAGAAGATCCTAGAGTATCAAACTTCACTGAATTATTGTTTGAGCTGCAGCATTCCTGCTGGAAAAATAAGTAAGTGAGGTCACACTAATTTAATGGCTTCCAATGCCTTGTTCTCAGAGATAGTTCACACCTATTAATTAGATTCAATAGTTGTTTTTACCGCAGAATAGCAGTGCTGACTTGAGAGCCTTTAAATCTGTAGTTGTGACTGAAGGCCAGATTCTGACTCCATTCAATTCCAGTACATTTGGGTGACTTCACTGGTTTTTAAGGTATTTTCTTCTGGCTTTCACTAATACGAATGAGATTATAATCAGGCTTCAGTTATGGCTCAGAATCTATCTAGAGATACTAAATATGAGCAAATGTAAACAGTCATGTGAAGCATGTGAAGTGTATGCAATACGTAAGTGGGTTTAATCATAAACAAATTTTGCAAACTTGACAGCTGAGAAATGACAGGGATGACTCATTTATTAGCATAGGTTCCCTGTATGAACATGAAAACTGAACTAATGTATTTTTATTAGATGTTTAAGTAATGGTGTCTGTGTTACAAAAATAAAACCCAGCAAACCAAAACCCTTGACGTGGCGTACTAATGAAAGTAGACTGAGCAGATGTTTTTTGGGACTGCACTTCACATATTATGCAACAGTGCTGTTCTTTCAGAGCAAGAGAAGTGAGGCAGAAAGAAATATAGCTAAACCTTTAAAGCTTAATTTTTCACTCATTGTTTAAAATAGAAAATTACTGGAGGAACCCTGCAAAAATAGGGGAAATACTCAGACATGCAAGCTAAAAAACTTATTTTCTTTTACCCTCCAATTTGAGCAATTATCTCATTAGAGCACTGGAGTTACAAATTAAACACACTTAAGTTTTTACCAGGGAGGAGGGGAAAGAAAATCGTTCATGGACCCAGAAAACCCTGGTAGCATGGCCCAGAGAACAGTCCCAGATAGAACATACAGTTGCTTGGTTTTGAGATACTGCACAATGAAACCTGAAAATATGAGCTTAAACTGAAGGAGTAATAAAAAAAAAAAAAGAAATTCAAAGAGCTTATACCAGTTAAGGATTATAACTGGAGCCTCTGTCAGCCCTAGTAGATGGAGTTTAGAGAAATGAAGTCATCTTCTCTTACACAGACATCCTGTAGACTATCCAATTTGGTGTTGTTAATGTTACATTTTAATAGCTGGAGTACTCAAAAGGGCAACAATTTTTGTGATTTTAGGAATACTGTAAAACTGCAAATTTTCATTAAACGATTTTGTGGTGTAATCGCTATACTACCTTTAAAATTCACCTGTGAGAGAGATGGAGGGGTTTTGATTAAAATACCCACAGACACTGTGCAGTGCATGTGTTTTCCTCCTTGGAAGGAGCAAAGAACAAATAGGTGGTGCTAGGACTTTTTGCCAGTCAAGCAATATCATTCTGAAAAAGGATTTATTTACAGCTGTTCCCTTTTTAAGTTTGGGTTGGGTTTTGTTTTGTTTTGTTTTGTTTGTTTTTTTTTGTCATCAATGCCAAAGAGTGAATTGCTAGGCTGTGATAATTGTGGAAGTTGCAATGTTAATATGTAAAGACTAATAAGCAAATCAATGATATTGATGCTGCACAAGTTAGATACCTTAACTTTTTTTTTATTATTGTTTTGTAAGTAGGCATGTGTTCCTTTAAATTGTTGTTTAGATGGTCATAGTAGTCCCATCAGTCTCCTTCTGCAGTCAGTAGGAAAGTCTGGACACTTCTGAAGACCTCTCGAAGCTGCAGGCAGGTAGGCGCTGAAGAATTTAGCTGCAGATTTTTTTTCTCTATATTGGTATAGTTATCCATAGAGAGTCAGGAGAGGGGAGTACGCCCATGCCTCAGTCACTACTGCTCAAAGCCCAACATCTTGACTTCAGAGGCTGGTGAAAGTGGGTTTGGAGTTGCCATGAGCTGAGGACACTGAAAGGTGCGATCTCCAGTGCCCAAGAATGGGAAATTCTTTACTTAATTGCAGTGAAAAAAGAATAATTAAAAGAAAAGGGATAGTGAACGCTATGCTTGCAGACTGCCTGAATTCTGTGGTGACTTTGTATGAGAAGGAGCAGTGGTCTTTGATTTAAAAACAATCAGTTGCATGTATCTGATAGACAACTGTCAGAGTATAACTAACTGGTTATTTTTTACCACATTTTTATAACTAACAGGTATTTTTACCAGAAAAGGAGAGCTTCCAATAAACTACCTTTTATTTGCTTATAAGGAAATCCCCATTACTTTTTCTTTTCTCCTTCTCTGGGTGAAAGTCCTAGGGATATAGTAACGTATGCGTACTATGTCTTCTAATTTTAGTAATGAAGTTACAGTTTTAATAATGAAGCAACGAGCACTGAACAAACTTATGGTTGCTTTACTCATTGGGCTTGATGGATAGATGAAGGTGTGTCGTATTCTATTCAAGCTTATCAGGGGAAAAAAAAAGCACCAACAGTGAATAAAGTATGAGACATGCATTTTAGTAGTGCAAATAAACTGTATGTGGAAAATAATGTGGGTAAATAGGGGTGTGTGTAGAAATATATATGTATATGTATGTAATTGGAGGAACTAAAATTATTTAGAGTAGGTAGTAGTGGTGTTTCTCACTTTCCTAGGAGGGAACTTAAGGTATGAAGTATTTAATGATATGCTAATCTTGCAGAAAATTGCTGAAAATTAAGAATAGAACAGTAATCTGCTGAAGCCAAACATATGATGCAATGTCTAATCAAATCAAAATCATACAAATCATGTAAGACCCATCAGATTTGTGTAGTTTGCAGTTTGGCCATATCATGGTTGTCAAATTCTTCCTGTAGAGTTAATAAATCAAACCCAGTGTGATCGGTGCTCTTCCTCTCTGCTCTGCAACCTTATAAATAGATCACTGTTCAGTGAGCGCTGTGGCAACTTTCCCAGTAGGAATACGATAACAAAGATGTCTGTCTTCTACACCTGTCTTTGTGCCTTTTCAATGCCACTGTCTCTTAGTGGTATTGAGAATATGTGATTCATACTATGAATTTACTTCTTCTATTTGGTACATATATATATATATATATATATATATATTTCCTCTTTCCCTGAATTACAGGTAGAGAATGAAGTCAGGGTACTGTTTGGATGTTGCACTCTAATTTATTTTTTTTTCTATACATCATCACAAATACAAAAAATCTTCTATTTTGACAGTGCTACATTTTGAAAAGCTTCTGGCAAAGTTTGCTGTCTCACATGCATTTCTACATCGGTCCAGTTGCGTGGTGTTCATCGTGCACTAGGCTGAAAGAACAGCACACAGTAACGTTTCTTCTTAACTTTCATTCTTTTAATATAATTTCTTGTCTCATAGGAGCCTCTGTAAGAAAGCAACCCTCCATCAAAAAGTCCTTAAAAGAACAAGGAAAAACACCACTTAAATCTGCAGAGCATTCCAGCTGTGCTGCTGTCTCCAGATAGTCTGACATCACCTCGCAAAGGAAAAACATGCTGTATGGTTGTAACAGGATTAAACAGTATAAACCTGCAAGCAGAAATGTGATTAATATGAGGTATTTCTAAGTCCTGCAGTGATTAAATTGCTACACCGAGAAAACTAGCATCTGTTTATTGGAAGCATTTTCTGTATGTATATATAAATATTTTTCTGAAGTTATTTATAATTGTTGCCTTTCAGGCCTGCATGAGATAATTTTTAAATTAACTGTGCAGTGTAATCAGTATCAGTAGACTATACAATCCTGAGATGGCAAGAATTATGATAAGCCTCATACTAAGCTCTGGAGAGATTTGTAAATGTGCAGTTTGCACTGCCCCATTTTTATTAGCATTTTCATTATAAAGTTGTTACTGGAAGCATAAAGTTAATGTTCTGTAACAAGAAAACAGCAGTTATGCAGTCCTAAACACAGAACTCCACATTAAACATAGCTGATAAAAATAACAAGCAGATACAGTTACTCTAGACAGATACTGGGGGAAAAAAATGAAGCATTTACAGTAAAGCAATAACAACTTTTCTGAAGCATAAAACTAGTTGCAAAACAACCTCCTGTAATTTCTGAGTATTCATCTCCTTTGCATTTTCAAGTAGGACTTCCAAAAGTGCACAGCATCGGCTTGAGTTATTTTCCCTTTGAAATCAATGGGAAAATAAAAGTGAGGTAAAAAATAGGGGCTGAACAGCTTTGAAAGTTCCTCTTAAATCTGTGTAGTGGCGTACTGACTTTTGCCACACAGATGATCAAACTGATGGCATAGGGGTAAAGGGCAGTATTATTCACAAGAAGGTGAAGGTAAATTCACTTTAAACACCTAATATTTTTGTTTAATACAGTGCTTTGAGCATCTCTTTGGAGGAATCCATGTTTTCATTCAGATTTTTTTAAAAAAACTTAAATTATATACCTTGTGTACCCTAAAATACATACTTAAAATACTATGAGAATGCTCTCCTTCATGTCCTCTCCCAGAATCTATCTTAAGTGGACACTGTTAAATATCTCCACAGCTGTAAAGATGGCTAGAGTTTTCCCTTAGTGGAAAAAGAGGTTACAAAACCCAGGAAGAACTACTTAATTACTTAACAAACTTTAATTTTTGCTTTCATTAAACAATGGTGCTTATATTTAAAAAATAATGAAACATTTTCCCTACATGGTAATACATGTTTGCCCAGGTCACCGAGTTGGAGGTGAAGGTGATGGACTCAGTCTCTACAACGTAAAATGAAAGCTGATTATTGTACTGATTAGTTTAAAACCTGTTTAATTGACTGGAATTAAAGAAGAGATGTTATGGATCAAAGGATGGTGAAACAACTCCCATTCCCACTCTCTCCTGTCTGCTCAGTTGTTTCAGTGCAGTTCTGTCTGGCCTGGTTGAGAGACCTAATCCAGGTTACAAAGAACTCTTTTTGAACAAGTTTTGTATCTAGATCGTTTTCAAAATTGAATATAGAGCACTTGGCTGTGCAGAGTTTCACAGGTATAGTTAGATGGCAGTAAACTTACTGGCAAGGAGGACTGAACAGCTCATGGGGAAATAAAGAGTGGGAAGAGCATCGAACTGTTTTGTCACCAGGAAACTGTAACATCCTGCGTGGAAGAAGTTAAACCTGGAATTAAGTGTCTGTATCTTACATGGCTAGACTAGTGATTGAGGAACTGGCATGTCCAGTTTCAGCACTGTAAAGTGGGCATTAATCTACAGCGTGTTTTGAAGGTGGAGTTTGAAAGCTTGCTTCAGCGGGAGTGCCACTGGTTGTTAGGCTGTTTGCAGGCTAATGAGGTTCACAGCCCACTGTAAGCTACTGAAACAGATGTCATGGTGTAATTGCATGGGCCAAGCTCTGCCTAAATCTTTGTAGTCTGTAATGAATATTATGTCCCATCCTGGTTTCAGCTGAGATAGAGTTAACTTTCTTTCCAGTAGCTGGTATGGTGCTCTGTTTTGGATTTAGGATGAGAATAATGTTGATAACACACTGATGTTTTCAGTTGTTGCTGGGTAGTTGTAGTGTCTACACTAAATCAAGGACTTTTCAGCTTCTCATACACCTTGCCAGGTGCACGAGGAGCTGGGAGAGCAGAGCCAGGACAGCTGACCCAGACTGGCCCAAGGGATATTCCCTGCCATATGACGTCACGCTCTGGGTATAACTGGGGAAGCCAGCCAGGAGGTGGGATTGCTGCTTGGAAACAGACTGGGCATCAGGTTGTTTTTTCCTTTTGCATGTGGTGAGCAATTGCATTTGTGCATCACTTGTTTTATATATTATTATTTACTATGTATCACTATTGTTATTACTATTATTATTCTCTTCCTTTGTTATCCTATTAAAATATCTTTATCTCAACCCATGAGGGTTTGTTTTGGGGTTTTTTTTGCCATTCTCCTGCCCATCTTCTTGGAGGGGAGAGGTGAGTGAGCAGTTACCCACTGGGATTAAACCACAGCAGTCCTCAAAACAACCCAAGGAAAGTAGTTGAATTGCAGTGACGTGAGGAATGCAAAGTATTAAAATCCATGGTATGGTACTTCTGGCAAGCTGGGAAATATCTTTGCAAATCTTTGTATTTTTGGTTCCAAACGTTCAGTGTTGGGGAGGAGGAAACTTTTGCTCTAGCAATTAGAAAAAAAGAAATTCCGGAAGGCTTTTTTTTTTTTTTTTTTTTTAAGTTCAGCAGTAATAAAGATGCATCTCAAAGTGAGAACATGCAAAGGGGGCTTCAAGTAGTAAATACTCTACTTATTCTTTCAAGCTGATGTGTTAATACTAATTCTATGAAAGATCAATTGTATTAAATGCAAATATTGTAACTACATGAAAGGATAACAACTTAGTAAATCAATGTTTTATTCTTTAAATAACATCCAATAAAATACTTCTCATCCCTACAGAAAAGAATTGTAGTTCCTGATGTGCTAATCAAAAGGAAAAAAAAAAATGTGTAAAAGTAGTGCTATTCATAAGACTTTCTGAATTATCTGATTTAGACCACAACTGCCCCATGCTGCAATGCCCTTTGACATGAAAGAAGTGTGAAAAATCTTCCCATGAGTTTGTACAGTTATCTCATCTGTATTAAGAATATACCTACCATATTTATCTAAAACTGCTTTTTGGTCAAACTGCTCTTCTAAAAAATAGGAAATTGGGGAACAACACTATGATTCCAGTGAGAATTGTGTATTTTCCAAAAAACCATTTGCAAGCAAGTACAGTAAACTCACATGGAGTAAAGTGCTTATGTACTGTAACATTCCTTGTGTTAGTAAAGAACCCCAACAGACATTTTGGGTTGATTTCTTCAATTCTACAGCAAGTGCACAAAAAGTTGATTTGAAGATTTCTTACAGTATTTAGTTTGTCATATCTCTGAGTTCTGCACTTCTGTTAGAATGCTTTAAGCATACTACTTCATAAAATGGTACAGGATTTTTTGTATTTTAAAAATACTAGTATTATAATAAAAATCAATAAGGTTGGAAAGTCAAGCACTGGAAGCTTCTTAAGTGTCAAAGTCAAGACCGCGAGCTTACTTCTGGTTTTATCCTCTTGCTGGTATTTCTTGTTGCAGATCCTTAGGACTGTGATCACATAATTTATTGTTTTCTCTCACAGGACTGCTGCTTCATTTAGGCAATTAAGTAGCACTTGGTGTTTCCCCTATATAGAGCTTTGCATCCTCCCTGTGGCTTAATTAATATTGCTGTGGGTGCTTATGGGGCATTGTATTGATTTGCTGCTTCAACAGAAATGCCTTTATTTTCACAAAATGCTTGTGGGGTGTCCTGGTTTTTGGCTAGGATAGAGTTAATTTTCACAAGAAGCTGGGAGGGGACACAGCCAGGACAAGTGACCCAAGCTAGCCAAAGGGGTATTCCATACCATATGATGTCATGCTCAGTATATAAAAAGGGGACTAGCCATCAATGGGGATGGCAGGACAAAATCCAACGGGGATGGATTTTGTATATTCTAAGTATTGTTGTTGTTTTCCTCTCCTTTTGCTGTCCCAGAAAACCATCCTTATTCTAATCCATGAGTTCTACCTTTTTCTTCGGATTCTCCTCCCCATCCCACTGCGGAGGAGGGGAGGAGTGAGTGAGTGAGCGGCCATATGGTGCTCAGTGACTGGCTGGGGCTAAATCATGACAGTCCTGTTTGGTGCCCAATGTGGGGCCTGAAGAGTTAACAACAGATCTGACCAGAGCGTGTTAAAACAAAGTTGTTATAAGCATTCACTATATTAGGTGCTGATCACTACCACAACAGTGCACCAGCAGCAATATCGCACCAAGACTCCTGATTCCCATCCATAAGCTGCTTTGTTGACTGGAGAGCCAGGGAGTGATCAGCAGAACCTCCTCACCCTTTAACAGTCCCATATGGCCAGTGCAGAAGTCCAATGGAGAGTGGAGACTGACAGTAGAGACAGGCAATGCATGAGTAGAGTGGACCTTGAGTTTAGTCAATAAGGAAATTAGGACAGAATGAGATGAGTAACCAGACCAGGATTAGATTCCCTCCTGAGGTGAGGGAAGGAATGAGTGTATTGAGACCATACTGCCTTGAGGAGCCTGACTCAAGATTCATAAACACTCTTACTCCTCTGTTTTCAGAAGATATCACTGAAACTCTTCTGTATCTTGGCATCTTCTGTTGTCTGCTTTGAGAGGGCACCTAGAATTGATGCTAGTTAGCCTGTTAGCTAGATCTGCTGTTGGGTGTGATGCATCTGAACTCATGCTGGTGATGAGTTATGTGGGTTTTACTATGATGGCACATGGTAGAGTTTCTGGAAGAACTTGAGGGTATTGTTTTTGAATTGTAATTCACAGTTGCCAAGACTTTGCTTTTATCTGGTTCTGCGACCTGACCAGGCTCCCCAGCCTTTCTCTCCTGACCTCTGACAGAGAAACCAAAGCTCAGCGATTCCAGCTCTGATTTTTCATCTTTGGTAAAGAACAAGCCTTTATTAACTTGGTCTCTTACACAGGCTTGTGATTGTGCAAAGCAGAACTGTATGAAATAAATGTATGTAAAAAGTAACAAACTGTGTCTCATACTGATGTGCAACCAGTGGTTCTAACTATGTGAAAGATTTGGGACAAGCACTTTTCTTGGCAGGAGAATGCACCCTACTTGCTGTAGTGAATCTTGGTGACTCAAGGACCAGAGAATGTTCTTTTGATGCCAAGGTAAGGATGAATATTACTCATGTCCTAAAAAGAGCACAATCCCTTCCTTTCATGGGTGGTGAGTGCCTGAGTGTGCGTGTGCTTTCATCTTTATTGCTCCTAGTAGAAAACTTTCTCCAGAAGCTGATAGATACAGTAGCGAGCAGGGATGGGAAGGGGGGCAGAAAGGGGCACTGGAAGTAGGAATCCCGAAGCTGAAGAGGGCAAGTCAAGGCAGCAGGCTGAAGACAGATTCTTAAATGTTGCTTCTCATCAGGTCGGAGTATCCATGCATGACTCTGCTATAATATTGCTGTGGCATTCAGGTCAGAGGAGACAAGTAAATTAGCAGAGGACCATAGGCTCTGGAAAAGTCTGGTCTTCCTTCCTTTCTGCCTTGTATTTGGGTCCCTGAAGTAAATTCTAAAGAACTTGTTTCTGTATGAGCTAGTACATACAAGTCATTCTGAGCAAGAGGAATATTGGTGGGGTGAACATTGGCAGAGTACAGCTGCTCAGTCAAAGTGTTTATGCTGGGGCCCAAGACACAGTCTGGCTCTGGCCCAGCCCTCCTTGGCAGTAACCTTCATCTGTCCTTCCACATCTGCGTTTGTAGCAACTAATGCAGCAAAACTCAATATAAGACTGTTTAATGCTGTAAGTACTATAACTGAGGAGCATGTGACACCAGCTAGGAGAGGTGACTTTGTTTTACACATAAATGATTTCACTTCCTTGCACACACCCTGTCATAAGCACCAAGGATGTTTGTTTGGATAGTCTGGCCAGAATTACCTGTTGTGACATGGAGAACAAGGGACACAGGCCAGTCATAGAATCATAGAATGGTTTGGGGTGCAAGGACCTCAAAGATCATCTAGTTCCAACCCCCCTGCCATGGGCAAGGACACCCTCCACTAGACCTCCAAAGCCCCATCCAACCTGGTCTTAAGCACTTCCAGGGAGGGGGCATCCACAGCTTCTCTGGGCAACCTGTTCCAGTGCCTCACTACCCTCACAGTCAAGAATTTCTTCCTAATATCTAATCTAAATCTACCCTCCTTCAGCTTAAGGCCATTCCCCCTCGTCCTATCACTCCATGCCCTTGTAAACAGTCCCTCTCCAGATTTCTTGTAGGCCCCCTTCACATACTGGAAGGCTGCAATAAGGTCTCCCCAAAGCCTTCTCTTCTCCAGAATGACCAACCCCAACTCTCTTGGCCTGTCTTGGGTAAGAGACGTACTCCAGCCCTCTGATCATCTTCATGGCCTCCTTTTGGACTTGCTCCAGCAGCTCCATGTCTTTCCTGTACTGGGGCCCCCAGAGCTGGATGCAGTACTACAGGTGGGGTCTCAGAAGAGCAGAGCAGAGGGGGAGAATTACCTCCATCGACCTGCTTGTCATGCTCCTTTTGATATAAATTCTTTCTGGGCTGTAAGCATGCATTGCTGGCTCATGTTGAGCTTCTCATCAATCACTACCCCTAAGTCCTTCTCCTCAGGGCTGCTCTCAATCCATCCTCCACACAGCCTGTAGTTGTGCTTGGGATTGCCCCAACCCATCTGCAGGACCTTGCACTTGGCCTTGTTGAACTTCATGTGGTTTGCCCAGGCCCACCTCTCAAGCCTGTCAATGTCCCTCTGGATGGCATCCCTTCCCTCCAGCATGTCGACCGCACCACACAGCTTGGTGTCGTCGGCAAACTTGTTGAAGGTGCACTCGATCCCACTGTCCATGTCACCGACAAAGATGTTAAACAGCACGGGTCCCAATGCTGTTCCCTGAGGAACGTCACTCTTCACTGGTCTACATTTGGACATCAAGCTGTCAACTGCAACTGTTTGAGTACTACCATACAGCCAATTCCTTATTCACCGAGTGTTCCATCGGTCAAATCCATGTCTCCAATTTAGAGACAAGGGTGCCATGCGGGACAGTGTCAAATGCTTTGCATAAGTCCAGGTAGATGACATCTGTTGCTTGCCCCTTATCCACCAATGCTGTAACCCCATCATAGAAGGCCACCAAATTTGTCAGGCACAATTTGCCCTTAGTGAAGCCCTGTTGGCTGTCACCAATCACCTCCTCATTTTCCATGTTCCTGAGCACAGTCTCCAGGAGTATCTGCTCCACGATTACTTTCAAGTTTTGTGCATTCGTTTTGCCCCACCCCCTGAGTCATCAGGCAACGCTGCTGATTTACTGCCTTATGTCCTCTCTGCGTGCTGTGTCCCTTTGCTTTCCTGATCTGGGTGTCTTGAGGAGCTACATGTAGATGTCCATGGTATCAATGACCTGCTCAGCACATCCCCTTCTTCAGCTCCTCCTGCTGCTGACACACTCACCTTTCATTGTACTGATCAGAACATTTCTCTTACAAATCTCTGCACTCCCACCTCCACGAGATCCTTGACTGCGGTTCCCCATAGGTCCCAGTGAGTTAAATAACAGGGACCCGCCTTCCTTTTGGCTACAGCGCTGTGGTTTATTCCTGGTTTTACATCTGATCTAATGGCATTTGCTTCAATCCACACGATGGATTTTTCTGTCCAGGCCAAAAGACTCCTACAAGAATGAAACTATGGGCTAAAACCCTGGGGCTGGCTGTTAGGCTAAAGATTCTAATTATTTTAGCATCTGGCAGAGAAGGCTAGAAAATAAAAAAAGGAAAATTGCTGACATTAGCCTCTCACCACTTTTTGAAATGGAGTGGTGGTAGATAGGCTGCAGGATGATCACCAAGTCTGCACTGGTAATGTTACAGGGGAATACAGCAAAAACGGTCAGAAAACACCCACGTGATGGCAGACGGCTCAGTTCCAGAGCTGTGGTGAATTGGGTTTGAGGCTCTCCAGTCAGTATTTATGATGTGGAACATCATATACATTTTTTTTAGGTTAAAACATATTTTGTCGGACTAAGAAATAAATAGGTTTTGTGGCCTTCTGCCTGTGGCTGAATTCTACTTGTCACAGTGAGATACAAGCTGTGATGTTTAAAAAGTATTTTTATAAGCTATTTCTCAGTTAATATGTATGCATTCTTTCTCTTACAACAGGAAATTATTTAGGTTTATTACTGTAATTAATACTGAAATTAATTCTTGTTTTTATAGTTTTTACTCTTTACACTTAATTGAGTACATCTGCAGTATGACAAAAAATAATAGTACAATACTGTTAATGTTTAGGAAGGATAATGAGATTCCTACGCAGTCATTTGTACTGAAATTAACTATAGTAACAGGCCTTATGGAATTCAACACTAAATTCATTAATATTTAATACACAGAGCATTTATGATGATTTAAGAATGACAGTGATAAAACTCGTGGTTGTTCATGTAGAAACAAACAGAAAAGCAACAAATCAGAAAAACACGAGGCAGAAGTGAGTGTTTGTGAGTATTCCAGCTGCACTATTTGTGCTCCATCATGGAAGTACCTGTCTTCAAGCTCCTATTAAGAAAAAAAACAACACAACAAACCAACCCTTAAAGAAAAAAATTACGGTGACTCTTAATACACATTGATATATGGCTCACTAAGGCAAATGTAAAACTTCTCAAGTGCACATAGATAAAAATAAACTTGTAAAACAATCCTGGTTTAAGGCAACAGGCTAAATATCCACCTGAACTACAGACCGCAAATATTTGTTTATGGACTTGTTAATATGATGGGAATTGTCTTTTCCTCCAAACTTGTCCAATGATCTTGTCGTAAATATGCAAATGTACTAGGTTCATTAAGACCCACGTTTATCATCATTGGTGGTAAATTAAACCGGCTTCCTATCGAAGGCTTGTGTCAGTACGAACTCCGCAAGCCCCATCCTCCTCCCGCTCCTGAGGCAGGGAAGAGGCTGCTCCCGGCCCGCCCAGCGGAGAGGGGCACGGAGACTTCACCTCAGCAGCCAGAGCGGGGCTCAGCCGCGGCTGGGACGGTGACCGGAGGACTATCCCCTTCTCCCCGTGTACCTGAGCCCTGTCCCGCCAGGCCCCAGCCCCTAACAGGCCGCAGGCAGCGGCCGCAGCCCAGCCAAGGAGTAACAGGGAGCGCGAAACCTGCTCTGAGGAGAGAGCGAGCCGCCGCAAGTGCGCATGTGCCGCTGCCCCGCCGTTGGGCGGTGCGTGCGCTCCCTCGCGCCCCGCCCTCTCCCCCTCCCTGCCCTCACGCTCTCTGCGCGACGTCGCCGAGGAAGAAGCCGCCGTGTCGGACGCGGCAGATTCGCCATAACCCGCCGCCCGGCTAGTCTCGCCCCCACCGCCCCAACGATTAAAACAGTATTTTTTTTACCACGAGGGGAGGCCCGCGTGAGCCCGGCCCGCTGGCGCGAAAGTGATTTTTGTTTTTCCCCTCCCCCCC
>VXBL01002141.1:4123-37374 GCA_013400195.1 Aramus guarauna | reverse complement strand
CTGGGGAGGTGTGAGGAAGACCACTGGCTGCAAGGGACTGGGGGTGGCCCAGGGGGACAAGGCCACTTGGAGTGGCAGCCCGGCCTTTGTGTCGCTGGGGAGGCCTCAGCTCTCCCCGAGGTTCTCGGCCCCAGGTGGGATCCTGTCCCCTCACCCCACCTTGGGTCCCCGAGCCCCATGAGGGTGGGGGGGGGTGAGGGGAGTGTACCGCTGTCTTGGAGCGGGATTCTTCACCAGCCAGCTGCTGCCTGATGAAACAATTCTCTGGTGTCTGGATGTTCCCAGTGCTTGTCCTGGCTGCTCCTGGGGGCTGGTTCCTCCCCGGTGGCTTTGGGCTGGGGCTCTGAAAGCAGAAGGTTGGGCTGGCACAGGCGTCCTTCCATCTTTGGGTTTGCGGGACAGAGAAGGAAGGGAGCATGTGTGCTCATGGTTGGATATGGAGGTTATATTGTTGGGGCTTGGCTGTTAAGCTTTTTGATTGTTATGGGGTAGTGGAATGAAATCCTTTTGTCAGACAGGCGAGAACAACACTCGTGTTTCTTGGGCTAGAAGTGCCCACGTTGGTGTGTGAGCCGCCTTGGCAGGGGTACGGTAATCATGCTGGGTGCTCCGTGCCTCGCACTGCCGCGGATCCTCTGGTAGGATCTGGCTTTGCGTGGAAGATGATTTCGGTTCGGTGTACTCTTCCGTAGCTGGGCTGATTCTGCAGAGTTTGTGGGAATACGAAACCATCATCGTCACTGCCCTGGTGCAGTCTCCGTAGGTAGAGGCAGCTGAGAAGGGAAGCGTTGCTTCTCTGAGTTTTTATTTTTTTCCAGCTAAAATACATTCACGGGTCTTGAGAAGAGCTGAATGGAATGTTGCCCTTTAGAAGAACTACAGGTTCTCTTCACCAGAGAACTTTTGCTGTATTTGGTCCACATTTTGGTTGCCATCTTAAGAAATTCTTGCAGGTGATAATCAACTCAGAGGTTGGGAAAAGCTAACCCCTCAGAGGAGGGAAAAGCTGCCTGTCTGTGCCGGATACAGACTGACTCCTGGGCTGTCTGTTTGCAGCTTGGTGTGAGCTCAGGCCCAGCGCAGTGCGGGGTGGCAGTTGGACTATCTGGGCATGTAGGTCTTCAGCTTCTAACGTCTGGGTGGCTGCTTTTTTGTTACGCTGACGTTTTCCATCTCGAGGGGAAACAGATTGAGTTTGTGAGGACCGGAACGACTGTGTTGAGCATCTCCTGTTGGAATAAGACACATTAATGAACAATTCTGCTTTCCAAGCGATCCTTGTCCTAGGAATACTTCTCTTCCCCGCCCCCCCCCCTTTAGCTTGTTTTTACTTGTACCTTTCTAAGATGTGCTCTGAGGTTTGTGGTCTCATGTTTATGTAGAAAGCTTCTTGGCTGTGTGTCAAAATAATCCTTGATTCTCTGGGGGTTTGTTCTGGTGTTAGTAAGCAACACTTGTAAATTTTCTGGATGGAATAATTCTCCCTTTGTATTTTTGTATGGCAGGTATTTTCTTTGTGGCACTTTATTCTTTGTGGCAATATTGAAAAGACACTGAGGGCTTCGGGGCCAAGACTGACCTCGTCAGCAAATGACAGTCGAGGGAGTATCTGAAAGGTTGTACAATAATTGGTTTCAAAGCACTAACAGACCAGGTGAGGCTTTTAAAAATACAAGCAGCAGCTGCCTTTTGGACTGCTGTTGACTTTGGATGGCAGCAAAATACCTGATTGCCATGTTTCTGAGCACAGGTAAGGACTTGTGCATGTTGTTACTCCGGAGAAGCTCTTCTGGAATAATTGGACTTGCGTGCAGCCTGACACTGGAGTAGTGATCTGTATCTACCCTCATTTAAAAAAAATACCCATCTCAGATCGGGTTTGCACCTGGCCGTAACCTGCAATCTCTCTCAAATGTCATGGTTTTCTAGCTCTAAAAATTACAGTAATGATTGCTGGTGATCAAAGGGAATGCTGAAATGTGCGCTCTCCACGTGCAGCCCTGTTAATGTGCAGGTAAAGCAGAGCAGTTAATTGCCAGAAGAAAAATATCTGCAGCGGGAACAAACCTCTTTTCAGTCAGGCATCAAGAAGCTGATGGAAAAGTTCATGAGGCTTTTTCCATTGTTTGAGCAAGCATTTGTTTTTTTTTTTTTTTTTTTTTTTTGGCGTAACATAGTATTAATGTCTAGGATACGTAGTGTCTCATATCATTAACTGGTTGTAAGAGATCATGCCGTGGTTTATGTAACTGGAGCGAGCCTCTTGCAGTACTGCTGATGAAGTGTACAAGAACTGTATTTCTTTATCAATAAAGTTTGGAGTCCATACGTTCTTCCCCAGCTCTGTTAAAATAACTGCCCTAGTTTGGGCTTTGCAGAATTATGTAGGTTAAGAAAAGCCTCGTGTTTGTGCAAAGGGTGGTTGCTCTTTCCCAGCTCTGCTGTTAACCAAGCCTGGGTGTTAGGAGAGCTTGGCGAGTTAGCGACGGACCCAAAATCAGGAGGCTTTTGGTGCATTTGACTTCCTCCCCTCTTCCGTAAGCATCCTTGGGCAGAGGAGGAAGGAGAGAGGATTTCATCTGTGTGCTCCCTTCTTCCAGGATCTTCTTTGATTTGGTTATTACAGCACCTTGCATCTGGGAGCTGGTTTGGATGCTGGCAGAGGTGATTTTGGTAGCTTCATAATGGTGGGATCGTTGGGATAAAGGTAATCCTAGAGCTGCTTGTGTGGCAGCTTCTCCATGGGGATTTCAAGTCACTTCATAATGTTTCCCTTTCACAACTCTGCGTGTTGAGCAACTCCTGTAAGCTTTTGGATTTTTTTTTTTTAATAAAACAAAAGGAAACCTGAGCGTTGAATAGCCACTGACCCAAGGTCGTGCCAACCCCTGCTCATGTGATATAATTGTTTCAAGTGCGAATGCCATCAGCATCTCCTCTTGAACCGGGGTATGGTTTGAATGATGGCACGCACCACTTTGCAGCAGCAGGTAAACGCTTTTCGTAACAAAAGCCAGCGTTCCTGGGAAGCTGGGAACAGCCTGGGAGTCCTTGCTCAAATCCCCCTGCTAAACGCTGCCTTTTTTTTTTTTTTTTTTCTTTTTTTCCTTTGCCTCCAGGAAAATGCTACTCTGCAGGTGTGGACGTGCAATTTTGCTGATGTAGAAACCTGTGGGATTTTTCCAGTTGGGATCAGCAGCCAAAACGGAGGAGGGTGCAGGAACCCTTCCTGATTAGTTTAGGTGCTAGCCTGTATCCTTAGCTCTGCTCTCCTGCGCCTTTTGAGTCTGTCATATCATGCTGTGCCTTGGGCTGGAGGGATTTTTGTGTGACATCGAGTGGCAAAGCTCGTTGCTGGATGCACAAAGTTGTCCCGTTGCCAAATCCAGCCACTTCTGCTTCTGTGCCCAGACTGGTCCGTGCAAATGGCATTTCTGTTGCTCCAGCCGTGCGGGTGCAGCCAGCGTTGAACTCTCTGTGCCTGAAACACACCGTTATTCATCCAGTTACAATTTTACTGGGTTTAGATACTCTGTGTGATTATGTTGAAGCATTCCTGCTAATTCATGCAAAATAATTAAAAGCACAAGTTTGTTCTAAAAGAGCATTCATCTACATAACTAACCAAGCAAACTGCTGCTCCTGGAGGCCTCAGTTTTTTTTCTGAAACTGATTTTCCACCCTTTTATTTTCCCCTCTCCAAATTCACCCAAGCTTCCTCAGCACTGGTGCTTAACAAGATTTGGTAAAACATAGAAAAGAGCCTTCTAGGGATGCAAATTGGGGGAAAGCTGTTGATGCTGTTTATTATATCGTTAACCAGAAGTAGCTTTTCTAGTAGCGCAGCTACTTTTGTTGTGGGCCCTTATTTCAGATGGACCATCAGGGTGTCAGACCTGGCTGCTCCTGGGCTCTAGAGCTGTTTAATGTCCTTTGAAGTGTGACACGAAGCTCTGAGCTTGGGCACAGACCTCGGGTTGTCCCACTCCTGCGGCTGCTGCTGGAGTGGGGAACCTATAAGGAGCCGTGGTGCTCTCTGATCTTTGAGCTATCTGAAGCTTTCCTCCCGCAAGTTTTTTTTTTTTGAGGTACACAGCATGTATCTTGTGACTCATGGCCACATGAAGATTTTTCTCGCAAATGCAGCAGGACTTAGCCCCAAGTTGTGTTTTCATAAGACAAAAAATAAATATCTCAATCCAATTAGCTGCAAGAGGCAACTGGTGGGAATTGTGATGAGATCAGTTCAACGCCTGACTCCCAGCTTGGGTTATGAAAGGTGCTCTTGATATCTGAGACTTCCCAATCTTTGTGCAGAAGTGTCCCAGCCATCTGGCAACCTCTTCCTAGCGGAGAATGCTTGAAGCAATTTAATGATGGCTCAGATCTCTCCAAAGACACAGCGCTTCTCGTCTCTGCTTTGAACCTCTTAGAGGACTTGATGCACTTGTCTTCTACTGAGATGGAGGTAGTATCTGTCTTGGTGTTGGTATTTCCTTGTATTTATCTACAAACCCATTGTTCTTCAGAGTGACTTAACCTCACTAGTTTATGGAGGAGTCAGCTGTGATTTAATCAGGGCAACTGCAGCTTGGAAAAGTGTCGCACTGGATGCAGCCATGTAGGTGCAAGCTTCTGTTTTTTTCTTCTTGTACAGTGTAACATCCGATGCTGTTATCCAGCTGTGGGATGGGACTACTTCTGTCTGACGCTGCCTGGGTTGTGCGTGCATCACGTGCTTGTGTAAAGACAGACAGACAAATGTGTTTGGGCCCAGCACTGGGAGCTGAGCACAGAGAATTTATAACACAGCTCAGCTACAGATGGAGTGACTGGCTGGGGAACTGGGATTTCATCCTATTCTCCAAGAGCCCTCTGGACATGGTTCAAATTTCATTAAATTCTGAGGCAGAGCATTGAAATAACTTTTCTTGGAAGAGGAGAGTATGCTGTGAAGGGGAATTTTTTTTAATTAGATCATGGCTTTTTTTTTTTTTAAGTTTTGAGCAACTATAGCTGTAAAAGTCACAATGCTTCAGATTCATGAGACGCTCACTCCTCATGCGAGTGGGATTGAGCAGTAATCTCGTAATGATTTAAACAGGGCTTGTATCTGAAATGACTGACAGATGCTGATTATTTTTCTAGCGAGCTCTTTGTAGACCTGGCAGTGAGACTCGGGTGATACCGCTCCTCTGTGCCGTCACCTTTTGTTCCCCCGTGGGTACCAGCGATGGCGGCCATCCGATGCCTGTCTCTTATTTCATGTTTTCTCAGTTGGTGTTTGGTAACTTCTCTGCCTCGTTTAACCTTCTCTCGTTACCAGGGTGGCACTGGCTAGGATATCTTTAAAAACAAACAACGAGCAGGATCTGAATTCTGGGGCAAGCGGAGGTGCCGATGGAGCTCAGCCTCCTGTAGTTTTGTGTTTTTGGGGTCTCCGTCCACCATGAACTCCTCGTGTTTGAGGAATGAGCTTTTCCCTCAGTGGGGGAACTAACAGTCTGTTCCCCACCCGGCTGCTTATTTTGATGAGAGTTTTTTAACAACTCAAGACTGTTGTCCCTGCATCGGATTGAGTGGATGTTTTGATTATTTTTCTTTCTATAAACAGGCACATCACAAGAAGAAACTTGATACCTGGGAGACCAGGCTAATGAAAATCTTTTCCAAACCCCTCTCTTCCCACTGTTCCCTCCTCATCCAAGTCATCTGTTTCTTTCTGATATAATTCCCATTTTCATTTCACCACTCCATTACCCCTTCTCTGTTTTATTCCACTCGTGCTAGTATCCAAGCAGACCAGGTGGTGCCTTTTTTTATCCTGTATTTCTGTAAAAGCATCCACTTGTGTGAATCCTGCCTGAGAAAGATTGGTATTGCCGCGTTATTCCATGGCATTAGGAGGATGAAAAATCTCCCGCGGAGCGCATCTTCAGGACAACTCTCACGACAGGTTAGGGAAGATGTTTGCTGCGTTTGTGACGTGCTGCAGTGCTTCACTGGAAGCTGCTCCTCGTGCTTAAACTTAGGTCTGAACATAAAAGCATAGGTCTGACCTACTGTAAGTCAGGAGCTGCAGGTGAGAAAAGGGTGCCCAGCCAGGAGAGATGTTCATTTGATCTTCAGCCAAAAGACACATCGCAGCAGCGTGTTGCGGATCAGTGGGTGTCTCGAGTCCGTGCTGCTCAGCAGCAGGTGCAATTAGTTTAAAACACTCCCAGGAGTGTTGTTCAAAGAGCTGCAAAAACAAGTGCAAACCAGAAGTCCTGGACTGGCTCTTAGCTACGTAGCTTAAAAAGCAGCAAAGGGGCCTTTTCCGGAAGAGAACAAGGTGTTTGCAGCTGATTTTTGGAAATGATTTGAATGCCCTGGTTGGGGAGGAGGGAATTTGGGGCTCCCTTGCTGAGCATTTAAGATACAGGTTGCTGGCAACAGTGCGGGTTGCTGCAGCATCCTGCCATGGGCCTAGCTGGTGCTAGGAGGAGAAGGGCAGAGCTGGTATTTACAGCTCTCACCCTTGGGCTGGTTGGCCGCTTCATGGTGGGAATGAAAGGCTTCGTTTTCACCAGTGAAATATCTTTTTCATGCGTTTGTAGCTATTGGCAGTTTCAGTTGTGACACCCTTTCTTCCCTGTGCTGCTGGTCGATTAGGTAATGTGACCGTTAGCATCCCTCTCCTAAATCGGACTTGAACTTTGATTTGATTCTGGCCATGGATGAAAATAGGTTTTTTTGTACGAGAAATTATTTTTGTATCAAAGGTAAAAAGGGATGTTGCCAAAGTTCAGGATGTTAGTGCTGTTACTCAAATGCTATTGCACACTGACCTTGGAGTTTTCACCAGAAGACTTGTTTGTGGAGTCACTGCTTTGACATTTATTGTCTTGTAGATTTAGAGCAAGGCAAGGTGCTTGAGGGATGACAACGG
Organism: Aramus guarauna; assembly: GCA_013400195.1. Classification (NCBI taxonomy): domain Eukaryota; kingdom Metazoa; phylum Chordata; class Aves; order Gruiformes; family Aramidae; genus Aramus; species Aramus guarauna. The sequence goes on along the minus strand of VXBL01002141.1, from coordinate 30,443 downwards.
AGGAACACCAACAGTTGCTGTCTTCTCACTTCAGGGCTACAAGTGGTTGTAAACCAGTTGTTCTCTTACTTAGCTGTGCTTCTGCAAGTTTACATGGTCTAGTGCAGCCATGCAAGGGCGGGGAACCAATCTACCTTCCAAAACTGGCCTTTTTTTCCAGTTTCTATCATTAATTTTATCAGGAAAAAACTTTCTTAACCTCTTTAATTTTGTAATTGCATGATTTTGTGCCTATTTCTGCAACTCCTTAAGCAATTTCTCAGTGACGTCAACGGTCACTCGGATCTGTGTGTGGATGACAGTGCATTAGCAGGCGGCCAGCTCAGCCTTCCTGGTTTTTTCCCAGTGGTCGGCAGGACTGGTGCAGAATTCCCGGGGATATCTCAATCACGGGATGTTTTTAACCGCGCTCCAGTACGAAGTGGAGCTGGTGCTTTGAACCCAATGTTTCACAGTCCTTTGTTAGGCTGTGACATGGTACGATGTCCGCTTTAAATGCTGCAAATTAAATCAGTTGATGGTCTCTCGTCATGCTGGCACCAACTGCTCGGAGTTCCCTCTCCGTTTGATAGATGAGCTTTGGCCTCAGCACTGCCCTGCGTGGAGGCAGTGGCTGTGCCGAGTGCTCAAAGGGTTTCTCTTGGAAGGTACCTGTTAAAAATCTCTGCGCAAGCTTTTAAGGCAGTCCTTACGTGTTCAAAGCCTGTAAGTAAAACAAAAGCTAATGCCCTAACAAAGATTCAGGGCAAAAAGAAAAAGGCTTGGGTGCTCAGGGGTTAATGTTCATCACTGAGGCATTTACAGTTTTATGGTTTCAAGTCTTAATTTTTCTGGCTTATACAAACAACGTTTTAAGGCATATTGAATGGCTGAATGATATGTAAGTCTAATTCTTTCCCTAACTTTTTTCATATGGGGACATTATTAGATTCATGTGGAAAATAAACGCAATTGCATGCAGCATGAAGTGCGTGTGATCTTTTGTGAGCGCGTGAAAGCGAGGTGGAAATGTGCAGCTCCTCGGCGTGTACCGCAGGGCAGTTCTCGGGCTGCGCTGGCCAGAGCCACTGGGACGCGGCTCTTGCATCGCTTGCCTCCATGTTGGGAAATCCTCGGCTGGGGCTGCTGCTGGTCCTGAAACTATCAGCTGCAGCCCAGGTAAGCCAGCAGGCACAGCAGTACACTGCGTTTCGTTTGAAAGCTGGCTGAAGTGATCCTAGGGCTTGTGTTGCTTCTGTTTTCAAAATGGCATTCCTTAAAGAGTCCTCCATTTTTATTTTGTCTGGAGGTGGTGACAGCTTCAAGTGGTTTATCCTATAACATTGGCTCCTGTTACCTCCAACGTTAAGCTTTAGTCAGCCCATAATTTATTTGTATATATTATTTTTTCTGATATGTAATTATTCTTGTAAAAGCGTAAGTGTTAACCTAAGCTGTCCCAGTTCCTGTTGACTTTTCTAACAATAGCTGTATCTTCTGTGGCACGCTGGTTTGACACTGCCACTCCTTTCTCTAATGTTTTTTCCCCCTTTTCCTGATTCCCAGCGCAGCGCTCGCTTGTGATGTCCAAGAGCTTTCCAGGGGTAGAAAAATCTTGAGAAGGGGAGATGGGGCAAATGTTAGCAGGGCTGGCAGCTCGCCCTTGCTTAGAAATACACATGCAAGGAGGTGGGGATGTCAGGATTTGAACGTGCTACAATGAAGTTAGAAACCAGGAGGATGGAAATGGCGAAGAGGACCTGATAGTTCAGTTTTCCAGAAACGTGGGTGCAGAGGTACAAGGGCTGCAGGAGGGTGTGTGGGGTGTCCAAGAGCCTTTCCAGGTGGAATACAAACCTTTTAGGAGCATGTTTGTGTGTAAGGGGAAGTATTCATGTGCACTTGCTAGGGCAGGATGTTGAATAAATGTTGACAAAACGAAACCTCTGTTTTCTCGGGGAGATATCTATCCATCAGGTTTTATGATGATTTGAATAGCTCCTGCTCCATGCTGGCAATGGCTCCCCTGATGCTGTAAGGGCTGGGCTCCTCACAGCTATGTCATGCCCCTTTGTCATGCTATTTGGCCCCTTTTTAGTCTGTTAGAGGAGAGAATATTTGGGTTTGGGGTTTGCAGGTGGGCTGTAACCACAGCCAGGCAATTCGGTGTCCCTTCATAGCTGAGCCTTAGCACAAAAGGGCTGGGTTGTCTTCCTAGGTCTGCAAATCAGCCCTGCAGCTTCAAGCTCTTCAAGTGAAATGTCTGGGGGTATTCCCGAGCTATTTAAGAGAGGATATTGGAAACCCTAAGAAATTCCAGTGGATTTCAGAGTTCAGCAAGGGTTGCAGCATCATCCTTGCCTCAGGAATGGTCTGGCAGAGTTTCTGCCAAACCCCTGCTGAGATTTTAAAGCCGATATGGGCTGTTGCTGTAGTTACAAGCTGTGCGTGTTCTCCTCTAGAGGCTGAAATCAGAAACATGTCAGACCGCTAATTTTTGTCTTCCTCGCTTGTTCTTTAATGGATATTCCAGGTGCATCTCTTCTGTGTCTCTAGTAAGAACTTGTTTTGGCAGTGACCTGGTTTCTCTTCAGAAACTTTCAGATGCTGCAGGGCTTTTCCCCTTAATTGGAGGGGGGGAAAAAATTCATCACCTGAAGTACAGTTTACTGCAGTTTTGCTACAGCTTTAGACAAAAACACTTAAGATTGTTTGTACCTTCTGAAGCAGTGAACTAGATGCTCATTTTGGGAATATGTAGGTAGACTTTGACCTACCGTCCAAATTTCCCGAGCAGGTTGAATTAAGTAGTAATTGGTTTAAAAGCAAACATTTTACCCAGAGTGTAGTTGTGTAGACCAGTAATTCCCAGTCTAAGCTGTGTTTTGGTAGCTTGCTTGTTGCTCTCTTCCCTGTAAGCTCCAGCGTGTGGACACGTAGAGTTGCTTGGCTTCCTATATCCTGCTACAGGAAAGCCTCTGCCTGCCTTGGGGGAAGTTGTTGGATGATAATTTCCCCCCTTTGTATCCATCCTTCTCCCAAGACCAGTACTAATACGGCTTGAAAGCAGCTCAGGTTCCCTTCCCTCTCCAGAGGAAAAAGGGATCTGGCTGTAGGACTTCTACTGGGCTTGCCACCCCTTTGAGCAGGAGGGAATTCGGCGATGTCTGATGGTGCCAGGCTGTCCCCAAAGCACTTGGGGTGTTAATCGGATATTTTGGGGTGAGCTCTGGGGAGGCACTGCAGCTCCCACAACCTCCTGGCTTTTGTTTCTGGAGGGAAGGGTTGCTAGCTGAAGGATGTGTTGAAGAACAAGACCTTCACTGAATTCTTGCATCAATCAAGTGAGACAAGCCACTGTGATAAAAAGCAGCAAACGCTTTAATGGATGAGCTGCTCTTTGTGTCTAGGGTGTGTGAGCAGAGCTGTGGGATAGATAGGTTCCTTCCCGCTAATTTGGGAAAAGAGAAGTTAAGACTTCTGAAACGGTTTTTCCATGGAGTTACAACATCCCGCTTAAGTCAGCCTTGGTTTCTTGTGACGAAATGCGATCCTTGCGTAGCTGTGCAAATTGGAGTGAAAAGGAAAGGTTTGCTTTTCCTTTTACAGTCAGAAATGCTCCAACTTTTGTGGTTTTTTGAACCCAATACTGTCCAGTGTCATATTTCATGATTTTTGAGCTCTTTCGAGCTCCCCATCTGGTCCCTGCCTGTGATTGCAGAGGCCAGGAAGAGTCCGTAAGAATTTCAGTGTAACTCTATCCACTCTCACTCATCTCAATTTCTAATGCGAAGCATCGTGTTTTCTGTAGGTTGGAGCAGTGTTTCCATAGCATTTAAACTCCTAGTCTTTTTTTTTTTTTTTTTTTTTCCCCCCTACTAAAGGTACTTGACTGAAGGCTTAAGCCACACTGTAAGTGTAAACACTATGCATCAGGGTAAATGAAGCTGCGTGATAGCAGGGAGCAAAGGGTGCAGTTAAAAGCTGTTTACCGAGTAGGTCCAATATGGATTTCTTTATGCAAACCCTTAACGGCCGCTCCAGTGAGTTGGGAAAAGGAGAATAGCAGCTTGTGGGGTGTGTACATCTGCAAATGTTTAGAGAAGTTGTGTCAAAGAACAGAAATGAGACAGGGAGATGTTAAAGCTAAGGTTGGAAAGTAAGAGTGAAATGCAAATGACTGTGGTCCTTGTTTGGGGTGGAGGGTAAGATAAAAGGTACAAAGTGAGAGAAAAGCCTTATGCTGTGTGGGAGGATGTAGTACAGGTATCTCAGAATAGACACGGGCAGCGTTAATGCTTTTTTCTTTTACTGAGCAATTGAATTGAAACAGTGCCTGACGTTGGCCATCTCATCTGTGAGCAGCTGCCACCCCAGCAGGAGCTCCCGGCAAACCATTACGGAGCTGGAGGGCAGACGTTTTTAAATGACTGTACTGTAATGAGGTACCTTGTCTGGGAGAGGACCTGGAACATCAAGAAAAACCTCCTTTAGGAGTAACGTCCCAGGGGAGGTGACTTACTGCTTGCCGTGCCCTTGTAGCTGTGACTGCCGTTAGTGTCTGCTGTAGAAACCAGTTCTGGGTTGTACGTTGTTCAGGAGAGAGGTTTAAAGGATGTGGGTCACTGTTTCCTACCTCTGCTAGTCCCTTAGAAGCAATGGGGGTTGTAGCTCCTCTGAGAGTGTGGATTGCTGCTCAGTTAAACTCCGCTGAAGTGTGTGGGGGTTGGAAATGAGAAGGGAAGGAGTTAACTGAATACGGTTTGAATCAGTGTTGTATAACCAACTTGGTGATGTTGTCATGGCATAATTGTATCTGATATTGTTTTGTCAGTCAAATGACAGGTAGTACAAGTTCAGCATCGCCTGCTGCAGCAGCAGATTATTTTAAGATAATCTAAGGAGGAAATGACAGCAAATCAGATGATGAGAAATAAAAGCCAGAGAGGTTATGTTCAAAAGTCTTTTCTAAATTCCCACTGGCAGGACTCGGGGCTGAACGCTGCTGTTTCAGGACACCAAAACTTTCAAGTCACAGCACCTTCATATGGGAAATGTGGAGGATGGCTGTGGAAAATAAAAATGAGGTTTTGTGTTCATCCCAGGGTGGAAGTGCTGATACAGAGCATTAAGGTTTTTACAACTGACCACAAACTCGGTCATGCTGAGCGCCTGAGAAGCCATAGCAGGAGCATGCAGATATTGCCAAGCCCTTCTTGATGCAATTTCTGTTAAAATCCATGCCAGCCGGAGGAGAGGCGCAGACATCTTGGCAGCTGGGAGAAGAGGCGATAACAAAAGAAAACCCACCTGCTAAAGGGAAGGATGTTTCCTGCAAACTGCTGGTTTTGGATGGAGTCTGGAGTGGGGAGGGCTGCTGGCATTGTGTGCCTCGGGCCCCAGGGTTTGCTTGGGTGGAAGGTGTTAACTCCAACACCTGAGCAGATTTTGGGGGATTCTGCTGAAAATGTGCTTCATTCTTCTTCCCTGTTAATGCTTCTTTGAAGCTTTGAAGGTGGAATCTAGTTTATATTGAGGCTAAACTGGCAATAGCTTTTCTTTAAGGCTTAAGGGAAGGAAAAAAAAAATGCCTTATGCTTAGGAATAATTTAAAAGTTGAAATTCTTTGGTTTGCAGGTTTTTAACTTGGCAGCCTGAAAGCATTTTGTCATGAGAGGCTTTAACCTGGTAACCCTTCAACCTGAACTAAAGGCTAATTGATTTAAATTGCACTACATGCCCTATCTTGGAAACAGTTCCCTACTGTTGGGGGCAGTCCCCTGAGGGGGGTGTCAAGACAGATAAACTCAAGGCAGTATCCCAGCAGTCGGTATTCAAAGGTGTCAGTGCTCTTCCATGTACATCCTGGCCATGACAGGAGCTGTGGAGGAGAGGCACCAGGTACTTGTTCATTGAACACCAGCATGTTTCTCTTGTTGTGTCTCTCTTTTTCTTGTGCAAAACAGATCCAAAGAAGTAGAAAGCCTTGTCTGGCCACCTGACGACGGAGGTACAACCCCATGACACCTGCAAATGGGTCTAATGAGTTAAGGGACCGTTTCACTTGATTTTCCTCCCATTTGGCAGCCTGAAAACCTGCCATGAAAGTGTTTGTCCTACTGTGAAAGCTCTTACTGTGTGAAGAGGCTGATTTGCATTTGCTCTCTTCAACCACCAAAGCTGTAAAAATATTTGGCTGCTTGTTTGGTTTGAAACTGTTTAAGTGCAAATAGGAAATGTACCTTCAGCTTGAAAATGACCTTGTCTGATGTTGGAGAAACTTTCGGTTGTAATTTAATACGGTGATGGATCCTCAGGAATCCTCGTCAACATCTGGGAACTGAGTGGGATGAACTCAGGAGCTGGAAACGCAAGTGCAGGGCTGTAACGGCTGCATTGTCCTCATTCAGTCCTGATTGCTGATGACAGGTCTGGGCTCAGGTTGGCATGATGCGTTCACCAGCGGTGAATGAGCTGCTTGTATCGGGCTGTTGGGTAACTTCAGAAGGCAGCAGTTGTGTTTGCGCCTTCCCAGCTACTACTGGAACCTGCACCTTAACGTTCCTGCCAGTGCTTTGAATTCCCTTATCAGCCAAAAGGGTTTTACTAGTGATATTGGAAAGAACCTGAAGGAATGTGAAACAAAGAGGCTAAAAGGTGTACAAAATTTCAGGCAAGGAAGTAGTTTGTAAGCTATTGCATGCGCAAACCCAGCAAAGTGACCTCTTATCTTCAGGGGTTTGATTTCTTGGTTCCTCTGCCCATCTGACATGAAGTGGTGAGACTGGGAAAAGTATTCTGCTGCTTTCACACCCTGTTCACAGTGCTGTTCCCAGGAGCTGGCCTTCCTAAGGCTTTGAGGATGTGAGAATGACACTGAAATGCAGTGTTGACCTCTCTGGATGTTGCGAGAGGCTTGGGAAGCTCTTTCCTGGAAGCCATGCTCCCCGAAGGTGGCACCAGGAACCTTTTCTGTCTTTGGTTTTTTTGCCCCGGAGAAGTATGCCACAGCCCAGTTTTCACAGCCTGACATTCCTGAAAGCTGGTCTTTTTTTTTTTTCTTTTCTTTTTTTGCTGTTGGTCTGACAATCTAAAAAGTTTGTGTGTGTTTTTTTTTTTTCCAACAAAGCTTGCCTTGCTTGTAGCAGTGCCATTCTGGGTTAGCACACTGCTGCGTTGCGTAGACTCTGCAGGCTGAGACATCTGGTGCCTTGATGCCAGAAGTGAGTGGGAGCTTTGGGTCTCAGTCCATCCAGGATCTCCTGAGTCATATATCCAAATCCAGGCAGGCTCAACGTCATTCCTTTGAGCTGCAGAACTGGGTTTGCTAAAGGCCGAGTGAGCCTTTTAGGCTGAGGAGCCCTGAAGCCAACGACTGGTCTGACTCCTTTGCGGTGAACTGGTGTTGCGGTTACACGGCGTAGAGTAATCCAGGACCTGCTCTTCTGCTGACGCACAGGAACACCGTGCGTGCTTTTCCCGTGCTTCACGGCCGCAACAGGCGCATGCGTACAGGCAGCGCAGCTCAGCAGCTGCTAACTGCAAAGCTTGGTAAACCGTGATAATGTGATGGCTTTGAATCCTGGAGCAGGCATCTGCTGCACCGAGCCGTGCAAACATGTCAGCTGCTGCATGGGTGTGCAAACGTGTTTTCTGCCTTGTGCTTGCGGGAGGGGGATGCGGTTTGTGAGTGCTCTGTGGTTCAGGAGCAAAAGCTGTGAAAAAACAGATGAACTAGCTGTTATTTTGCAGACACAGGGATAATTCGGCTCCCCCCAGGTCTGCAGAGGTTTGGCAAGCCAGTTTTCTCTGCCTTTCTTTGAAGGAAGGCTGCTTGCGATGCCATGGCCTGTGGGTCTGCTATTTCAACTGCAAATCATCCTGTAGCAAAGGCTCATTTCTGAGCTAAACCTGCGAGTCTCTTTACCTTCAGTTTCCCAGAATAATAATCCTTGTATTGTGGGAAATGATATAAAATAGAGCTTGTTAATCAATTAACGTTTGCCTTGCATGTTCTGTGGGTGGATGCGTATGGGTGTGCCACAGTGAAGATCCCTGAGTTGTCTGGCTACTGTGGGAAGGTGTTGGCAGCTGGAGGGTTAGAGCAGGAACCCAGGTCCCTGATCTTCCTGCCAGTGATTCACAGACACCTTAGTTGTCACTTCAAGTCTAGACAAGTATCTTCTTCGATTATTGCCGGAGCTGTTTAAGAGGTATCTAGCTCAGGAGTGATGTCGGTATGCTTACTTGCACTAGTAATGGATTGTGGGAGTGCACCGAAATCTTTTCTCTGGGATCTGTGACTGCATCCACCTGGTTATTCCAGGCTAATGCTTTTCTCTTGCACAGCTCGGTAACAGTGGGTAGCAGGTGATGATGCACTTAGCTGTGGGCTGCAGTTACTGAGCTGGAAGACAGGGATGGTAGATAATCTATTAGATAAATCCTCCTCCCAGTTTTTCAGATCTGCCTCCCAGGTGGCTAGCCTCAGCGATCAGGAAGTGTACTCTGGAAATTCAGAAATTCTAGGGTTTTTTTAGCAGATGAATGCATGAGTGTTGGCATCTGTAAATAAAACCCAGGAAGGATGTACCTGTGGATGTGCTCTTCAGTGATCCCTCCCGAGGGACTTGGACAGCAGAAGTCTCTTACTCCTGACCCCATCAACTTCTGTGTGAGAACTGGGAAGAGTACATTCCGCTTTTCCTTTTAATTTCATGTGGTTGCTAACTGGATTTTTTGTGTGTGCTTTTTCAGGTGCTGGAGAGTCTGGGAAAAGCACCATTGTGAAGCAGATGAAGTAAGTGAGAGTGCAGGCATGTAAACTGCATTTTTGTGTGAGATGAAATAAGGAATCTGTGGTGCCCTTCTGGTTTGGCTTGGGAGTGACAGCTTGGTTTTCTTCCAGGATTATTCATGAGGATGGCTACTCAGAGGAAGAATGCAAACAATATAAAGTGGTTGTCTACAGCAATACGATCCAGTCCATCATTGCAATTATAAGAGCCATGGGAAGGCTAAAGATAGACTTTGGGGAAGTTGCCAGAGCAGTAAGTATTTCACTTATTTCACTTAGTTTAAGTCTGCTGTGAATTGTGTTAATGAATCCTGGAAATTCAGTCCATGATACTCACAGTGGAAATACGTTTTGTTGCAAGATGAAATAGCGAAAGGCCTTTCATAATCTGTAATGTATTACTAGTACAAAGCCTCAAGTATTTTACTGAGGTTACGGGTAAGAAATTTAGTAGTTTGAATGCTCAAAAAAAGAAATAATCCCTAAACCTTTGTCTAAGCTATTGGAATTTTTAACAGACTTCTCACTTCTTGTTTAAATTGCTTGACATCAGTCCTTAGTAGTGTCTCACAGCATTGTGCCAGTAAATTTTTTAAGCTGAGCCAAAAATAAATCCTAATAATTTTCCCTACTCATATTTGTCCTCTTAATTATTTTGGGGGTTTGAGGCCCTGCTTTTCCCCACCCATCCAGTTCTGCTGATGCCTTGGGCTGTTAGTAGTGTTCACCTCCAGTCCTTCAATATGGTAGAAATTGAAGGAACCTACTCTGTTTCTTTGTGATGCCACCCCAGATATTTTGAACTTAAAATATCCCTGGTGTTCCCCTCCGCCTTTCCTCTCTGCTTGTTGAAGCCGAGTGGTGATCTCGGCCTAGCTAACATAGCTGGAAAGACTCAGAACTGAGGTCCCCCTCGGTATCGTGGTGGTTCAGACCTCAATTAAGTTAATTTAGTGCAAGGGAGTTACCCTTTGGAGTAGGAAAACATCAGTGTGGGGTGTAGATCAGCCTGGTTTTCACTTTCAGAAACTGGCTTGTTAACCTGTAGAAGAGTGAGGTCCTGCTCTAAGGCTTCAGAGAAGAATTTTTCATGTTCCAGGGCAAACACTCAAATCCAGATTAGTCCATCCCATCTTCTGATGAAATCCTTTATGAAGAAATTCGTCTCCCTTACTTCTGACAGCTAATGCAGCAAATGGCAAATACTCAAAGCTTTAAACCTGTAATCATCCAAAGCTTGCTTTTGATAGTGAATTTTCCCTTGTTGCTGTACTGTACAACACTATAATAATGGTTTTCCAGTCTAAAAACTGTTAGTTATCAATAACTTGATGATCTGGGAGAGATGAATGGATAGATAGTATATGAGAGAGGGGACTCGGATTCCTTAGAGCAGTTCACAGCCCTGAGGATTGTTACTGGTGATAAGCCTCACTGTAATTTGTAAAGGTAAAAATGAGTGTAGATCCTAATTGTTTTGATTTCCCCTCTTTCTACAGGATGATGCCCGTCAGCTGTTTGTATTAGCTGGAAGTGCAGAGGAAGGTGTGATGACTGCCGAGCTAGCTGGTGTGATTAAACGGTTATGGAGAGATGCTGGGGTTCAGGCCTGCTTCAGCAGATCGAGAGAATATCAGCTTAACGACTCTGCATCATAGTAAGAAACCATCACTGGCTTCTGGGCTGTTGGTATTGGAAAAAGGGCCGGTGTGACTGATAGCAGGGTGGCCTGTGTCTCACTGGTTTATGCAGAGCTGGGCTCACAAGGTGACTTTGTGCTTTAGCTCATCAGTTTTACTGCTTGTATTCCCTCTGTATAGCATTTGGAAAACCCCCTACGTTCCTTATTTTGTTCCTAGGTGAATTGGTCAGTCTGTTTGGTTTTAGTGGAAGAGTAACTTAGCAGCTTGTATTAAGCTGGCTCGTTACAGCAGGTGATCAGCTACATCACCTTCCTTATCCCTACAGAAAGGAGTAACACCTCCTAAAACTGAGCTCCTGATTAAACTGCCACATTTGTGAGGAGCAACAACTTCTGACAGTGGGATCCACTGACATTGGCAGATCAATACTCGTGTAGTTGTTCTCCTTAACAGCTCTTGCTTTGCTTCTGTTCCCATGCCTGTCACTGCGTGGGCAGCACTGCAGGCTAGCTATAACCCTACTTATTGTTCTGTTTCTAAAAGGCACACAATTGCTTAACAATTGGAAAGTTATGACCAGATAAATAGGCTGCTGCTGGCTGGTTAATGAGAATTTTGACTAAATATCTCATGTATTTCCAAGCGGCAGGTTAGTGCAGGGAGGGGAAACTATTTCTTTTAGTAAGCAAAAGACTTGTTGCTTTTTTTCCTTTTTTTTTTTTCTTTTTTAAAGTCATGTCCTTGTTCTCTCTAGAACAAATATTTGCAAATCTGAAAGGATGATTTTGGGGTGAAGTGTGCCTCCTGATGTCCAGCTGAAAACTTGTCTCAATTTAGCTAAGTTTTAAGCCTTTGAAAAAATCAGTTTGGAAGTGCTTTATAAAGAAACTTCAGATGTGTCACAGCTCTGTTGCCTGCAGGCTCTTTCTGCACAGAGCATATTTTACCTTGAAAATAAGGAAGACTCTTTCTAAATTTGTACCACCTTGGCAGGCTATCATGGGTTTAGATCAAGGTGAGTTGACAAGAGGAGGGTTTCTCAGATTGGTGTGTGCCTTTGCAGCATGCAAGGAGGAAATTTCTGCTTCAAAGGGAGAAAAAAAGGATAGATGAGGGGGACAAAGGAGGGAATAATTTAATGAAAAGGTATGGAGAGGAAAAGGAAAATTTTAGGGACTAGTTGAGCAGAGGATCTAGGACAGAAAGCGTAAGTGGTTGAGTGGAGCTTAAGGAGGAAGTTGAAGATGGGGAACCTTGGCTTTGTGGTCTTGATGGTCAGCTTTGAAAGAGGAGGGGAACGAAGGCAGGCTGGAGAAAACAGGGTAGAAAGGGATCGGAAGCAGAGCAGATTGGGGAACAAGAATGTTAGCTTGCTTTAAGTGCCCACAGATCGGAGTGCCTTCCAGAGGATGGGTGTCGGGTGGTTATTTCCCTTCCTGAATATCTGCAACCCACCCGTGTCCAGTTTCTGGTACTGGTACGTGGTGGCGCAGCTTCCGTGACAAATTGCTGTCGTGGGCTGGTGTCAGATCTGCGTGGCAGAGAGATTTCGGCCCGATGATGACCCACGTAGCGTTTTTTCTGATAAGCACATCAGAGAACTTTGTTTCCTGTCCTAAGACCACAGGAAGTTGCACTAAAGCAGCATTATTTTGAATCGGTAGCCCAGCAACTCACTTGGGAAACACTGCGAGTGGGTTCCTTTAGCGCAGAGCATGATCACACAGCGAAAGACCTTCTTTTTTTGTTTTTTTCTGTGGGACCTCACTGCATACAGAACGAGCATTCAGTCAATATTTTTTTCCTTTCTGCTTGACGTGTGGCTCCTGACCTTCCTTATCTTCTGGTGTTACCCAATTTATTCCCTCGTCCATGCTTAAAGGATGGATGTCTTATCCCTTTTTGTGGTCATGTAGGTCTTAGCTTTTTGTGTGCGATTTTCTTGTGGGGGGAAAATACGAGGAACATCCAAGCGATTGCTTGTGAAAATTAAGTGGCATCAAGAACAAGAGCGCTGTGGCAGAGAGCCAAGGTTTTCTGGGCAGCATCAAATTGTTCCGAAAACTTTTCTTCCTGCTGTTTCCTGCCTTGCTGAGCACTTCCCCTTGTGCGGGCAGGGATCCTGCCTGTCAGAGAGCTGCCCCGGCAGGCAGGAGGTCGTGTGGGAGGAGAGGAGGCAACCAAAATAATAACAACTGCATGTCGTAATCCATATGCCACGGGTGGGGGCAAGCTCCCAAAGATAACCATTGTGACACTGTGATCCATCCTGGAATGATAGCGGTTTGTGTGTTTTCTTATTTTTGAAGAACAGTTGAGTAATTCTTGGTCTAAACCGTGGATGTTCAAGCACTCAGCGTCTTCTCTAGGCACCATCTGATAACATCCCTCTAGCAACTGCCCTCCTCTTCTGGTGTGATATTTCAAACATTTTTATTTTATTTTATTTTTACTTTGCCTTATTGCAACTTCCCATTTTCCTTTACCTGTGACGTGAGCAAACAGCTCTGTAGCTCACTGGGTTGATGCTGTGGAGAAGCATTTCAGACCTTTGTGCACAATTCTTGGTGTAATAGCTACAAAGACCAAAAACCTGTTTGGTGGTGCGGCAGCGCGGATGTGAAGGCATGTTGCTGTCTTGCAGTTCTCTCTATCTGATACTTGGAAATGTTGGCAAGCAGATAATGCTTTAAAATATTTTAGTTGCTGGTTTTGCTACTTTTTTCCAAAGTTCATGCAGACAGTGTGCAGATACTGTAGGTAATTATCTGCAGTCTCACAAGCAATTAGTGTAGTTTCTGATCAACCATTCTCTATTCTGGCATATCTTGTCTTGTTCCCAAGTGGCAGTTTTGGCCTGAATTCCCTGACATGATGCTGGATAAAACCTAGGCGTGGGTTTCTTTTTTCCTCCCTTTGGCTTTCAAGCACTGGCTTGCTGGGCATTGTCCTCCTGTTCATATCCTGATGCTCCCTTGCGATTCCACCTTGGGATCACAGCTCAGGTTTTTGAAGTGAGTGTTTTCGGCTGTGCTGCAGACTGCGGGGCTGCCTTAGCTGGCCCAAATGAGCATTGGAATTGATAATACACAACGTTCCCTTTTACCACTCTGTTACTTTGTTTTCTGCTTTGCTTAACCTGCCAAAATCAAGGGGAAAGAGGAGGCAGACTTCTGCAAAAGAAATGCATTTCGTAAATACAGGTTTCACCAGGTCTTCACCAGTTTTCTTCTCACTGCAGGAAGACTCAGCTAGAGATGATTAATTCTGTATGAGCTGTCAGCCTCTGTCAGAAGAATACTGTTTGCATTTTCAGACTGGCACACGTGCTTCTGATAACGTTTCTTGGAAGCTTGGCGTTTGGCTGCAAGTATCGACCCACCCGGGTACCAAACCCGCGTCTTTCTACCCTCTTGTCTCCTCTTCCTGGCGAAGGCTGGCTTTTGTTTGCTGCTCTGCCTTCAGGCCTGATGGTGACAGCCCCTCCTTCCTGTATCTCAGGCTCATAATAAATGCTTTGTATGAATCTTTCTGAGCTTTCAGAGCCATTTTTTTTGGCCTTGAAAGCTTTTTTTTTTTCTTCCCCAGGGCTAAAAAGAAACATGACTGAATTGTTAGGAAAATACCATTGCAGGGTTCATGTGAGCGTGTGGAGGAAGGGAACTCTGTTATCTTCACCAGCTGAAAGCTGTCCGCTTCAGAACATCCCGCTGTTGTGCTCAGTGTTTCTTAGAGCAGTCTTGGCATGAGATGGCACTACAGTCAAGTTCTGATTGAACTGGAACTACGGATCCTTGCACACACAGGTGTTGAACCAGTGCCAGCCTGGCACAGGATGTCCTGGGAAGGCTTGGAGGGTCACGAAGACAAACACAAGTTGTGTTGTAGGCTTTTAGTCAGCTTTTATGTTGTTGTACCCGAGCCCTCATTTTAAGGGTGGAAAAAAAGAAGGGAAACAAAACCAAACTGTCTTTTTGCAAGTTTGTATTTGCAAGGTGGTGTTGAAGCATGAGAAATAGTTGGCTCTGTAAACACAAGGATCTGAGGTGGGGCTCGAGTGTTGCAACCTCAGCGATCAAAGGAAGCCTGGTAGCAAAGAAGATTGTGAAAAGGGATTCAAACTGTATGGGATGTAGAAAGATTCAGTAAGCTCTATGTTTTCAGTTCCCAAAACAATATTTGTGAGGAATGTCTTTAAACTTTCAGACAGACTGTAGCAAACTGTGGGTGATGAGTTGCTCAAAACCATGAGTCTCAGACTGTGCTTTTCCACTTGTGTGGGGGGTCTCTTTTGTTGTTGTTGTGGGTTGTTTTGGTTTTTTTTTTTAAGTTCCACTAAATCTGTATGTGGTAGAGGGAAACTAGTGGCAGTCTGCACAGGCTGGGCTCTGCAACATGGTTTTGTTGGGCGTCCACTGCCTCCAGCAAGGCGAGGATGGCTGCAGGAGTTCTCTGTGCATGGCTCTTCTGGGCTGGATCTCCCAACTTCGTGGGATTTATCCTTTGAGTCTCCTTGGAATTAATCTGGGAAAGCTTTTTTTTTTTAAAGGCAGCTTGCAGATAGAACATCACTTAATCTGATACGCCTTGTTCCCCCGATTGATGTGCAAGCGTTCAAGTGGCACTTAGCAATTCATTTGGTGGGAGTTGCCTGACTCCCATTCACTCCTCACTGGCGGCCTAAAAACCCTGAAGTAGGAATTATACCGCTTTCACTGCCCAAACTTTTGATGCTGAAAGCTGGCAGTTAGGAGCAGATGTTTTACAGCTCCAGCTTGCACATTGATCACTTGAGCGGTGCAGGGCAGCTGTGTGACCCGTATCAAAGTCAAGCTGTTAGGAGTTGCTGGGTCAGTTCTTAGATAGTGTTTCCATCAGCTTTTGAACCACTGTATCCCAGTGAAACCCACACTGGTAGGAAAGGGAGGAGAAAATAAATCTGGGCATGTGATTTCCTCAGCAGAAATATTTCTTAATAGAAGCCGAAGGAAGGTAAGTAACTTCAAAATCCTGCTTTACTAAACTGAAACTAAAGCCAATCCCAAGTGAGTTTTGGGTGCTGCATTTCTGGTCAAAGAGCAGTACACAAACCTGTCATGGCACTGAACACGAGAGAGGAATGAGAGGAGTTGGCTTTTTCTGGGCTAAAACCACTTGTAGATACCAGCTCTTTGAGAAAAGACCCGTGGCACTGGGCAAGCACAGGCAGCAGGCTGGATTCTTCTGGAGTTTGGCAAATAGGTAATTCTTGTCTGGGAGGGCAGGGTTTATTACACCAGTGTAGAGCTGTTGGGCCACTAAAATTTCACGGTATTGATTAAAAAACGCTCCTGATAAAGATGTGGCTGTAGCTGTTAGTGATAACGATTCTTGCTCCAGTCCATTCCCAATGGAGTTGGAGCAATCCTTGTCTCATCTGTGGACGCAGGAGGCCATCACCTTCTCCTTAACGGGAAAAATGAGCTCAGAGGTGTTGCTGGCTGGAGTGGGATTTCTGACACTGCTGGAAATGATGTAGATCTTGTTACTTATGCACCCGAGAGCCAAACTTCAAAGGGAATCTGCTGGAGTTGGAATTAGTTGGGGCCTCAATGGGTGCATTGCCTTGATGCTGCAGAGAAACAGCTTCATCCGGTGGCCATGCCGTTGCAGGGCTGGATGTGTTGTGTGTTAGTTTGCTCTCACTGAAGGAGGTGAAGGAATCTGCCTGGGTTTGGGGGTAGTTCTTGGTGCTTAATTCTTTCTTCCGAGTTCATTTGACATAACCTTGCCCTTTAAAAGCAAACCACTGGATTCATGGCCTTGTGCTTCAATGCGGAAGACCTTGACTACTTTGAATTGCCCCAAGAGATACCAGTCTTGGCATGGCTTCTGCATCAGCAGTATTTCTCGTGCTTGCTTCTTATCAGGCTTCGCTCCCCAGCTAGCTGAACTCTCCCCAGCACAAGCTGCAAGGTCATGTGGAGAGGGGTTAAAAAAAAAAAAATCCAACCACAAAATCAGCCCTGGGATAGACCCAAGGGGGTTCGTTCACTGCACGTTTGAGGTCTGTACTATGTGAAGATGATGAATAAATTCTGTGATGACTTGCTTCTGCAGTTTATAAAAGATTCATGGTGAGCAAGCAGACTAAAAAAAGCACATCTTGTGTTGTCTCTTCTGGTTTAGTTACCTAAATGACTTGGATAGAATATCCCAGCCGACCTATATTCCAACTCAGCAGGATGTTCTGCGGACCAGAGTCAAAACTACAGGCATTGTGGAAACTCACTTCACCTTCAAGGACCTGTACTTCAAGTAAGTGAAGGGCAGCACTTGTCCCTGTGGACTGCAGTGATTTCTTCTGTGCGTGGTGGTGGGTCCCACACCTGCGCTGCAAAATGTCTCACCCTGTTTTAACTGTCCTCCTTGCCTCCATTATTACACTCCCTCTCTACTGGCATTGCTCACTGGAGATACCGGTTTGACTCTTATTTGCCTTCTTCTGTTCTTTTCAGCTGCTTTTATGTTGGAATCGCAGACACAGGTACTGACTGCTTGTTTACAGGATTCCCCCCCACACCCCCAAAAAACCAAACCAAAACTAAAAAGACACTGACTCCTGGATTTTGAGTTTGAATTTAACCCCTTCCTTTGAAGTGGGAGAGAAGAACTCTCCCTGCAGTCAGGCTTGGCTCTGGGCTGCATGGTGTTCCCCACGAAGCTGTAGAAGACTCTGGTATCGAGCCTGGTCTTGGCAGTGTCCCGTTATGTATCGCTAATCGAGCTCCCTCTAACCTCTGTGGCAGCTGCTAGCCTGCAGTTTAGCTCTCCTCCCTGCTCTTAGAAAATCCTTGCTTTGGGTCCCGCGCGCACTCCTGACACACAGCCTGTTGCCCCGCAGGGTGGGCCTTCATGTCCCATAATGTGGATGTAGGAAAACACAGCACCTGTATTTTGAGCGAGTTCCTTTCGTCTGTGGCAATGTTTTCAAGTCTCTATTGCTCAGAGCCTTTTAAATAAGAATTTATTTGCTTATTTTTAGTTTGTGTTTGAAAGAGCTGTAGCAAAAATCCAAGTGTTGCTTAAAATCTGATTTGTTTGCATGCTTTTTTTGGGAGAACAGTAGCATTTTGGCTTCTGAACTGTCTGAACTTACGAACCCTTTTAACAAAAACGCCTAAACACTTTGCATCACTGAGCTAATTACACAGCTTCTGGTTTGTCCAGGGGGGAAAAACTTGTCTTCCATCATGATGTATTAGGATTAGCATTTCTAGCTGTGGTGTGTGGTGCTCTTTTAAAAATCATCACATCTGACTGATGGAAGAGCAACTGGAGGTAGCAGGCATATTCCGTTTAATCATTATAACCCTTCTTTTTCAAGTGAAATGGCTGAGCACTCGGAGGTGTGCCTCCCTCATGCAAAGAGGGGAAGTGCTCTTCCCCAAGCCTGCCTGGAGTCATTGATCATGTGCAGAGCCTGAGACAGGAGATGTCTTGTCTCGGAGGGATTTGCTCCACAAAGGAAAGCATTAATACATCTTAAACCCTAAAGCTGCCATCTTTCCTGCGACAGAAGCCTTGATGTTAAATCTCAGACATTAATAACGGGCTGAGGTAGCCTTAGTATAATTGTGCCTTGAATTTGGATTAGCTTGGCGAAGCTGCGTTGTCAAGGATGCTATTCCTTTCCCAAGTAATGGCAAATGGTACAAGCTAAGTAAATAGCCTGTATCCTCACAGAGATTTTCATCTTTCTTCCTGTGGTCCACGGGGACAGTTTACCTTAAATAAAAGATTGCAGTTAGTGGAATGACACTTCTGGCTGCCTTGTTTGGCGTCATTAAATTGCATCGCTTTTGGCCCAGCCTGGGCAGTTTCTCTCTTGTCTGCCTGTTTGCTCTGGTGACAAATCAATGTTTATGATTTTCATAGCTCTTGGATATTGACTTGTATCTGGCTTGATTTAATTAAGTCAGAGCCCATCAGAATATCCTGGGCAATGGTGTGACTGGCCAAGACTCTTGCATTTTTATTTTTTTTTACAGACAAACTCTGCAGCCTCTAAGCTTCAGTAACTCGTAGATTATTTTTTTTGTTAAGACATGAAACTGTTTCTTAACCCCATCAATTTTTTCTGGGTCCTAGTCAAAGCAGGCAGGTAGCATGTTCCAGATAATTTTTTGTGAGATACAGTGTCAATTAACTGGAAGAGCTGACTCTGAGTAGGTGTTTGGAGTCCAGTCAAGCAAATGGACTGTTGCTAAGGAAATAGGAGATGGAGAACAAAATAAGCGTGCCCTGGTGAATCAGCAGGCTTCTGGATAGCGATGTAGGTAACATCTAGTTCCTACTGCTGAAATTGCTCTAAAGAAAAGAATTTTAAAATCCAGTGGGCACTCTCCTGAGAAAGGGAGGGCTCAGAGTTGTCAGTCTTGCTGATGGTAGGCTGTGTACCTCTCTTCCCCTGAACCCTGCTCATTTGAGAGTCCTTAGCAGAGCCTCCTCAATGGTGCAGTGGCCGGGAAGGTCATCTCCAAAGCTTCTGAGATGGTTCTTCTGCCTCTCCCAGGATGTTCGATGTTGGTGGCCAACGGTCAGAGCGGAAGAAGTGGATCCACTGCTTTGAAGGCGTGACAGCAATTATTTTCTGTGTGGCTCTCAGCGATTATGACCTTGTCTTGGCCGAGGATGAGGAAATGGTATGTTGTGGAAGAGTTACCAGTGCCTGGCTGCACAGCACTGTAGGAGGGAGGTGGAAGCAATTGCAGACCTACATGGGGGTGAAGGTGTCTCTGGCTCGCTCCTCTTGTAACAGTTGTTCAAGGGCTGTGAAGATGAGCACTTCCTTGCAGCAGCCTGCAGGATCTTGCCCCAGAAACCGATAAAAATAATACAGAAATGGTGGTGGTGCTGTCCCTGCAGTCTGTTCCCCGAGGTGTGAGTACCTCTGTGGAGGAACAAACACATCCTGGGGGAGTTTTCCCTGCTCAGGGTTGTGCCCATGCTCTTCCTGATGAAGCAGCAGTGAGGATATTTCAGTGACACTTGACTCTGGTCCAGCCTTTGTAGTTAAGCCTGTCTGTCCCTCCAGCCCATCCTCCCCTGATAGCTTTGGAATGATGCATTGCCCTTCTTGTTGTTTTTCAGAACCGGATGCATGAGAGTATGAAACTGTTTGACAGCATTTGTAACAACAAATGGTTTACAGACACATCGATCATTCTCTTCTTGAACAAGAAAGACCTGTTTGAGGAAAAGATTAAGAAAAGCCCACTAACGATCTGCTACCCAGAGTACACCGGTAAGGTTGGGCTCACAAAACCACATTTTATTTGTGTTGCCAGGGCCAGGAGTGAGTCAGTTAAAGCCTACACAATCCAGGATAATTCAAAAGCTTATCTTTTCCCCCATTCCCTTAACTCTGTCTCTTGGGCAGCATCTTTGGGCTGTCCAGTTAGCTGATAGCTCACTTTCAAGAAAGAGATGCGGTCGTGCATGTCTGTGGATCGGAACAGCCCTTGTCCGTGTCTCTCATGGCCTGGAGTACAGATAGCTAAGTATTGCAGTCCAGCAAATTGAGGTCACTCTGCATTTTCCACGTGTTATTAGGAAAATACTTTCATTGCCTCTGAAATTGAAGTTAAATAAACTTATTCACGTCCTGGGTATGGCACTTGTCCACCCTGGTGTGTTTGTTTTGCAGCCCTCCCCTGCCAGGGCCTGCATGATGCTTCATAGTCACTGCTTGAGGCATTTGACTTTTTTTTTTTTTTCCCCTAGTGGTCCTTCCTTCAAACCTGCTTATTCCTGTTATTTGTCACTCTTCTGCTACAACTGCATGTCTCTAGCATGAAGCATTGCTATAGGCAGCTATGTCAGGGTGGGGAGCGACTTGTACAAGGTCACTGACCAGAAGCTGGGAATAGACTTCAGATTTACTAGAAGGAGTTAATGGTGGATTTGGATTTATAGCTGGATAAGGCAGATGGTTGCAAGCAGCTTAATATGTACTTAAAAGATCTCTCTGCTGTGAACTGCTGGCCAAAGTAAGGGATCTTATTTTTTTTCAGGCTCCAACACGTACGAGGAAGCAGCTGCGTACATCCAGTGTCAGTTTGAAGATCTGAACCGAAGAAAAGACACCAAGGAGATCTACACGCACTTCACCTGCGCCACTGACACCAAGAACGTGCAGTTTGTGTTTGACGCTGTTACAGATGTTATCATTAAAAACAACCTGAAGGAATGCGGACTCTATTGAGAAGGGGCGTGGGAAGAAGGTAAAGCTGAGCCGCTCATAGCGTTAAAATATTACATGCCAGCTCGGGCTGGCTTTGCCTTTCACCTTGCTAACACTGACTCTTTTCTTTTCAGGTTTTTTTTTTTGTTATGATGTGGCATTTTGAGAACTAGACTCTTTGCTGCCTCGTGGGGACAGCTGCAAGCATGAACAGGACCAGGGAAACGAAAACAGCATGCGGAATCGTTGCATTCTTTAGCACAATCTTCTGTATTAGGGACCTTTTTATTGATATGGGATGTTGAAGTTAGGTCAAGGTGGAACAACCGTTAGTGTGACTAGATCATCCTGGCATCGTCTGGATGGTGTAGTCTCAAGTGTGTACAGCTGTTGTGAAGTTGAGGTGCTGGATTCCAGACCTTCGATATGTAGCTTTCTCTCTTTCTTTGGTTAACAAGCCACCACTAGTCTGTTTTTAAGGTTTTGGTTTTTTTCCATCAAGAAAACTGTAACTTTACTAAATTTTATTTCTTTATTTGCAAACAAATCTTGTTTAAAAATAAAAAAACAAAACCAACAACAAAAAAAAAAAATCACTGAACTATGCACATGTGACCAGATCATGCAGAAAGTATTCCTCTTAGCAGGAACTCTTTGTTTTTAACACTTGGTATGGTCAGGATTTAATATTTCTGCAACTACTTAAAGGATCCTAGAGCTCTTACAGCGATAGCTTCGGCTTTTTCTGACATGTAATTTGTTACCATCCTGCTACCTTAAGGCTTTTGAAAGAAACTTCTGCAGCAGGACAAACGAATCTTTTTAGCTTATGGTTAGGGGTGAACCTGGTTTATGCCAATAGCCGAATCAGATTCCTTCTGTGTGGTAAGCGTAAAGCAAGCTTCGCGGTGAACGTGTATCCGGGCTTGGAGAGATGAAACAATGGGCTCCAAACTGGCTGGGAAATGTGTGCTGCTACAGAGCTACTCAACCAACCACTTATTCTTGTGCATTTTTGGTCTAAACCGGTGGGTAATTTTGTAACGGGTGCACCTCGTTCTGCATTTACCATGGCCTTTTCTGTTCAGAGAGTCCCAAACTGTATTGACAAGCATGCCTTTACTTTGTATATGTGGTGCCAAATTCCCGTTTGCCATTGTTTTTACTGTAGTAACGTTCATAACCAGTCAGGACATTCCTTTGCATTGAAACTCTTCTTCCCCCATTTGTCACGTGTACAGTTTCATTCTGTTATAGTTGTTGGCAGTATTAAAATGGTGAGTAAACAGTTTTACCCTTTCCTCTAGTTTATCCTTAATTCTCCCACCCCAGCTTTTGCGGTTTGCTGGTCAGCGCTTTGATGGGAAATGGGTTTAATTAACGGGAAGGTTTCTCGTGCTTTACCGTACGCGATTGTCGGTGCTCTCTGTGCGGCCACCGGTTGGTTTTGATGGGAGATCTGGGTGCGGGTTGAATGCAAAGAATGTAAAATACTTCTCGATCCAAGCTCTCGGGTGCAGGGACGGGGCTTGGGAACAGTCATCACAGAGAAATTGAAGTGGGAGAAATGATAGACATCCATGTCATGCGTATTTCTTTTATTTTGTTTTCCTACAGTTAAATGAAGCTGTTCATGGGATTTCTGCAGCAAACAGTGAGAGGATACAGGACTTGTCTGTAGTGCTGGCATAGATTTATTTACAAACAGTGAAGAGCAAATACAGCTCTAAATAGCAGAATGAAAATCTTTCAAGTAACCATTTCCTCTTTATCCAGCCCATTCCTCTGACTTACCTCCCTCAGACCCTAATGCTCGTGCTCCTGCCTGCTCCTGCCTGTGCTTGCCCACCGTCACCTACAACCTGAGCAGCATTATCTCAAGTCTTAGGGCACAAAGAAAACCCCCAAACCCCTTTTTTTTTTTCCTGCCAAAGGATTGAGGTTGGTTCCCAGAAGTGACTTGTAAGTAACCCAGCCTCTGTCTTCCCCAGAAATCCCTGATTTGATTAATTGGACTTTGATAAAAGGGAAGAAACCAGCTACAGAGGGATGGGCAGGGGAGGAGCGCCTGTCCCCGCCTCCTGCAGAAGCGATGCTGATGGCTCAATATTAATTTTTCTGCCTGGCATGCTCAAACCACTCTGGATCTCATCTACAAACACTGCAGAGAGCAGGGTTTGCTTTCTTTTAAAAAAAAAAAAAAGAGGAAATGGCCACAAAAGGGAGCAGGAAGTTCAGCTTCAGCCCCTTCCTATTTTGGGCTTGAAAGTAGGTGGCTTGGCTGGGCAGGTCGTAGAAAAAGTGGGGTCTGAGTAACTTTTTTTTTTGGTTAATCCTTTTGGCTCTGCTCAGCAGAACGGCGATGTGAAATTGAAGTCCTTTCCTCTTCTAGCAGGAAGGAAGAAAGAAAAAAGAGAAGGGTTAAACACTTTTTCAAACCACGCGGTTAAGGTTGTAACGGTGCAATGTGCAGGAAGGGTGGGTTGAGAGAAGCAACTTTTTCATTTGCACCGCACTTGGGGATGGGGAAAAAAATTCATCGGTTTAAATGCTCTGACCCAGGTTGGTGCAAATGTTCCACCAAGTATTCCCCCACTGATCGACCCCTGCATCTCTCACTGCTGCCTGTACCCTTAGGTGAAGGCAGGCCCTCCCTGCCTGCTGCCTTGCCGCACTATTTATTCATTTTTTTTTTTCTTGATGCGAAAAGTAGGTTTTCGGTTGACGGCTGCTGAGCGCTCTGCTTAGAAAGCAGCTTTGTTCGCAGCACAAAGCAGAGCTGGCAGCCAAGGGCTGCACCCCCCCATCCTGTCTCTGCCTACGAGGAAGCTGCCTGCCTGTTTTATTTTTGGAGATTTTTTAATTCTTGTTTCTCTATTAATGTTCAGGGACAAGGGAAGTGCCAGAGGTTCCCTGGAAAAACGAAGTGGCAAAGCTGGTGGCTGGGTAACAACCTCCAAACCGGGTTGCAAACCGGTGCGGTGCCAGTGACTATGTTGTGGTAACTGGAGGCCCCGAGATAAAATGGTTTGATCTTGCCCAGGTGCATAATTTGGGCTATAATCTGCTCGTTTTGTCTCTTTTCTGTTGAAGTGGTCTGACAAAATGAATTCAAAATAACCCCATTGCCCTGCAGAGCGGGATGGAGCTGGCTCTGCTGTATCCTCACTCCCTTCCCCTTCCCCAGCCCCTTTTTTTGTGCCTAAATAAATATCAGTTTCCCAGGTACCTGCCCCGGGTGCTCAGAAGAGGCCGCAGTCCTTGAGGTTCTCTTTGATGATGACATCCGTGACAGCGTCAAAGACAAATTTGACGTTCTGCGTGTCTGTGGCACAGGTCATGTGGCTGTAGATCTCCTTCACGTCCTTTCGCATGTTGAGATCAAGGAACTGGGTCTTGATGTAATTTCCTGCATCTTCAAATGTGTTGGGACCTGCGGAGGGAGGAAACGCTGCTGCTGCAGGAGGAGATGAGAGCTGGGCGAGGACCAGGGGATGCTTAAGGTTTAGTTTTTAGGAGCTAGATCTGAAATCTTCCTCCTCCAGAGGGAGAAGAGGAGAAGGGCTGGGTGGCAAATGCACCTAACAAAGTGATTAAAAAATTATTTATTTATTTTTTTTTTTAAAAGCCCTTTTCTCTCACTTCAGTCCTCTCAACCAGCTTCCCCAGGCAATGTCTGTCCTATCCTCTGCTCCTCCTTCCAGGGACTTGATCCCAAACCCAAGCTGCCATGTCTGGGTCGGGCCCGTGCGCCTCCCTGCCTGACAGCGGGGTTTTGGGGAGGGGGAGATGGACCAACTCACCGTCGTAATCTGGGAAGCAAATGCTGAGATGAACTTTCTTGATCTTTTCCTCAAAAAGGTCCTTCTTGTTGAGGAAGAGGATGATGGAGGTGGCTGCGAAGAACTTGTGGTTGCATATACTATTGAATAGGTGCAGGGATTCGTGCATGCGGTTCTGCAAGCAAACAGGCTTGTTGGCACAAATAATTTACTTATCCCTTTTGGCCATTGTAGCCCCCCCAAATTCCCCTGTTCCCCAGACCAGAACTTTTCCCTCTGCTGCTGGGGGTGCTCCCGTTTGCTGCAGCAGCCGCTGCTGCCTGTCCCCTGCCTGCACCGAGTCCCTCCTGCCCATCGCAGTGCAAGCAACCGAGATAAATCCGGATGGGGAGGGGTGGTAAGCAGCTCCGGGCAACGTGATGCTCCACTCCCTGCCAGTAGCTGAAATGAAGGCTAACAGTGGGAAAAATATTTGGGGAAAGCTTGCAGCCCTGCGCTGTGGCTGCTGGAAGGTGTTTGGTGAGGGTGTGGAACTGCTGTCCCTGTTATCCGGGCCTTGCTCCGCATGTTCTTGCTGGACTGTTAACCTGTAGCTTGGAAAGGAGCGGGGGGGAAAAAAAACCTAGAGCTTGTCAAGACAGACTGAGGTTTCTGGTTCACAGCAGGGGCATCCTGGGGAGGATGAGACTCAAAACAGGGGCTTTTGCTGACGGACGGTGGGTCTCCTTTGCGTGGCAGCCGGCAGGTTCTTCAGGGATAATGGGGATGTCCTGTCCAGATTCCTGTTGCAGCGGTTTTTATGGCTTCAGTGAGCAGGGCACCCACTTTGGCCAAATCCTGCCCTGTCCTGCACATGGAGAAGCACTACAGCCTCTGCTGAGGGCTTCGAGGGGAAAGATGCTCTTTGCAGCACGTGCTGCAAAGGAAGGGCTGTGTTCTCCTGCCCCAGCTCCCGGCAAAGGTGTTTGGAGCCCAGAACAGCAGGGAGCAGCCGGGAGATCGGAGGCCGTAGGAGATGCCAGGCAGGGGTGCTTTGCCCCAGTCCTCTGGGCCGGGGAGAAGGCAGCCTGCTTCTGCTCTGCTCCCTTCTTCCGAGGAGTGACCCGGTTTGGGGCTGTCGTGTTCCTCCTCTCCAGCCCTCTGCCCTCCACGCTGCTTTCCCCCAGGGCCGCTTGCAGGGAGGGTGAGAGCGGCCCCTCACCGCTGCCGCTCTGTGCGCCTTGGAGGGCACGGCCGGGCACGGGGTGCCTCTGGGGGAGACCCCTTCCCGTCACGGAGACCCCTTCCCGTCATGGAGACCCCTTCCCGTGTCTCCTCCTCCTGGGCCAGGCCCGCTTGGGTGGTTTTCCTGCTTTGCCCGTGGCGGCTCAGAAGGACCAAGGGGTTCCTCGGGGGGAGGGCGGCCCCACGTTTTGCCTTGGTTGGGCTGGTTGCGCCCCAGAATAAGTGCTGACACGTTACTGGGTGTAACTGGGTGGGACCCAGCTCTGTCCCACATCCCCAGATCACCCAGAGCATCAGATGGTGCAGGGTGTTGCCCTCCCGCTCCCCGAAGCGCCCAGCTCCTCTCCCCCTCAGCCACTGAGCCATTCCCTGGGCCCCAACCCACCACTTCGTCGTCCTCCACCAGCACCATGTCGTAGGCGCTCAGCGCCCCGCAGAAGATGATGCAGGTCACCCCCTCGAAGCAATGGATCCACTTCTTGCGCTCTGATCTCTGTCCTCCCACATCGAACATCCTGGGGAGGGGACAAGGACAGGGTGGGGGGGTGACGCGTCTGGTCCTGCCACCCACCACGTGATGGTCCCAGCACCCTGTCCTCTGTGGTGCCAGGGATGCCGTGACTGACCACCCCCTGGTCCAGGTGGGGGGGGGGGGGGGGGGGGGGGGTCG
>VXBL01002138.1:64777-108440 GCA_013400195.1 Aramus guarauna | reverse complement strand
CCAAAAGGATATTCCATACCATGGACTTCATACTCAGTTTATAAGGGGGAAACTGGCCAGGGAGGAGGGGCTGGGCATCGGGCTCCAGGCAGCAAGCAAACTGCACTGTGTACCACCCACTTTGTATACTCTTTTATAAATATTGTTGTTCTTGTTTTCCTCTTCCGTTGTTGTCCCAATAAACTGCCCTTAGCCCAACCCACAAATTTTACCTTTTTCTTCCAATTCTCCTCCCCATTCCAGGGGGGGGGGGAGGGGGGCACAGGGAGTGAGCAAGCAGCTGCATGGTGCTTAGCTGCCAGCTGGGGCTAAACCACAACATTACTCCTAACTTAGGCTGCTGGACTTCACCACAGCAAGAAAACATCACATAATTATTTTGTTGCATCAGTGAAGGAGCAAACCATATGTTAAACCTTGGAACCAAATCAGCAAACTCACTATGCCAATAAATAGAACCGCTAAACACTGAAATTCCTGTCTTAACACTATTCTTTTCAAATGCCCAAAGACAGCAAGTGATTAACATCCCAGACAAGTCAGAAAGGTTGCAACAGCAGAAACACATTAGTGATGAGAGACTAATTATGCCCATGTAGATCAGGTATGCATTACACCAGGTTATCAACTGAAACATTTAAGAGAAGCAACTCTTGACACAATCTCGAGCAGCAGTAATTCAAAATGCATCCAAAGCACCACCAACATTCAAAGTGAGTGTATCTGCAAGGCAACAAAAGCTAAAAAAGCCTTTTCTGGATTTAAGTACTGCTGCAGTTCACCATATAAAAGAGGAAGCTTCTTAAGAATCTCAACCAGAAGAATAAGGTGTTTCAGAGACTATTAAAGATACCACACTGGTTGTTTAGCAAAAGCGTGCCTCACTAATCAGATTTGAGGGTAAAAAAAGAGCTTCTACCACCTTGTCACAGGATTCCATCAGAAGATGCCTTCAGAAACCCTGAAGTCATGTACAAAGCAGGGAAAGAGGATTGGAAGATTAAGGATATCAAAAAGGATTATAAGGAATCATTTAATGAGATGCAAATCTATGCTTGAGAAAGGATAAACTAGCTCAGGAGTCTAAAAACCTGCTTCTATTAAGTGAATTAAATGATCACAATGCATGACAAGTAGAGAAGCTAGTTATTTTCTGTGAGGTTTTTTTTGTTTGTGGGTTTGGGGTTTTTTGTTTGTTTTTTCAAATCCCTCAAGAGGTTTCTCTGATCCTTAACTATATGGGGAGAACTTGTCCCAAACCATCTTTTTGGTAGAAAATACTTCACAGAAAAATCTATTCTTGATAATTTGGTATTCACCAAAAGCAGCGCTCACTTGATACTGTATTTGTATCAGAAGAACATTAAGCAGTAATCTTTTTTTCATTTAGAAGCATTAGTTTTGACATTCATAATAGTCAAACTAGTCAAAAGCAGAATCAATGCAACACAGGAATAGTTAGGACTATATCAAGATGTCAACATATCTTTCACAAATGGAAGTAGTGTCTTAAAGAAAACCATTAGGAATTATTTGCAAGAATCAGTGAACCACAAAGGAAATCCTGTTATCTACTTGAATTTCCAAACAGCATTTGATAATGGTCCCACACGTCCTTATGAAGACTTACAAAGAAGCTAAGCTGACACAGGATGAGAGGGGAGACCTTGGTGTAGATAAAGAACTGTTTTAAGCAGAAATCAAGCAGCTGGAACTAAAAGTTTCTATATTAAAGGAAGGTCCCTAGCGAAGACCCAAAGTGCCCCATGCTAGTGAACATCCTCGTAAGTGATCTCACAAGTGGACAAACAGTAAAGCAGAAAAGTCTGAGGCTGCAAGGCTGTCTAGAATAAGCCAGCTCAAGAACTACAGATGGACCTTAAAATACAGACTGCACAATAAAGTAGCAGTCTTGAGACTGCTAGTATTGAGATAGAAAAAAATATAAGCACAGAGGCATATGAGAAAATTCTATCTTTACAAAGATGCCATGAAGGGCTCTGTACCAGCTCTAAACACTGAGAATCAAGATCATGAAATAAGAATTCTGTTAAAGGTCTGTTCAGAACTCAGCAGCCAAAAAGAACAGGCAAGTCTCACATTAGTAATCAGGAAAGAAAGTACAAGATAGAACGAGACAGCCCAAGGTGTAGGAATACTGTGACACTATCACACACAGGTCTGGTTCACCCAAGTCCCAAAGATACAACAGAACTGTAAAGCATACAGAGGTAATAAACATCTAGAGGCAGGAAACAGCTTCAATAGAAGGAATTATTAAATAGACTAGAAAACACACAACTGTAAGGTCATTCAACCTTCCCTTTCTCTCTTTCAAGTCAGCAGCGAAGACCACTCATGGACTACCTCATTAATGCATAGACCTGTGGCTAGCAGCAACTACAACCCTAGTAACAGCCTCAGGACAAAAAAAAACCTGGATCTTTACATAATGCATAGCTTCACTGAGGAACACCTTGCCACAGGACACTGCTGATCCCAGAAGCTCATACCAGCCCAAGATGAGACAAATTGATACATAAAACCCACAGTAAGTTTAACAATGCACTGCCTGTAGCCCAGGTAGTCTGAGAACCACAGATCATTTAAATCAGAGATTATTCCAGGAAATAATCACCACAGGCTCATGTTGATATATTCTTCTCCCAACATTTTGGCATTGGCCTCTAATGGTCTCACTCAGTACAGCTGTTTATGTTCCTAGTGCCAATTATCTCTACTGCCAAAGCCTAACAACTGTGAAAAGCATCATGAAGCTGATTGCCAGGATTAAACTGCTCCAAACATGTCCCATTCTCCTTTACACACAGATGTGAGCACCTGTCATGCAAAACCTTCTCATGTTTTACTACCACAGCTCACCCTTTCTGACTGACCTCTGGTACGATGTTCTCTATCAAGTCTACTGCTGCCAAAATATTCCTTTCATTCCATTACCGAAAGCATCAGTCTCTAACTTTACATTAGGCATCCACTTTGCAAGGAAACTTTGAGCTTTACCTACTCAACTCAGTCAACCACAAAAAAAAAGATGTTCTGTTCTTTTGACAATTTGTCCAACAGCTACCCTTGAACTCTTCTGCCTACGAACCTTTAGGCATGAAAACAATCTGTTCAACCACATTCCAATGCTCTCTCAAGTCTCTCTCCAGAAGTTCACTGTAACAAGTAACTACTCCCACCCTTCTCCTTGCATACTACAGTATATACTGCCTAGTGATGCCCTGATCCTAAAGCCAGATGAAACAAGAATCAAGTGTACATTGCCAGCACTGCCTGCCTCTTATATTAAGAGCTTCACTACAGGTATCCACCTAACATTGCAGATAACAGACACTAATGATTTACAGCAGTGTGGATGAAGCATAGCCCACTGTGTTAATTCTTTATTAGAAGGTATTAGAGCAAGACAGCATTGTTAAGTACAGGGAGGAGTTAGAATACCACCACTGGGAATTCCTTGAAGACGTTACAAGTGCTGGACACCCCAGTGCAGACAGTAAAAGCTTCACAGAGCTACCAAAGTCTGCATTTTTTCAGCTCAGCCAAAGTACAAGAAAATAGTATTGGCAAAAGGGGCTGACAATGTGGCATCCCTACACATTAATTTGCATTGTCCAGCTCTGACAGCAGCATAAGAAGCAAGGGTTGACAAACATGGAACCAAAGCTATAGAAGGTTCTGAATGCAATGCATTTTTAACAGCACATTGCCCAAAACTCAGTAATTAAACTTAATCTTGGTCACCAAAGTTTGGCAATACATCACAAACACGAAAAACCCAGTAAGACTGGAATTAGAAACACTTCAGCATACAGCTGAAGAAATAAAAAACCCTGATAGAGATTTACAATATAGTAACACCACCACATCTGAGTAGCTACAAAAACAAACCTCCGGACATCACTTTCGGTATACAGTATCCTTCAACTGCAACCTGGTGAACACTGATACAAGTTTTCCAAGGAAGCAGCATCGTAAGCTTACCTTGCTTATGAGAACTCTTCCCAGGTTATCTGCTGTGGTCACCAGACAATGCTGGCCTGAATCCTCCTTCAACCTAAGCAAATGTGGAGGTGTTTGTGCCCTACAATAGAACTTCTGTGTCATTATTGATAGACAGCTAAAGACAACAGGTATGGGGCGGGGGGATGAATGCAATAAGTTGTCAGATGCTATGCAACACTAATTAATCCAGGCAGATCATTATTCCAACATAACATAACACTTTTGGTATCCACACTAATCTGCAACAAGCCAGTTCTGTTGTTTCTACACAGCACTGTGATGTACCAAGGAGATATGTCAGGTATTTCAGCACTAATCTCATTCAACATCTACAATTAATCTAAATAATTAGTTGAAAGTATTAAGCAGAACAGGCTCATATTCTTAAAAATGCCTTAATTCATCATTCAATTTGTTAAATTTGTAATAAGAAGCAGAACAATTCAGATATGATTTTATACTATAAGCTACTAGCTACATCTTAGGAGAAAGTGCCCTGTTAGCTGTGTACCCAAGCGATGTAAACCTAGCAGCAGAGTCCTTTGTAAAAAGTTTAGAATAGTTTGATTCCATATTTTGAAATGAAATTCCAACACTTTTAAACTCTCTGGATGCTTAAATTAGTCATTTATATATATAAATACTGACTTTACAGAAAGTATTACTTTGATGTACAAAGAAGGCAGACCCTAAGATGCTAGATGTAGTTTAAAACCACTTGAGAGGATACTTTACAGTAGAAAGAAACCACATGTAGTTCTGAACATCAGTCAACAGTTTCAGTTAACCTCATAATATTAAAGGACACTTATCTGCATTGCATATGAAACCAATCATTTTGCCATCTGTACTCCTAACCTAAACCCAAGCATTTAAGAATTTACACTGTTGCTACACTAATCACTCTGCTCAAACACTGGAATAAACATGGCTTCATTCACCTCACTCCTTACCTTCCAAAAATCTGGAAAAAGATGACAGGTCAATCTATGGCATCCTAAAGCATAGCTTTAGGATGAAAGCTAATAAAACATGGCTATTCACATCTGTGTTTCATGAGAAGGAGAATTTCCTTTACAACACAAAGATTGGCATGCTACTGTCAGAAGGTAGTAAAAACAATAGGTATGAGTCCACTAGAGAAAAGGAATGCTGTACGTAATACAGAGCAAAACACAGCCTTTACAACATAAAGCATTCCTAAACATCACCACACCTACCATCACAAAGCCACTGAATATGATCCATTGGAAACAAACGGTGACTTGCAATGCTACAGATCATCTCCACCTCTGAATGAGAAAGCTGAGAGAACACAGTACTATTCAGAAGCATGCAGGCATTTCATCAAAAGTACTACTGCAGCCTGGGAGAGGGCAAACAGATTACCCTTCTTAGTCTGTTACCAAAAGACAATAACACTGTGAGCTAACACATATCACTCAGAAATGTCAGCATCTTGTAGAAAAACATTTTGCAGAGAACAATATACATGGCAGAGTAAGCTCTAACCTTCATGCGTAATATGAGCGTAAGAGCATCTATAATCAAGTCATCCTTCCAATAATCTACATCCAAAGCAGACTGCAACCGAAGATTTTAAGAATCACACTTTTTGACAGTTGCATACCCCAGTTTGACACCACTGAAGATGCTATGTCAATAGACCACCACAGTTACGGAAATGATGATTCAGGACTGGGCTGACAGTTCCAAGTAACACCAGGCAACAAATCAGGAACCTAAAGGATCCAGAAGAAACTTCTGTAGGGATCTATTCCCACCCCAGTCTTTCCAGTCCATTTTTATTTTAACAGCCAAACAACACAGCAGCCTGGCTTCACGAAGATTAAGTTAAACTCACCAGTAGTCAGGAATTACTGCAGAAGATTGCCACTCCATCAGTGACAATATTTTTGTTATTTGCATCATGTAAGTACTGTATTAAAAAAATGTCTAACACCAAACAGAAAATTGTTTTGGAATACACGTTTGTCCAAGATTCACCCTGAGTAATAGAACTCAAAGTTTAAATATGAGAAACAGTTTCTGCCTTAAGTCTATGGTTTCAGCTTCCATGCTCTCCTTCAGCACTAGTTCCCTGCTACTCTAAGGAAAGCTGAAACATGCTGTAGTTACTGGTGTCCCACTCCTAGCATCAGGTCTCACTGTAGTAATACAGATACTTGACAAGATCAGGAAATGCAGCTTCCACTTTCAAAAATATTTAGCCAAGAATTTGTTATTAATGCATCAGCAAAAGAATAACCTGTATTATGGAACTGAATAGTGCAACTGAAGCTAGGCTACACAATTTTCTTGTGTATGGATTCTCTATAAACTTAGAGATGAAAAGTGGCATAACCTTTATTAAAGGAAAGCCAACAGAAAACAAAAGTGCAGGAGATGAAAGACAAGGATATGTGACTGCCATAGATGGTGTTGCCCAACAGCTAGAGGCACCTGCAGTGCCTTAATTTGATTCCCAGGTTTGCCACAGACCTGCTGCGTGACCTCAGGCAGCTCCCTCATCCACCTGCCCAGAGAGCTACCTCAGCAACGCTGACTTGTCTTACACAGGTAAATTAAAATGTTAATTCAGTGTTCTACTGCATCTCTATGGAAATACAACAAAGAAATTCAGACTATTTTTAAGATACTATGGGAATTTTAGACATATCTTATTAGTACAGGACCCAAAGCTCCTAGCATGACACCTCTTAAACATCCAAATCTTAGCTTCATGTAAGCAATTTTCATTTTCAGTCAGTTTGGAATTTAAAAGCAGTAGTCCCAAGTCTTGTCCTCCTGGGGGAGGGCCTATGGTTTGCAAAAAGAAAACTTTAGAAACATCTTTTAACACTTCCGGATAACTTTAGTGTACTCAACACCTGACAGCACCACCCAAAAAAGGAAGACATTGTCCTTAAGTTGATTTCTCACTTAAATTTCTCCAGCTCTGAAAGCGCACTCTGTTACCCTTATCTATTTCCCTCTGCAAATATGCAGTGCCTTTACTCTGTGGACATCCAAGGGTCTTGGATTTTAAGAGTTCCAAGAAACTATTTTTGAAATGACATCAGAAATCTGCTATGGTCAATCAACGCAGCTAGCACTTTTTCCATTAATAAAGTAACCTTAACATTAGAAAGCAACAATTCCCCTTGACTGAGTGAAATTTGACAGCCGAAACACAGAAATCTCACAGAACACCCTAGAGGTACTTTTTTCAAGTTTAGTCCCTTCTACATGTTCATCGGACCAAACTGAATACTCAGCCTTACTAACTATCCATTTATATGAGAAAGTTATGGCCTCAGAACAGGACACGCTTCATAAAAGCATTCTCTTTAGAAAGTCAAGACTTCAGATGTTGGTTGGCTCAATCTATTCTAGAGCTACAATGTTTCCCTCAAAAATGCTCTAAGACCATGCTGACCTTCATGCTTATTTCAGCCAGAATTGGGCACTTCCCTTTCATCTGATGTTCCCAACACTCCTCAAAGTAACCAGTGTACTACAGCCTAGGCAGAGACATTTAAAAATTAGTGTAAGGGTTTTCTTTGCGCTTCTCCGAACTGAAGCCTTCCAGTTCCCCCTTCAATCAGACTTGACCTCCCAGGAGCTTTGACAAGCATCCCCCACCCATCTCTGCTTTAATTATTGTAGGGGCCTTTTGATAGTGGCCTGACAACTTTGCCTCTCAACTTACTACAAGGCAAGGCCTAATCCCCTGCATCTATGGGTCCCCAGGCCCCGTCGGTATCGCTGCTTCAGCCAGGAGCCACCTGGCCGGCACAGACCAAAGCGATTTACAAAAGACCACGGTTTTGTGCCCCACCATCCCCTATTAGCAACCTCACTGCCACAGCCAGCTCCAGAGGAGTTTGTGTGACTCCCACAACCCACCCACCCCCGTGCCCGGAGGGGCCGCAGGAGAGGCTGCCGAGGTCCCCTTTCTCTCTCGGGCTGCAGCAGCCCCAGGGGCCCCGGCTGCTCACCCCTGCACGCCCGGGGTGTATTTCCTGGTCTTCCAGGGTGTGCCGGGGCTCTGCAGTGCTGGCTGAGGCGGCTGCCGCTGCTGGTGGGGGGAGTTGTTGACGGCGACGCCACGGCTGCCGGAAAGCAGGTAATTCATCCCATAGGTGCTGGCTTTATTCTCTCGTTTCCTACGGCCCGGGTGGTACTGGTGCTGCTGGGGAGACGCCGGCGGCGGCGGGTGGGGACTCCGCGCCAGGTGCGGGGGCTGGTGGTGCCCGTTCACACCGTTCACTTTGTTCTCGTGGAAGTTAAAAAACTCCCCGGGTCCGGCCCCGCTGCCCAGCAGCCCGGGAGGAGCCACCGTTGCCGCCCGGGGGCCGCAGGAGGAAGAGGAGGAGCCGCCGCCTCCGCCGCTGCACGATCCCGAGGAGGAGAAGCCGGGGCTCTCGGTGCCGGACTCCACCGACGAGCAGGAGGACGAGGAAGACACGGAAGGCGACTTCTGCAGCCGCCGCCCTCCCTCGCCGCCGCCGTTCACCGCCGCGGGGCCGGCAGCAGGAACCAGTCCGGTCAGCAGGGCCGGAGGGGAAGGTGAAGGCGAAGGCGGCGAGGAAGAGGAGCAGCAGGCGCCGCCGCCGGGCGCCCCGAGCCGCACGCAGCTGTGGCCGCGGGGCGGGGAGGCGGCGGAGTCCAGCGCCGGGGAGTTAAGGCAGAGGTAGTGCGGGAAGCTGGCGCCGCCCCGGCCCCCCACGCCCTGCGAGGTCTCCCAGATCTGCATCCACAGCGCATTCGCGGGGCCTTTCTGCTCGGGCTGGATCCAGGCCACGCGGGGATCCATCCACGCCCGCCCGCCTCCGACCCTCACGGCCCGGCCAGAGCGCCGCGCCGCCGCCCGCTCACCGCCCGCCGCGCACTCCCTTGCCTCAGCGCGCCGGTCCCGGCAGCGGCGCTAGACACGGGCCGGGAGCAGCGGCATGTGTCGCGGGGAGGAGGGAGGGCGGCGGGAGGCGGGGGGGCAGAGCCAGGCGAGGCGAGCGCGGCTCGGGAGGAGCGGAGGCGGCGCAAACTGTACCCGGCCCGGCGCTGCCCGGAGCGCTCCCCTCGCCGTTCCAATGTGGCGTCCCCCTCGCCAGGGCCAGAAGCAGCACTGCGCATGCCCCGCAGATTTTAAACCTTCACCGGAGACGGCCGCCCTGGCAACCGCACATGCGCGCTGGACGCCCCGGGGGGAGGGGCCAGGCCCGCCGAGACCGGTGGGAAGGGGGAGGGAGAAGGACGTTGGGAAGGCTTCCCTCCCCCCGGCGCGTTCGGTCTCCTGCGCATGCGCCTCCGGGGGACGTCGGAAGGATTCGTAAGCCTTCGGGCGGGAGGAGGGGGTTTGGCGTCCGTCGCGCCTGCGCCGAGCGGCCCTTCTTCACCCCGGCTGCGCCTGGCGAGGCAGCGCTGGGTCCGAGCGCCGCCGGACAGGCAGAAGGGGAGGCAGCGCTGCCATCAGGCGCTGCGAGCTTGGCGTCTGCTGGCGGGAGCCTGTGGGAGGTCGCGGCCCTTGGCGGCTGGAGAAGCCGTGGTGTGGGGCAGCAGCCAGCCGAGGCCCAGCGACGGTTTTCCACAAGCACCGCGTTGTCTTCCCTCCATGCTGGGGCTTATCTCTGAGAAGAGGTGCAGCCCTGTTCCCACAGAAATAAAAAGGTGAATTTTGAGGAGTAACAGAGATGAAAAGCGAGTACGGGCAGACCTACTTCTAGAGGGGCTGAATGGCGGGGGCTGAGCGGTGCTCTGCTGACCCCCTGGAGGAGAGGGGAGGCCCGGGGTGGGTAGGCCGTGCAGCACACAAGTGAGGGGAGGCTCTCCTACTTGTCTTTCTAGCACCAAGAAAGCACCGCAAAGTACTGCGTTTCCACTGGATTGTCAGGTTTTTATTGGGCTTGAAAGTAAGTGGGTTAGTGCCTCTTCCAGGGGATGTCTGCGTAATGGAGGGGTTTCACGTCCAGTGATCACTTGGTAAAATGCATGTGGCTGTTGGAGTGGGATCAAATGCAGATAACACTGTGTTTCTTCTGTGGTCCAAAGATCAGCTTTAACAGTCAGCCTTCCAGAGGTCTGTTCATAACTGTTCTTTTTCTAATCTAGTGATTTGGCCTTTTCCTTCAGCAGCTTCAGCATGTGTATGGATCAAGTATCCTCTCCCCAAGGTACCCCCAGAGCCTCCAGTGGTCCAGGAGTCACCAGTCAGTTGGATACGGTCTTTACCTGACTGCAGAACAGCAGAGAGAAGGGTTGTAGATGCATAATGACAAATACTATCAGGGAATCCCAGTTACAGCAGCCCTCCAATGCAGTTGTGTGGTGCATCTTAAGTGATCTAACAACTTATGGCCACAGAAGAGGAGAAAATGAGAGGTCCCACTCTCCATAATCCTGCTACTCCCTTTCCCTGCTCCCTTGCACAAGCCCTGATATTGATCTGTGAGCCAATCTGACATGTTAATTCAGCAGAAAACTGCACTAGAAAGCAAAGCAATAGTTTTCAGCAGTTCATTTTGAATGAGCTTACTTTGAGATTAGAGCTGGCACTAAGGAGGGGGTGGAGAGAGGATGAGAGAACAAGATTGTCATTTGTTAGTAGAGGGCTGTTGTATTTGATGCAGCTGTATTCTCTAACTATACCCTTAGACTTCAGAGCAAGAGAAACTGATTTGAGGGTGAAAGCCTAATGTTTATTGTTGGAAGTCATTTAGAAAGAGTAAATAATTCATTTGTTTTTGTTAAGAAACAGATCTGTTTTCAGGAATAACAGCCAAACTATGTATAAAAGTACACAATAAACTAACCAAAACCAAACCACATGAAAGAGTCATTAAGCTTGTTTCATATAAATGCATGTTCACCATAATTGTTCCATCTGACAAAATCAAAGTGCCCTTCTAACTTAATGTGGTCAACTAGATATACAGATCTTCAGATGCTTGAGTTACTGATAGCAGTCCTTGGGTTTACAGTTCATCTTCCCAAAGAATTTTGGATATTTTTGGTTTGTTTTTAATTGAACTTGAATGGAGACAAATAAACAGGTCCCTCAACTCTGTTCTTATATAAATGCCATAAGAAATAAACCACAGAATTATACTGTCTGTTTCCTCTTTTAGCCCTGAATCCTTTGCATTCTTGCCTCTATGACAGCCCAGGTTCAGCAAGGAGAGGTGAGCATCGGCAGTATTTCCGCAAGCCTACCCAGCGTGGTATGTGGTGGTTAGAATGGTTACTTTGTAGATCCAATTTGAAGTAGTGAGAAGGCTGAAGAGGCGGTAGAGCCCAGATCTCAGCCTTTTTAGTTCCATGTTCTGACTTTTCACACTACAGGTGAAGATCACATCTTCAAGCTGCTTAGTAAGAAATCTTAATAAAGAAGTACTGATCACTGTTTTGGGAAGGAAAAAAAGAAATAAGGATACAAGGGCCCATGTTATGGAGGCAATTCCAAGCTCTTCAGTTTCATGACCTGTTTTCTTTATTTTGTTCCTTGCCTTGCTGCCATCTTTTGAAAGTCAGCGCTTTCAAGAGGGCCTGATTTCCCACTTTGCTAAAGTTATCTCCAAGTTCATTTTGAGGTCTAGCTGGTAGACACCACTGCCCTGTAAGAGGCAGTAACTCAAAAGCAGCTTTTGATTGGGGAGAGAGACAGTATTCCTGAGACTCCCACCAATCCCAGTGCTGTCTTGGAAAGGGCCAGACTGTTTCCTGGAGTAGCTACAGTCTTCTCAGAAGGGGTTGTCTCTCACTGACTTAAACTGTGTTCCTGTAGACAGAATTTCTGAAATGGTGCTTTGTCAGTTGCTTCTGTGGGGTCAAGGCAGCAAATACCATATGAATGTAATAGTAGGCACAGGATAGAAGTTTTGGGCACAACCTGCTCAGGAATCCGCATTTTAAGAACACAGAGAAGGAAATCTCCTCTGAGAAATAAGCAGTGGTTTGTTAACACGCCAATTCACTCTTGTATCCCATGATTATTCTTTGATGCTTGCAGCAAGTCACTGAAGAGTGTCTGCAGAAAAAGAGACATTACATTTTTCCTTCATAAGTATGTATAGTATGAAGAAACAACACTCAACGGCCTGTTGTGGCACAAGGATAAGAAAAATTATCATCTTCTAACATCAGCTCTTACTCTCCTCTGTTTCTAGCATCCCCATTGAGAAATCTACATATTTCTAATCTTGTCTCCTCAAAATAAGAATTTCCTTTGCAAGGTTCGATTTTTTTAAAAAGACTAGTTGATTTTAATTCAGTTGTCCTTTACTGAATGAAAGTGCTCACTGATGGTAAGACTCTCAGAAAGTTTGAAAGTCAACTCTAGTTTTGGTCATCAGAGAAAATTGCTTTATTTTCAAAAGGGCTTCCTTCCCACTGGTGAACTTTTGAGGACCCAGTTATTGAGATCCTAACCTCGGGAAGCACAATGCCTTGTTTGGTTTGGTGAAGTTCAACTGCTTGATTTGATTCAGATTATTATTGTCATATTAAAATGCCTCATACTTGTGTTTCCTGTCTTATGCCAATAACACAATGTCCTTATATCAGCTTTTTTTTGTGACTTCAGTTTCTTTAAGGTAGTATTTAACTTTGAAGTTATAGAACTAATGACTAAAAATGTAGTCTCATTACTTCTGAGGTCATTTAATTAATCTGTTATAAAGTGTTTTAATCTGTCTGCTTGTCACAGAAAACACAACCACAGGTCCTTCTTGGATAAAGATTATATTTCAGTTTCAGCTTCAGCCAAATACATTTTTCATTTGGCAACAGTGGCAGCACTGAAGTCTTTGGTAACCTTGTAGTTGATGACTTTGATGTCCTGATGCCTGTAATTCCAAATCTGTGAATAGTTCATATGTTTCGGTAAATAATGGAAATTGAGTTGAATACCTTAAGTGGGATATATACAGCGCAGTGTTGCCCAATGTTTGCTATTAATCTTTTGTTTTATTTTGTTTTGTTTTGTTTAACGAACCCTCTGAACTCATTAACGCAGATAAAGGCAGACAGTGTCTGACACCTTTAATATGGCTCAGTTTACACCCCTGGAGATGATGAGATGCAAATACAGTATACCTATGTGATGCAACCTTAGTTCTGTTCCCTGAAGCTGGGAATTGCCGTGGGTGTGATTCCACCAGGGCGACGCAGTGGCTGTGAGGCAACCAACAGGTTCTCCAACAGTTCACACTCTCCAGGACATCTCCAGGATTTTGTCCCATATGACCTTTGTTCTGGTCACCCACAATCTGGCTGCAGACTTCTGGCGCATCACCTCCTTCACACTCACCAGCTCTGATCTCCTTCTTCATAGCCTTTGCGGCCCATAGGATGGATGGAGAAGGCACAGAGAGTAGAGTTCAGCAGTATTTCTGATCAGTCATTTATCTGCTGAAGGCAGGAAGAGGAAAGAACTGGAAAAAAACCAGTCTTGAGCTGGATGGGGGCATGAGAGAAAGGCTGTCCAGCCAAGGAGATGCATCTCTAACAAGTGA
Organism: Aramus guarauna; assembly: GCA_013400195.1. Taxonomy (NCBI): domain Eukaryota; kingdom Metazoa; phylum Chordata; class Aves; order Gruiformes; family Aramidae; genus Aramus; species Aramus guarauna. The sequence goes on along the minus strand of VXBL01002138.1, from coordinate 94,899 downwards.
CCTTCAAAGTGTGTTAGCCACCAGGAGACAGCATTGGGGAGGAAGTGAAGGGGAAACAGTTTCCTGAGCTGTGCTCTTGTCACTTCTTTTTTCCCCATTAAATACATTCCTGGAAGAGTTTTCCTCTCTCAAACAGAGCTCATCACAATGTGGAGAGGAGTGGAAAGGCAGAATGGGAGTTTCTAATTCTTACAAGGCATGATTTAGGGCACACTTGAAATCTGTCCTCTGGAGAGATGGGCTTTTACCTTCTTCAGAATGGCTTCTGTCTGCCATTAAGGAAGGCCTGGCACGAGTAACCCTGAACAGGCTAAAATCATGTCGTCTTTTCATCCTTAAATCTTTCACGCTGCTCAGGTCTTCCTCTCTCTGTGGCTCAATGTCCTCTTCTGATGAACAGAGTGTCAGCCAAATTTAGGGTGTTGAGGCATATTCAGAGCCAATTAAAGTGCAGAGGCTGAAACAGCTGTCAACCACCAGCCCTCTCCTCTTCCCACTCTGTCTTCCCCCACTCTTCCGAGGGTTGCCAGCCCCATGTCAGAGAAGCTGAACAGATGATAAATCAACAGCTGAACAGCTGCAGCTTCCAGACAGGCATGTTCATACACATGAAAATCTTTTTCTAGCTGCCTACATAAAATAGCTGGGTGGTAAATGGAGAAAGCGTGGGAGGTGGTTCACAAGCCATTCAGTTACATTTGCAGTCAGGGTGGCAGCTTGGGGGAAGAGAGGTTGCGTGGACAGCCAGGTGTCATTCTTGCTTCACACTGCTGGATGCATGTCAACGCGTTTTGCAGGAACTCTGTCTTGGAGACTTTTTGTCACCATGTACGTTACACGGATGTGCAGTTCTACAGCAGGAGCAAGATATACGTGTCACCTTGATATACCCACGTTTTTTTCCATTGATATATTTGGGGCTCTGATAGGGATTACTTTCAGAATGCTGCTTTATTATGAATATTTATATTGGCTTATTGCACAGCAATTGAATACTTAACACAGCATTTTTAATAGTTTTCTATGGCATAAAACAATTCGTTATTTAATTGTTCTGTTTCAAGGATGGTCTATGCACGTTTTTAAATTGTTCTTGTGTTCTATTTTGTTTCTCTTCCTCAACTAGAGAAAGTTTGGAAGGATACAGATTTTGGAAGGTTTATTTTTTAAGTCAGAGATTAAGAATTCCTGCCTTTAAGACTTTCTGAAGAGAGAATATGCTGCCAGCTCTTAACACCTAATTGAGGAGAATTTAAGCTTACAGACTTTCTTTCTTCAAAGGCTTATTTAGACATGGAAATTAAATTGTGATAACAGACAAAGAGAGGGTTTTAAGAGTAATTTTAGGTGTAGAAAATAATCTGTGAGAGAGATCATAAACAAGTGAAGTTTATGTTAAATATCTGTAAAGTTCTTGAAAATATTTTTCTAAGTGGGATCTGAAGAGTTGTATGAAATCAGGTGCTCTGTCTTCCTGTTCTGGTTAATGCAGAACCCTGCAGAGAGTTCCTTTGTAAGAAGGATAACTTGCCTTTGAATGACAGATTGAGAGAACATACTAAGGAGACTGTCTGAAAGTTCATGGGAATGAACCAGTTAGGATTTCTCCCTTCCTCATGTTTGCAGTCTAGGAGGTCCCAGGATCATCTTTAATTTGCCATTCTCCAGGCTATTGTGTAGAGGACAGCTGAGGGCATACAGGACTTGCTGTGTGAATCCTGGCAAGGGGAAGGGATCCCAGCTCATGGTGTGGTTACACATGCTCTAAAATGGAAGTAAAAAGTACACCTGGCTAGACCTGCTGCTAGGAAAAGAATCTGTAAGTAATGCATTGTTCCTCCTAGGAATAATATTACAATAAAGGCACTTTCCTTCAGATCTATTGAATGTAAGCTTTCTGCTGAGTAGAGCACAACACTGTTAAAAAAACAGGATAAAAGAAGTGCTAAGATGTATGGGACAAGCTGTGAGAGAGCTGATGTAAAATTTGCTTAGTGAGGATGTGCCCTGGAGCACTCATCTGCCATGTTAACATGGCACCAGATAGTGTGCCAGCTGCTTCTATACTAAACCTGGAAGAATCATTTATGCATAGCAGAATGACTGTGAGTAGAATTAAAGAAAAGTTAAATCTGGTGTCAGCAAAGACTATCGTGGTGAAAGATGTACCTCACTTTTATTAGCTTCCAAGCTAGATCAAAGCCATATTTGATCTTGTACAGATTTGTAGAAGCTGATTTATCTTGCATGGTCAGCTGCCTACGTATTTTTCATTGGTTTATCCTGCCCACTGGTCCTCATCTATAGGCAGCACATGCGCATACCTATACGCATTCACTCTTTAAATAGAAACTGCACTCTGTTGCAGTGCACCTCCCTCTCCTTAAGTCTGTCTATGTTTTGTATCTCCACCTTCAAAGCTATTATTTTTAACTGTTCTTGGACCACAACTAAATCACTTGGACATCTCAGGAAGGAGGTTTCCAGAAGAGAAACAGCTTGATGCCAGTATAAAAGTGCTGACCCGAGCCATATTCACATTGGCCCATGGATAAATGAGCAGAGGAGTACAGAAGATCAAAGGACAGCAAGATTTTTTGGCAAGGTTTTTAGGTAACATTAATGTACAGCAGCTGTAGGATAGATTAGGTAGGGACTGATAGGAAAGAATAATGCAGTTTAGCAGGTCCTTTAGAATGAGAATAGAAACAAGGATGGGAAGAGTATGAGTCAGTAAGAGAGCATTTAATCTGTCTGAGCATTTAATCTGATGTAGAGAAAGACCTGGACTAGGAATAAGGTGAACAAAGGAGGTGCAGTGGACAGATCTGGGTGTTGGCCGGGGGGGCAGGAAAACTGGCAGAGCACTGACTCATCCATCAGCACACACATTTGCCTTTTTCTCTTGGAAGGAGCTAAAGTCAAGGCCAGGGAACAGCAGAACAGTATTCAGACACCTCTCCCCCAGACTTTCTATTAGCGCTCCAACTTTCTTGCACCAAATCCTCCTGAGCTCAATACTGGAACCATATAGCCCTTTACAACTTCCTCTGCCTCCCTTGAGACATGATTAACAGCCTCACCATCAGTTCTTTCCAGTGCATGGACAGACTGTGGACAGAGATCAGCTAGGACTTCTCCAGGACTTCTTCAGTTTGTCAGTACCATTTCATCTTGGGACCTTACGCATATGCAGTGGAACAAACATGCCTTTGGGATCCTGAAAACTATAGATGAACAGGACATACCTGAATGTCCTAAAGCCCCCTTGTGATAGCAGTGCCTGTTATCTCCTGTCTGCTCCTGCAGTGAGCATGACAGTTATCTGCAATGGCAGTCTCCACTCCGCAGCCACGTGAACTGAGTTAAGGACTCTGTTCATTATATTAGTGTCCAGCCTCGGCAAGCATCAACTCCACAGTATGTCTGTGCCTCTGAGCTGCCGGACCCATGAGCACGCTATGGACATGTACGTGACATTGAAGAAACAGCATTCATTTACTGTGGTGACAGCAGAAAAGGCGTGAGAAAGGAGGAGTGAAATGTCAGTGTTGAGATAGATCAGGGTTTCTGGTTGTCTGTGGTGACTGTGCTTAGGTTGAACTAGGAGAATAGCTGTTGCCTTTCCAGGCAGGTCATGGGCTGGAGCAAGGAGAGGCTGCCATTTCTGCTGCCACATGCCAAGGTGAAGCACCCATCTAACTTCATGAAGGGGCAACTTCATTTTTTTCCCATGCCTCAAAACCACCATTGGGTCAAAGCATCCAGATGGCTGGAAACAGCCCCAGGTTGCTCCAGTGAGGCCACCGGGAGGCCTCACAGGCCAGTGATCCTCTCTGCTGAGTCCTGGTGTCCAGATAGTTCACTGATGATTCTTGTGCTTCCCAGCTGAGTGATAGGTCTGCCCTGCAGCCAGGAGCCCGCCTTTGAACAGCCTGGCCTCCAGTACTACAACTCTAACTAGAAGCTGTTTTTTTGTTTGTCATAGTTGCTGTTGGATGAAGCTTGCAGTGGGATACTCTTTTCTTGCATGGTCTCTGGCAGAGCTCATGGTGTGGCTTTCCCTGATGCCATGGAGCAGGTAGGTGCAGCACTCGTTCTGTTCACAGAAACACAAAACTTGCTCAGCCATGTTTTTCTTTTGGTGTGGTGGCAAGAATGCATGGACCTCTTTCTCATTGGAAACAAGTTAATTTGGACACAAGACAGATGTGCTTGTGGCTCTAGGGTTGCCTTGTGGGACCTGGAGAGCCTCTTTTCATCACCAGGCTGTAGTTGTTTTCTCATTCAGAGTTGCTTGGCGATATCTATGAAGTTTATCCCAGGTGGTTTCTCATGAGGTGGTGACAGACATGGTTCATGAGACCTATTCTTGTTGGATGGAAATAATCTCTTGAGCATGTACTGAGAAGGTGACAGATATTAACACGATGTAAACCTCAGGCTTTTTAGGATTGTGCAAAATTCTCAGAACCTGGCTAATCCATGTGGCTACCAGTGCAGAGAGTTAAGATCTGTGCTGCCAATGAGTCTGGCGTGGTGGGAGAAAACTGTAGAACAAAATGAATTGAATTAATAACTCTTGCGCAGTCTCTGCCTCTTACTTGCTCAGTTCTTCTACCATGAGTTAGGAGGAATTCAATCGGTCTGGCCATGAAGACAACTCCACAGAAGTGATTCTGAGCATAAAGCCATGCTACTGCCCTTTCCAACTGCACACACATATCACTTATTGGTTGAAAAGTGCTTCTCTGACAACTTTGTTGCCATTTTTTTTAAATGCTTCTGTTGATTCCTTCCCTTGTTGACAGTCAGATCATGCTAGAGGCAATCCTTTCTGACAGTAGTGTTCTCATGGGATGCTGTGTCAGGGACTCAGCCAATTCCTACATGATACAGTCATCTGCATCTAGCTCATTTTTTATATAGATTGACCAGTCCATCTGCACCTCTAGTGAGGACTTTCTCTTGATCGTTCTCTTCCTTAGCTGACCTATGAGAACAATACATAGAACTAGTCTATACCCCATCTATCCACTGAGATGCTTCAAGAGTGCCCTTGCATAAATCTATGGCTGACTCTTGGCTGTGAAGTGCAGACCACTTCAGTCTTCCCTTGGACTGTATCTGTTAGGAGTGGAGAGCATGGATCTGTTTACAACCGCTGCCCCAATGATGTGGAAGCTGCCTCTTTCACCTTTTCCCCTATATTTATTCCTGTTGGTTTTTTTACTTTCTGCATTCTTGTGACAAGGGAAATCCTTCCCCTGCCCTGAGTGTAGTATGTTTCTTGTTGAGGACAGGTTATGGTGCATAATGCCCTACTTAGCCTGGCTGTAAGGATCCTATTGCCTGGTGCTGGCCTGGAAACAATCTGTTGTTATTAGCAAAGGCTCTGGCATAGGACTAGGAGACAGGGTGGAAGTGGTTTGACCTTGATTGTGCCATTTATGGGATAGACAGCTCCGCCTCAGCTTTCTGCACAGCTGCTAAGAACAATTTCTTGATATTTGTATTGCATGGTGTAATTCTTTGCTAGGCCTGATTCAAACTCTCTTTCAGTTTGAACTCTCTCATATGGAACCCAGAATTATGAACAAAATGTTTTGGTCTCACAGAAATTACACCTGCAGTTACCCACAAGGAAGAAGAAATGGTCTGTGATGTCTTAGGGCAGATCTCATCAATCACCCAGGGAAGTTTCAAAGCAGATCTGCTAGAACAAAATTTTGCAGTATACATTAGGAAAGAAGAAACCTTTTCTAGATCAAGTAGAGCTCTGGATAAGTGCCCAGCTTTGCTGCCAAACAGCTGGCCTTGCTGTTGGAGCAGAAAGTAGAAAAATGAAATACATTTCTCTGGAGGGATCTATGCAGAGGTTAATAGAGGTAAGAGACCTTGTTCTCACAGACCAAAATTACCTGGAGACTTCACTAATACCCATTCCAAATGCTTGTTGGAGAGCCTTTAAGAAAACTGATTTACTTAAAATGAAAGCCCATTCAAAGGCTGCCATTCAAAATAACCATGGAGGCATACTTCCCTAGGCTGAAAAATATGGTGTTATGGAAAACAACCTCTATAAACAATAGAACTGTGCTTTGTATTTTCCCCCTACATCTTATACTACACTCATTACTTTAGAACATATTTAAGTTGCAAATCACTAATAAATATAGGACCAAACTCTGCTTCTGATCAGTACCAGCATTTCCCTTTCTGCTCCTCCTGTAAACAGTGCTTTGCCTAAAATTCACCAGCACAAACTATTCTATGTTAGAGTCTTCATATTACTTTTTTTAAAAACACAACAAAGTGAATCCCAACCAAGCTGTAAAACTTTGCTTCAGTAAGCAATCTTTTCGTATATATGTATATATGTGTTGTAGATGGGCATTTGTATGTGTGCCTACTGGGAATACATGCTCAGCCTTGCTGCTGGTTGGACCTGGGGCACGGAGCTGCAGGACCCTCACCTCTCAGGCTTCTGGATTTGGCAACCCCTAACAACTAGAAGTTACAAGTCTGTTATGCTTACACTTCATACATCTGTGCACATTTAGGAAGAAACTGAATCCCTTATATTTGTAACATTTATGTCAAAACAGCTACAGCAGCATGTCTGAAGCTTAACACTCAGGGTAGTTTCTAGAATTACCAACTACTGAGTGAAATAAGTTTGCACATGCTTTATTCTTGTTAGTTTCTTGTTCTTTGCTCCATCTGATATGCCGTTGTTATTTTTGTCTGCTGCAGAAGACAAAAGTCTCTCTCCCTCCAAATTCTGACCAGGAAAACTCAACCTTCCTCTACTCTGCTAATTCTTCAACACTGAAAAGCAATCCCTGATCCGCAAGCCACATCAAACCCTATTGCCTCAAAACTCAGTGCTTTTAGCACTCCAACTGTGTGTATACGTACAATGTTTGGAGACATTCCTGGTTTCCTACCTATCTCATGGGCCTTCATGCCTGTTTGCATAGATGCCTCTCTAACTCCAAACACAAGTTCTGCTCCCAGCACCTCTGTCCCATGCACAGCACAGCAAAAAATGAAGTCCTCTCTGGGTAGGACAGCTCACTCCCCCTGCCCTTCCCCTCCCCCTCCAAAAAAAACCCCCGACCAAAACCAAACCAACCACCAAAAATCTTCCAAACACAAATGAAAATTGTAGGCCTCTGAAAGGCTGAATTTAAAAATTGTCTATGTGGGTCTCCATCTTTCTTGGCCTGCCTGGCTGAGTACCGTGATACCAGGTGAGGGTCTATGCCCTGGGTGCTGGCAAGGAACTGGTCTAGTTACCAGTAAGTTCATAGAGACTGGTGCACCTTACTAAGGCCTACCATACCCGGGGCTGGAGGAGAAAGAAGGATCATAAGCAGGAAGTTTAGCATCCCTTGTTCTTATACACATTGTGCAACATAGACACAGATGGCTGGTGAAGACCTCTGCTGATGACATGTGAGTGCTTGTTTGGGGCTGTATTCTTGTCTCCTTCCATGGTCCACATCTGGGAGAAGCACTACTCTGAACTAGAGGAGGGGACTGTCCTTGAAATTGCTACTGTGACTAGCAATTTCTGTTCTAGGCAGTGCTTACTAGGGACTGGAAGCTATGATGCAATGGGTACCAAGTAAGCCCACATCTGTGCAGTGCCACAATAAGACAATTGAGAACAGTGTTTGACTGGATTTTATATGTAACACAATAACTTAGATAATCAGTTAATGTTTCTAGTTAGCCTAGTGTTAATGCAGACACCAAGTGCTAGAAGATGGCATTATTTCTTGATAAAAAATAAGGCATGGTTTGTTATCTGCAGTGTTACTTGTAATTTATCTTTTTTGATCTGCATCAGAAATGGGAATATTCAAGAAAATCTCTGATATTTAGCCACAGTAGCAGACGAGGTTACATTTGCAAAAGAAGTTGCCTGTTTTGTCTACTTTGAATTGAAATTAAAAGTTGTTGCGATGGCAATTTATCTAATATGAAGAATTAGGAAACAAAGTACAATTACTTCACTTTTAAGGACTTTTGCTAGTAACCCTTTTAAAAGTAGTAACTATAGAGTATTATCCACTGAGGTTTGAAATATTTACCTTCCAAAACATTGCATGACAGTTTCAGTTTAAGAAAACTACTTAATGCAATTGACAAAAGACTTGTGCTATGTAATTGTTTTATTTTGCAATTTTAGAAAATAAAACTGTACTGGACTTGCACGGCAAGGTTTTGGTAGCAGGTGGATTACAGGGGTGGCTTCTGTGAGAAGCTTCCCATGTGTCCAACAGAGCCAATGCCACCCAGCTCCAAGACGGGCCCACTGCTGGCCAAGGCTGAGTCCATCACCAATGGTGGTAGTGCCTCTGGGATGACACAGTTAAGAAGGGAGGAGGCAGGGGAAATGCAGTGAAATAACAGCAGCAGCCAGAGAGAGCAATGAGAATATGTGAGAGGAACAACTCTGCAGACACCAAGGTCAGTGAAGAAGGAGGGGGAGAAGGAGCTCCAGGTGCCAGAGTAGAGATTCCCCTGCAGCAGCCCATAGAGAAGACCAGGGTGAGGCAGGCTGTCCCCCTGCAGCCTATGGAGGTCCACGGTGGAGCAGATATCCACCTGCAGCTTGTGGAGGAGCCCACACCAGACCAGGTGGATGCCTGAAGGAAGCTGTGACCCCGTGGAGCAGGCTCCTGGCAGAACCTGTGGCCCCATGGAGAGAGGGGCCCACACCAGAGCAGGTTTGCTGGCAGGTCCCGTGGGGGACCCACACTGGAGCAGTCTGCTCCTGAAGGTCTGCACCCTGTGAGAGAGACCCACACTGGAGCATGCAAAGTGCATGAGGAGTCCTCCCCCTGAGGAGGAAGGCATGGCACAGGCACTGTGTGATGAACTGATCACAACACCCGTTCCCTGTCCACCTGTGCTGTTGTGGGGGAGGAGGTGGAGAAACCAGGAGTAAAGTTGAGCCAGGGAAGAAGGGAGGGGTGGGGAGAAGGTGTTTTGAGATGTGTTCTTATTTCTCATTACCCTATGCTGACTTTTGATTGACAATGAATTAAATTAATTTCCCCAAGTCAAGGCTGTTTTGCTCATGCCAGTAATTGGTGACTGATCTCTCCCCATCCTTATCTGGACCCATGAGCCCTTCATTGTTTTTTTTCCCCTGCCCAGTTAAGCAGGAGAGCAATAGAGCAGTTTGGTGGGCATCTGGCATCCAGGCAAGGTCAATCCACCACAAACTTGCACGAACATTTGCCTAATCAGGAGCAAATGATGATTCATGAGCAAATTTTATCGCAACAGCAATGATGTGTTTTATAGAAATTTTATATGTTAAAGGAAGTTACATCATAATAGAAAGGAGACTGAACAGTGTAAAGGGAAAAATAGATACTTATAACCAAGATTTTAAAGGACAGCAAATCAACGAAGCAGGGAGTTGCAGGGACTAATTTACAAAGGAGAGAAATCAGAGGAAGAAACTCCATTAATAGCCACATGGTGTCTAATGAGGACACCAGACCTCAGTGAGCAAAGGAAGTAACAAGTTGAGATCTGAAAGAATCACATATCATGGATACAGGAATTTTGAATGGAACTTGACTTTTTTACATCTAGTTTTATTAAAAAGTGGATTGATCATTTAAAAAACAAAACAAAAAAGGTGAACTTACTTATAAAATGAATGAGTTAAAACCAAAATAATATACATGCAAATCTACCTCAGTGGACTTGCCTAGTTAAAGAAATAAACTTCAGTTTCACAAGCATGTTATTATTTTTGTTTGGTGAGATTTGGGGGGTAAGAAGGTGTGCTGTGTCCCAGGTGCTTGCATCCTGATCACTCCAGCAGTACAAATGGACCCCTTCAGAGCTGCGTTAGAGGTCTTTCACCTCAGCAGGCCAAACGGTGTCCCTTCTCAGAAATAGCTCTAGATTTAAGTGTATCGTCTTTGAGACGTTGCTGAGGACAGGATAGAAAGCAATGAGAAAGCTGTGCTCAATTCAATAAGCATGCCTCAGATAAGAAGGGCTGCTGTCACATGCTCCATGGCACCCTCCATCTTACCACTGTAAGCCATGGATCTAAAAACCATGTCCAGGAACAATGCTACAGGAATACTTCTTAGGGAACACTTGGTGGGAATTAAAGTATTAAGGCAGGAAAACCTTACCTAATTTATCTGCACCTAGAGATCATGTTTCAAGGAGGGGTTTGAGTGCCTTCAGGTGGAAATCTCTGGGTGAACACAGGTTCAATGCATAGGACCAGATTTTTCCTTTACTATTTTAACAACTAATATGAAATTATCACAGTCTAAGTAATCAAATACATTATCTTATCTCAATTTAAAATTAATAAAAATTATATCACATTCATCAACAAATTAGCTCTCTTTTTGCTCATGAAAATATACCAGCTCATTTTTGTCTTGGAGCTATTTCTTGGTCATTTAGCTTTCAGTTCATAAGACTAAGCTGCTGTATGCTGTCTGCATAGATATTCTTATTTTCTAAACTACTTTTCCTAGTATTACTTTATTCCATCAGTAATGATCATATACTGTATTGTTTTATGCTTAATATTACACTTAATCTACAAGTGTTCAGTTCTGAGGCCTAGTGAAATTTGGCAAGATTATTTGAAGAATGCTAAAGACTTTTTTATCTCTGGTTACTGATATTAGTATATATTAATAACTCTGCTTTAATGTTTGAACACTTTCAAAATACTACTGGGGACTTTCAGGTCCTTTCTCTTGTTCCGATACAGCCACCATTTTTCAAAGAGGCAGGCAGAGAATGAAAGAGAAAACATTTGCCTTTGCAAAACATTAAAATACTGCAAATCTATATTAGTGCTTTGGGCTTCCTTCTCACGGGGTTTCCTCCCAGAGCCACTTGCATATTAGCAAAATCCTGGCTCTGCACAGCATCTGGTTCTTGGTCTCCTGCAGCCAACACAACACTTTGGGCAGGGGGCCATAGCTGGAAGCCTCTTGGACTGTTCACCAATGCACTGTTAGGGATCAAAGAAGTTGGATCCCAAGACAATACAGCAGCTAGTACAACACAGTAGTAGAAGGTACCCAGGGTAGTTTTTCCTAGTTCATATTGGACAGGCCTTTATTTAGTCTTGACAGTGTTGCTCAACATATGAGCACCATTTCATGGTTATGATTACACAGGTCAGTCTTTTCTGTTAGTTTATATCTAAGTTTGCACTGTTTTTCCCTTTCAATAGCCCAAAAATGAAAGGGAGCGCTCCCTCCCAGAGCAGCTGGAACACATGGCTTTGCTAGTGCTCCCTCTTCAGATCCAGCTACTTGGGTCCTCTCAGAAACTGGACAGGTAGACAGGCATTTCAAAAAAAAAAAAAAAAAAAAAGAGGCTGCAACTCTTAGGGAGCAGGGATAAACATCATCACTGCAAGGCTCCTGTAAGCACCACTGGTAATGCATCATCTCTGTAGAGGCATTATACCAAATGTTGTACTATATATTCTTTCATCTCTGAACAAATCACTTATTGCTTCCACCATCCACTTGTACACAACAAAATGTAATGTATTTGTTTTGCTTTCAAAGCAAACATGCTAAATCAAGCAAAGGATCTACAAGATTTTTTTCCTTTAAAAAAAAAGAAACTAACAGCAAGTTGCAGTTCTGCAACTCTCATATGCAAACCTTGTTTTAGGCTTACCCCTTCAGTTGTCTTGCAACAGGAATTTCCACAATTGCTTGTTCATACATGTGATTGTGTGGGCACATAGGTGCCAATAGATACATTGCACCACTACAGAAAGTGGTGCAATTTTACCTGGAGACCTGTTTTCCTTACAAAACTGACTGATGTAGGTGTGAAAGGCTGCCCGGACAAGTGCAACTGTTACTGGGTAAAACTCAGTAGCATAGAACAGGCTGGGACATTCTCATACTGAAATTATTCATTTGTTTAAATTTATTTATTTAAACAAACATGTTACAGGTGTTTTTTCACAAAAAAACTCTGTGGTAGGCTCTCAGGATTTCTTGCCTGCTGAAAGAATACAAATTTATATGACAAATCATTTGTACACTATCTTCATTCCTCAAAAAGGTAATATGCTGCTGAACCACAACTAAAATAGTTGAAACAGCAGGTCCTACAGTTGTTCCAAATAAAAAAATTCACCATGACCTAGCAGCAGAAGAGGAACCCAAATGAGTAGTCTCTGCATCTGTTAATCTGTGCTCTAACTGCAAGTGCAGAACATCTCAGCTACATACTTTGGTTTACATAGTTAAGACTGTATCACAAGACAAATTCATGTTGTGACTTTGAATAATTTCTTTTTTTGAGTGTATCTCATGAATCTCACATATGCATTTAGGTTATTCTCATACAACCTTACTATTACAGTCCTGATGACCTCATTTGGGATAGTGAAATCACTGGTACAAAAGCCTTGGTCAACCTCCACAAGTTATAGCAAGGATTACTAACGGATGAAAAAAGTATTCAAGCAAGGCACTGCAAACAATGTTTTATTAGTAGCGGATTTTTGGGAAAGATGTAGGCAGTCTGAATACAAGTGTCTCAAAAATTGCTACAGATATACCCAATCACAAGCACGCATGTTTTCTCCTTCTGGAATGGACAGAGTTCGTTTTCACACAACATTTTTGAGAAAAAATTCAGTATCAGATAATTTTGAACAGAAAAATTCTGTCAAAGCTGCTGAAAGGGGAGGGGAGCATAAGTATGACAAATTAGTGGCATATTATTTAAACAAAAGGCAGTTCTAGCATTTGTCCAAGTTGTCATATGCTTTTCACCAATGTACCTTGGTCTTTAAATGCAAGAATCCTAGAATAATGTAGGTCAGAAAAGAACATTGAGTCCAACCATTAACCTAGCACTGCCAAGTCCACCACTAAACCATGTCCCTAAGCACCATATCTATGCATCTTAAATACCTCCAGGGATGGTGACTCAACCACTTCCCTGGACAGCCTGTTCCAATGCTTGACAACCCTTCTGGTGAAGAAATGTTTCCTAATATCCAATCTAAACCTGACATGGTGCAACTGGAGGCCGTTTCCTGTTGTCCTATTGCTTGTTACTTGGGAGAAGAGACCAACCCCCACCTGGCTACAACCTCCTTTCAGGTAGTTGTAGAGAGCAATAAGGTCTCTCCTCAGCCTCCTTTTCTCCAGGCTAAACAACCCCAGTTCCCTCAGCTGCTCCTCATAAGACTTGTGCTCTAATGAACTGCCTCAAATTCTGTACTTAAGGAAGGTTCCAACAGTACAATGAGAATATAAAATATAAACACACAAAGAACAAAACCTTCTTCCATTTTTTTCCTTTTCTTATAATCCAGTTAACTAGAATTTCTAAATGCACTGACATTCATATCCCATAGACCTTATCTTTTCCTTTTCTGTAACAGAACACACACAGATAAGCTGTCAGAGCATCACATCTCAGATCCCCATCCTGCTATAGGTAAACCATAAATTAACATTATGTGAGCAAACCAGCTGAACTTTCAGTCAAGATAAATATTTAGCAACATAGCACCAGAGCAACACTGAGGCATCAGTACAAATTTTCTGTAAACTATGATACAGATTGCTGACTAAAGAGCTACAGCTCTTGAATATAAGGAGGTCTACTGAATGCTAAACAGTTTCTCCCACTATTTACTATTAAAAGAATCTTTGCCTTTTCATAAAAGGCAAAAAAAAAAAAAGAGGTGGTAGATTAGAGATTAAAGTGCTGCAGCCAGATCTTTTTTACTGGTTGGTTGTCCCATTAGTGATTTTTTTTTTTAAATCAAATATCCCTAAAGATACAAGATTAATTCACCATAAACTATGCAAGTATTTAAACATCTGGAGTAGATAGTGCTCTTTGAATCCTGTATTTTTTTCTCCCTAAACAGGATTTTGATAGCTGGATGATTTTGATACCAAGATTTTAAAAACTGCCACAGGGATACGATAGGGTTTAAAAATATTTCTATATATGAAGACTAGGTTTCTAAAATTCTCTTCATAATATGGTTTAAGTGATCCTATTGAAATTTTATTGTCCACTAACTCCACTTTAGCATTGAAAAGTAAATCATCCTCCCACCATCCTTTCCCCAGGGAACTTCATGACTGACTGTTGATCAAAGAGCTAGGATCAAATGCAAAATTATAGGTTGATAACAAAAACAAGAGGAGAAGCCTCAAACTTCCTGTAAAACAGTAAGGAAAGATGTAAACACTGAAGAAATGATTAAACAATTTGACAATCAAGTAATGACACTGGCAAAAGAATGAGTATTCCTGTGTTCTCCCAAAGCTGGACTTTTTGGTTATTGGCTGAGAGCAGGATTGGTCATCCCAGTCAACATTATGAGGAGCAACAGGCAGTCCAAGGGCTTAGTTGCAGGTCAGTCATCATCACCACAGGACTGCCAGTTTCTCTCCCCTCCTTCCTTTGACTATTTCAGTCAATAACAATAGAATTTGTTACACTTATTTACACCACTGAATAAATCCTTAACAACAGCCAAGACTTCAGTGCAGTAAGTACTGTATAAATATGTCAAGAAGGAGAGGAGGAAGAAATAATTGTTAAGCAGAAGCTTGGGTCCAAGTCCTTTTTTCACTTCCCATTTATCTAATGTACTTTAAGCTAGTATAAAATTCATCAGATATGTTACTTTGATTACTACAGCAGTGTAACTCAACAGCAAAGACAGAATTTTGAGCTTTAGATAAAGCTTACTGCAATACTGTACTGGAAAACCCAGCATCTAATAAAATTATGTTACCAATTTATTTTGAAGAACATAACCCAACACATACAGTGTAAACAGATCAGAAGACACTTGGCAAAAGTTTGATTTCCATTGATTTCCAAAGTATGTTAGCAGAAGATTTTGAGTTTTGTGGGGGATTTGTTTGGGGGTTTTTTGGGGGGAGGGTGTTTAATTATTATTTGATTGCTGGTTTGGGTTTTCTTTTGTTTGTTGGTTGCTTTTTTTAAGTTTTCTGTAGAATTTCTTAGATTTTTTTTCAACAATTCTAAAAAGTTCTTTAATATCACAAGCATACAAAGGACACAGATGTGCCTGAAATTTGAAAGTCAGTATGCTTGAGATCCCATCATGTTTTTGAAACCCTTCTGGAGTCCTTTGGGAGAAAGACATGGGGGTATGAGAACTGACATTAATAAAAGTAGCAGCACTAAAAAAATCTGGAATTTTAGAATATAAAATCATCTAGACTTATCAACAGAAGGAAGACACTTGATTTTTTTTAAACATCAGAGAATTTTGTAAAATCTGAAGGTTGTTTTTTTATAAAGTTAGAAAACATTATACAATTGTTAACAGGGCTAGACTGGCCTAAGTATCCCAAATAAAGAAAGCCTTCTAAAAATAGTGTTGAGAAAACACATATTGAATATTGAGATAGTTATCAAATTTGAGAGGTAGACAACAATCTTTAGAAAATGTAGCACTAGAGCTGTTTATGCAAATGGCATTATCTATACAGTGCCCATACCTGTGTACAAGTGCAAAGAGGAAGAACACCACTATCTCTCACCTAACAGCAACTATATTCATCTAATGTCCTTTCCAGTTCTTTCCATCCTCTCCAGTTCTCCTGGAAATGCAGGTGGGGGAAGAAAGGATTAGGAAGGCAAGGAAAAAAAAGAAATCAACCCCATTTGTGTATGCAGGCAAATAACAGGCAGAACACACCATCCACATTGCAGCAACAGTGACTGGGCTCACAGCACAATCCTGAGGACAGCATGGCCGGATCAAGTGGAAACAGTAGCTTGGATAGGCAGAAAAGGAAGCCCCAGAACTCCTGTAACAGTACTTTCCATGGTGCAAAATCAGATGCATTGCCTAATTGTATCTATGATGGTGCTCCACTGTTGGAAAAGCATTTCTGTTCCTATTCACCACATCCATCACTTTCTGGGTTTTCATTAAGAGGAAAAGCAGTAACTAATAGCAGCACTGATGCAAAGGCTTTGTCACAGTGATGATCAGAGTATGTTGTTAACCTGCTAACACCTGTAAGGCATTAGCTGGTACAAAAAGCATCCATTTCAAAAACAGTGTTAAAAGCACAGCTCAGTAGAGAAATGGGATCACAATTTTTCTGCACTTTGGGTAGTCTTCAAATTTCTCAAGGTACCATCTGAAAAACAAAGACACAAATCTGATGAGCATTGAGTCTTCAAAATGCTGTCGAGGAAATTAATTGTACAATGTGTCCAATTTAATCCATATATTTTCTGGCCACAGACCAGAAGAATGCCTTTAGAACCTACTCTGGATAGAAAACTGCCATTTACCACACTCATCCTAATGACATCTAATCACCAACTACAACGAAACATAGTTACTGCTGCCAGCAATGGGAAATTAAACCAAAGATGTGATGAGAGCAGCCAGGGAAGGAACAGCCTGTTATTGCAAGATGTATGTTGTTATGCATCCTGAGCTTTTGCATTTTAGAAGTAGGGGAGAAAAAAATCCCAAAACATTCAAGGGGATAACATGTTAAGTTGTATAATGACTTCATGTGGAAGCAAGGGATACTTCACACACTGGAACAATAGTCTGAATAGACTGGATAGTTCTGGATAGAAGCAACTTCAGTTCCAGTCAGGATTTGGATAATCAATCTGAATATGACAAACACTGCACAACCCTCACTGCCAATTCCCGTCAAAGACCATCACTATTTTCAAATCCAGACAATTTTAAAAGAATGCATAGCACTACCAAATGTTATTATTTGTCTGGTCACCTTATGTAACACACCTTTATTTCCATTTTCAAATATTTATTTTTCTGCTTCTCAGTTAACTTCCTCTGGACCCTGCAAAGGTGCAGGTATTCACATTATCAATAGATAACTGCAAGATCAAAGCTGGAATAAGCAGAGAACAAAACATGCAATGCATGATAACCTGCAGCTGTGGAATACCAGCATTACACTATTTACCCTTTTCAGTAATTTTCTTCAAGGTTTTCAAACTGAACAGACTGCACCAAAATATTTCTTTGCTTACATGGATTTGCAATTTTTAGTTGCTTTTCTGTACCCCTCTTCCATTTTTATGCACTTTTCCTTTAGTGCAAATTACTTCCCTTTAATAACATTTAGCTTTTCATAGTGCTCTAAATCAAGAGATCTGAAAGAATGATGTCAAGGCTCAAGACAGACAGAAACCAGCCATGGAATTTGAGCCTGAAGAACATAATAGACAAGGAGAGGCTGAGGAACCTGGCGCTGCTTAGTCTGGCAAGGAAGAGACTAGGAGGTCCTGTCATTGCTGCCTACAGGTACTGGGAATTATTTAAGACAATGGAGCAAAACTATGAATGAAATGCAAACTCTTGCAGGTGGAATGCAATGGCCCCATGCAAAAGTGCAGGCCAGAGACTGACTGGCTAGGTAGCAGCCCTGCACAAAAGGACGTGGACATCCTGATGGACAAGTTGAACATGAGTCAGTAATGGATCCCTGCAATGATGAAAGCTAACTGCATACTGGTCTGCTTCAACAAGTATAGAGCCACCAAATCAAGGGAAGTGCTTATTCTCCACTATTCAGCAGTTAAGAGCCTGCATCTGCATTACTGCGTCCAGTTTTTGGCTTCCTGTGCAACAGAGGTGTCCACAAACTGGAGAAGAATCCAGCAGATGGTCATTAAGACTCCTGCATAGCTGGAACATATAAGGGGATATGTTGAGGGAACTAGGCTTGTTCAACCTGGAAATAAACTTAAGAGGCAGATCTAATTTGAGTCTTCCACTACCTACAGCGGTATTAGAGAGAAGGCAGAGCCATATCATTCCTGGCAGTGCACAGCAAGCGGACGAGGGGCAGGGGATAAAGGTTACAAAATGGAAAATTCCAACTGGACATAAGGAAAAAACCCTCTTCCCCATGAGAATGAGAAAAATACTGTTCCAGTGCTTTGCCAGAGATGTGCTGAAGTCTCCACCCTTGAAGACACTCAGAACTCAACTAGATGAGGCCTTGGGCAACCAGGTATAGCCTAGCAGTTAACCCTGGTTGGAGCAAGTCACACCAGATGACTGGACAACCTTCAGATGCTCCTCCCAACCCAAGATACTCTGCAACTCTGCTCAGTAATAGCAGGTGGTAAAACAGAGATTGTCACAGGTGACAGGCTTGGAAGGTTCAGGTTGGATAGTAGAAAAAACTTGTTCACTTGGAGGGTAATACAGACCTGGAATACCCTACAAACAAGGTGCAGGACAACCTTAGTTACTGGAAGTTTTCAAGACTCCACTAGACATAGCCATGTCTGCCCTGACAGACTTAACAATGGCTTTTTTTTTTTCCCAACCAATTGCCTCCACATATTCATTTTTGTTTTCTCTTATGCCATTAAGTTTCAGCAAGAGAACTAAAGCAGGAAGCTGAAAATAACCAAAATAAGATCAAGGTATTCAAATTCTTTTAACGTGCTATTCCTTAAAGAGAATCCTTTCAAGAAACAAGTCTTCCCAAACTACAATCCTTCTGTTAAGCAGGAAAGCCACATTATGAGTACAGTACATTGTCAGACTGTTTAATTACAGAGCAGAGACTTTATTAAATATAATCTACCAGAACTATTTTTATATTGTCTATACACTTGATTATAGACAATGATACAGACTTGCCTATAAAGTGTGCCTGTTAGAGAAGACTTTAGAGTGATGTTCAAAATTTTAATATTACAGAAACAAGTTTCAGCTGCAAGGGAAAGTATAGTATATGATCAATTAAAACATGTCTACAATCTTTGCAGATCCAGGATGAACTGTATTCATTTAAACATTATTTTGACCACCTCATACATTGTGCATGTTCATGCTCAGTACTATCCCACTGAAATTCTGCAGTGCTTAATACTACTGAGAGTATTCTCCACTGCAGTAACAGAGGCTTTCACAAGACTTGCTCTGCAACATCCCTATGGGATGAGGCATAATTTGTGAAACAGAAAGGAAGTGCAGCATAGAGACAACAGAAATAAGGCACAAACACTTACTGGTGGTGTTGTTTTGCCCTTGAGCCCAAGATGAAAAGTGTACACAACGCAAATGCAAGGCTTTCAATGGTGCAGCAGGCAAGGGCAAACCCAAACCATTCCAGGATCTCTCCAAAAAAGTTGGCTCCACTGACATACTCAAACATTCCTCCTGAAAGCAGGACAGAGTTATTTTAATCAAGGATATTTTAATCACCTAAATCAAGGATATCTCCAATGCTATCTTTTACTGTAAGTCAAATAAGAGTTATATCACCAATGTATCTATATAATTTTTAAAGGCAGTGTTTTTTCAGTTCAAGCTGTACTATGAAGGATCACTTCAGACCTCATTCTAAGACAGACCTTCTCCAGCTCCATTTTTCCTCTTTAAAGCATGAAAGAAAAGCAGATTTACCAGTATCTCAAGCAAGTTCATGCCTCTAAATAATTACTTAACAGTGATATCAAACTGGCACTCTGATAAAACTAAACATTTTTTTAAATATGTAAAAATAGAAAATATTCTACCCCTTGAGTCACAGAAAACTCATGGGGCTAGTTAGTATACTAACTTGCTTAAAGTACTTCAGAAATTAAGTTAATTATGAACAATATTATTATTATGAATTAAAGTTCCAAATTTATCCTCTAGCTTAAAATGTGTTGCCCTTTTGTTCCCATCCCCCATCAGGTCTATGGCTTCAGCCCTGACACTCAGTGAAAGAAGTAATTGGCAGTCTGCATTAAATGTGTTTTACAGCCAATTATACATAAATGATCAGTATTCACCTGCTGGGAACTTTGTTAAATAAGAACTTTCACCCTAATTCCAAAGTTAATGTACAAATTGATAACATCTCAGTATGTGCTTTACCAGTGGGACTAAACAAACAAGTATTTGCCAAGTGTAACAAAGGACACATTTTTGACCTTGCTTTAATTACTTCACTTTTGTGACAAAAGAGAAATGAAATTCTAGTACTTAAACTGGATAAGCAATATCAAAGACCGACTCCTCCTGATCATGCCACAAATAACACCTTATTTCCTTCAGAACTTTTCTGTACACCAAACATAGTATAGTACATTCATATTAATTTTTCACATGGCACTAGGATTTACATCTATTAAAATTATAAAATTACCTTCATGGAGAAAAAGAATAGTCTACTGCTTTATATATACAGTTCTTTCAGTTTTATGAAAAAAAAAATCTCACTAAAAGCAAGAGCGAGCAACAACTAAAGGAAAAATTTAGAGAAACAGCAGGATTCAGAGGTAACTATTACTTTTCTGCTCTCATTGAATGTAATATACCTGGAAGAATCTAATGTTTCCAAAAGCATCAGTAGACCTTAACACTTCAATAGGCTCCACACAAAGCCCTTTCATATTCTGCATTTTATTTTCCCCATGAAGGCCAGAATTTATAATGCCTAGCTTCCTTTGGATTTCTGTCCTCTTTTCCCTGTATCTCCCATACCGCAGTAGCTGATGCTCTCCAATCACCCAAGCTCCCTCCCTCTTCAGATGTGGGACAACGTAGGGTGGGCCAGCCACACACAGCTGCCAGGCACTTTCTGCCTTCCCCTCCTGTCCCCATGCTGGAATAATAATTTAGGTCTTTCTCCACCCACCTGCTGATTCTCATAGAAGTAGTGAAATTCTATTTTACATTTTTACCACTATTTAAAAATATAACCAAAGTTGGTTAAGAAATTCAAAGTCTCACAAAAGCCATATGGTATCATGAAACAGATCCCTTAGAATACTTGGCTTAAGAGGAAAAACAATAAAAAGTGTTTCCCACACTATGAAATCACTTCTTGAGGTAGACAACAAATGGCTATTCCCAGTTTCCTCTTATATCATAAACCACTACCTCCCCTAAAATATACCAAGCTTTAGAAGGTCATCTTTACACAGAACCATTTTAGGTTGGAAGGGACCTCTTGAGATCATCTAATCCAATCCCTCTGGCTCAAGCAGGGTCAGCTACAGCAGGTTGCCCAGAACCACGTCCAGTCCTGTTTTGAGTATCTCTACAGATGGAGACTCTGTAACCTCTCTGAGCAACCTGTTCCAGTGTTTGACCATCCTCACAACAAAGAATGCATTCAGATGTAATTTCACATGTTTGAATTTTGTTCCCAGTGCCTCCAGTCCTGTCACTGGACACCACTAAGTGCCTGGCTTCCTCTTCTTCCTTCCCTCCCATCAAGTATTTATACACATCGGTAAGATCCCTCTCAGCCTTCTCTTCTCTAATCTCACCAGTCCCAGCTCCCTCTGCCTCTCCTCATATAAGACATGTTTCTTTTTCTATATAAATTTCTGTAATGGTTTTACTCACCTCTTGGTATCTTGTAACCAGTTTCCCCTGGTTTTCTCAGATTTCTGAGAATATGATCAGAATGAATATTGATTGCCATGCCAATCAACCATCCTATAAAACCTGAAGAGAAATATTTAAAATACTATCTTTAATATACTGAGCCAAAGTGCTTGCTCAGAAAACAAACTACAGTCATATATCATATTAGGCATGTTATCTCAAGGCAGTAGTAATGTAAGCAGTATAAGCAATTCTGGTGACATCCTGCACAATCAGTCCTACACTGAGCTCTTCAGTCAGCAGAGCTCACAGTAATCAACAGGTCTCTAGACAGGAATAGTACTGTAAGTATAAAGTTTATTCTTATGTTGCTAGACTTATATAAGTGCATGCATGTGCATATATACATATGTAATGTGTGTACTTCCCCAACTTCCACATAGAATAACAAACACACTAAAATTTTAAACACTGAAAGAAACAGCCTTTCTTATTCCTGCCAGAGGGCCACATCTCAGTCCCCTTTTTTTTTTTTACTGACAATATACCAGAGTTTCCACAACAGACTTCTGTGCAATAAAAAGAATAATGAAATTGTGAAGGAATTCATGTACCATTTACTTGTGTCATTCAGCAAAATGGTTTAACCATTTGTACCACACTTTCATAGAAATTGAGATTGTCACATTCTGCATCCTTACGTATTGTTGCCATAATTGCATGGGATAAATCATGAGGAATATAAGACTGAAATTCAGTATTTCCACCCTTCCATTTTGAGTCTTTGGCTACATGTTATCTATGTTAACTTCCTTTGAAGGCAGCATTCCTTGTAACTAGCAGCAGACGAGATTTGGGTTTTGAGGGTAGATCCATTGTATTGTTTTGAATCCACCTCCAAAGTTATTGGTTTTTATTTAAATTACCAAGAAGATGCCAGTGATGTGCTTCTAGATCAAATTCACCTCAGAGGCCAGATAAAGCTTTGCCTTTTTGGACCCACAACTTGAGTCTTTCAGATGGCTCTCTTTCAATACAGAGAAATCCAGTAGTATGACCATCTCAGCAGAGGTACTAAGTGGATATCCAGAGGTATAAGGCCACATGTTGCACAACTAGTACCTTGTCAGAGCATACTTTATCAAGACTTAAGCTACATTTCAAAGTGAAGCTACAGATGTAAGTGGACCTTGCCTCTCAAACAAGTTGATAGGCAGCTTTCATCTCAGTCCCCTCTGGGATGCGTTTACCTAAGGACCTAGCTGATTCCACATGGATTAGGAAGAAATGACTTGCTCTGCAGAGAAACTGAGGTTTCTGCATGAAAGCTCTCTCCACATTTACCTATATAAATAAAAAATGTTCTTTGATTACCTTGTTACAATCTGCTTACATTACAAAACTAGTAGCAGAATTTAGTCCTGTGAACAAGCATGTTTCTTAACGTTTTGTTCATACAGCACAATGCAGTAAGTTTCCATTAGCAATCAAGGTGCACAGATGCCAGAAGTGTCTTTTGTAGTAAAACTTTACTGTAATCCTTTCAACTATATATTCTATGTAATTATATCATCACCAGATAGATTAGATCAACGTAATGAGGACTTTACAGGCCAATTCATGTAATGACAACATTCAAAACCACAAGGTGAATAATTCAAATGCTGTTGAATTCTATTTTTACCTAAACAGATCATTTTAACTTTTTTCCTTCAAAACAGATCTCTATCCAGAGAATATAGAATCCTCACTGCATCAAGCAACAAAAACAGTTTGCTTATCTTAGCATTAGTAATCACATATCAATTTCCTAATTGCCAGAGAAGATTAAGACTACCTTGGAAAACAAGGGATGGGGATGTTACTCATACAACTAAATAAGCAAGTCATTATCTCTATCCATGCAATAACTTGAAAGGAAATTTCTTAACAAGCACACAGATTAATTCTACTTAAATGTAAACAATATTTCCACTAATTTACTTCAGTATTAGCATGAGGGAAAATCTATACGGAAAGTTAGTATCAGCTCTAGAAAGAATATGAAATTTTTAGGAGAGGAAATTAGAGACTGATTTCTCTGAAATGCCACTAGCTTTGCTGTTTGTAAATTAGTATATGAACTACTAAGAACTTTTCAGATAATGCAAAGACTGGAACTTGCTTTAAAAGTGCCCAATTATTATAGAAGATTAGTTTGATTCTATGAGTTTTTACCCTCT
This sequence comes from Aramus guarauna, assembly GCA_013400195.1. NCBI lineage: Eukaryota > Metazoa > Chordata > Aves > Gruiformes > Aramidae > Aramus > Aramus guarauna. Next base: position 71,280 of record VXBL01002138.1, on the reverse strand, counting down.
CTGCTTGACAACTACCACATGTCAGAAGGAAATAATCAAATCTCTCTTCATGGACAACAAGCCGATGAACATAGGCTACTTTCAGAGCAGTCCTCTTGCATTTGAAGATCCACTTTCCTCTGAAGTGCTGCATAACCACGTTCCCTGCGCCTGTACTCTGTGGGCATGGTACTTCACTGTCCTTGTCCTCAGATTCTCACCATGCGGCCATGAGCCCTAGGACTGCACTTTACAAAGCCAGGAGCTGGTTACGCACTGTGATCTGCATGACTTTGCTTCCACCTGTGGCAAACACATGTAAACAGGCAGGGAGCTACAGTGTACTCCAGTAGATTCTCAGGATCACAGGAATGGCCGCACAGCATAGATGACCTCACAAGACTATTAAACTCAAGAGGTTTTTTTCCTTCATCAGAATAAACCTGGAGATTAAGGCCTGGGTTCACACTAGGAGGACACTTGCATAATGAGGACAGTAACTAGGTCTGTATTACCAAACAACCTAGTGCAATAGAAGAGCATGTGTGTTGTTGCACCAGAGCACTCTTCACCCTCACTGATGTAGAATCTCACGCAAAAGGACCTACTCCTGCTCCGCTGGCTATTTCAGAGTGGCAACACGGTAACTGCTGCCTGGCTCAGCTCCCCACTCTGGGTTTCAAGAATACGCAGTGCAAGATGCTGTATAGAAACAGCAGGACGCCAGTTTCTACACTGAAAGTGCCTGGCACACACTTCAGGTGAACCAGTGCCTCATCAGATTGTGTGGTTAGTCTTTACAAGAAGGCACAAGATCATCTGGAGCATCCAGATGCCTACAGATATAAGTGGAGACACTGACTAACCCACATCCCTCAGTCACAAGACCACATCCAGATACAGACAATGCCCACGCTCTTTGTGTCTGTTTTTGTAGAGAGCTGAGGTGGCATGCGTGCTTGGTTGTTTGACCATCAGATAAAAAGCCTCACACAACAGACTAGGGGCTGACGTATTGTCACTTGCACCTTCTGAGTTATAGGTACAACTCTGCTTGACAGAGCTGCTGCAAAGAAAAGTGTTTCGATGCACAGAAGGGTTAACCATCAACATTAGAGGTAAGTACTTGAATGGGGACTGAAAGGAGTAAGAAAAGATGTATGGCATGCTGCAAAGGATCTGATGAAGCTAAAGCAAGCAAAGGAAGGAAGGCGTTTCCAGCTAGAAATGCAGACAGATTAGGAAAGAGCACAAGGCTGAAACATTCACCACTTCCAGGTATCACAGGTACTATTGGTAAGTTCACATGCTTTTTATTGGCACACCCATGTAAGGTACAGACTGAAAGATTATGACCTTGTTCCCACATTGGCTTGCAAGCTTATGGTTTTATCAAGTGTTGTACTGCATTTGAAGCAGAACATTTCTATTTCCTCTGAGAACAGATGAGTTCACTGCTCTGAAGTAAACACACAGTCCAGAGAATTCATGAGGGAACCACGTGAAAACTCCACTGCTGCTCCAAATCAATTGCTGGTATAGATACAAGCTATTATATTCCCCAAATTAACTCCTAAACATCTGAAAACAGTTAATCCATATATTAAGGCTCCAGAGACAGAACACATCAGTTGCTTAAAACCTCCCACCATGATGGTTAATCAGCTTCACTTCTCCAAACTTCTGCCTTCATTGCAAGTTAATCTCATTTCAGCTTCCAACTACTGAACCTTGTTTGGCGGCTGCTACTTGTAGACTCTCTTCCATTTCTCTTCCATATATAACTTCATGTAGACCGAATATCTTATTAGGCCTCGGCAAATATGCTTTCTTGCTATTTTCTAATCTTCTACTCTTTTTTTTAGTTATTTTAAACAGAGGCTTAAAGACACTGCGAGATGTTTTTTGAGAACTAGAACATAAATAGTCCAGTTGTTCAGGGAGTATCCAGTGTACAATACAGCACTTTTGCATTTGAGTTAACTAAAGCTAAGATAATAAACTGCAGATATTTGGAGGTATCTAGCTGGGATAAATACCAAATAGCAATTATAAATGTCCACTAAGTTCCAATTATGTTCACATGCACTACAAAACGAAAAAGCACAAAAGATACTCTAATTACAGGAATAAAAGAAACAAGTAGTCATGTTTGGCTGTTTCATAGCCATATCAAACTTCACCTAAAGATTTATTGTACTAAAAGTCTCAAAAAAGCCAGCAAGTGACACTATTAAAATGGTTGCTATGTATACCAGCATTCTTCACTTTCTTAGTTTCAGTATAACTTTTTTAAGCAATATTTTGACTTAAAATAGTCATGAACCAACACTTTGCTCATGATTAGCAGTACTGGAAATAAATATATATAAACATTATCCCAAACTGGTATTATTTGAAAAAACAAAAAGAAGCCAAATTAATTAATACAGAGAAGTATTCATAACTGAAGACAGATGAACCTAAATATTATCATTTATACATTTACATCTTTCAGAAATCATTGAAATAAAAATCCACAAAAACCAACCCAAGGAAACCTGAGCAACAGTCCTGTTACCTTAGGGTTTTTTAACATCTTTCGGTAAGGAGCAATTGATTTATGGCTCCTGACTCATGATTTGTTTACAGCACTGTATTGAGATATCATTTAAGGTACTAAACTAGGACACCGGAAACAAAGTCTGTTGCATCAGTCTTCAACAGTTTTGATCAACACATCTTTTAATCGATTTTTTTTGTTGGATCCAAGTTTAAGGAGACTGGAATTTCAAAAGTACCAAGAGAATTTCAAGTACATCCAAGTGCCTAGTACACACTGAACTCATTCCCTTGTACCTCAATTTCTCCATTTGTAGAACACAGGCAGTACTGCCCCCTAATCTTGGCAAGATAATCTATTTTGATTTAAATTCTTCGATCTTATAGTCATGACAGCATTTAGCACAGTAGTCCTCTATTGTCATCTGCAATAACACTGCAATAAAAATAAAACCTTTTTATTCTTGCTGTAAAAGGCTTGAAAAGTCTCAGACAAACACTAACTTGCTCTGGCGCCAGAACAACAAGAACAACAGTACTGGATCAGGTCAAGGATCCACACAGCCCAGTATTCTGCCTTTGACTGACAAGGCAAAATATTCCAGTTTATCATCAGATCAAAAAGATCTTTCTGTAAAGAAAGGGAAAGTGATACTATGTTTTTGACAGTAGGCAAAAGTAGATGCCTCCGAAACAAAAAATAGGACAAAGACAATATTTTGGCACTGAACATCTTAGCCATTTAATCACATGCATGGCTGCAGGACATGCATGGCTGCAGGTCTAAATGTAACACCACTTCCTGACAGGAGTGAATGACCAAGCACACACACACACCCCCCACCCCTCCATGTGGGCTACTTTTGTTCTTTGGCAAAGCCCACTATTACCAGGGTGGGTAGGTTGGTGCATGTGTAAATATCCTAACACTAAGGACTTCTGGCATTAGAAGTAGTATCTTGGTATTTAGCAGCTACCCTTACTGGATTTTTACTCAGTGAATTCGTTCACTTATGTTTAGCCACATACAAACCTTTAGTACCTATGAGGTACTAAACAAGGGATTTCAGTTTAATCTATACGTTATGTGGGAAATCTGCTTTGTTCTAAACCTGTATGCTGCTGGTTCCATTTAAGGTCTCAGGTTCCCATATTGAAAAAATACACAACCCGTATTTACTTTAGTGTTAAAGAATAAAGATGACAGTCAGCTCATCTAACATTGACATTGTGTCAATTCACAGCTGAAAAATAAAAACAGTTAAAAGGCTTCCTACTACAGCAAACAAGAGAATTAACTATGAGGAAACTTATGAAAGGGGACTGAAGATATTATAAAATTATAATAAACAATAAAAAGCTATGAAGACAAAGGAAAACCACACTTAATGTTCTCATAACATGTTTTAACTCACCTGTAATGAAACATGGATGTTTTAACCAGTCTGAAGGGTATTTTGCATAGTTGCTTAAGCTTCGGCCTTGCAAGTATCCGTTGTAAACACAAAAGAGAAGCGCTAGCACAAAAGTGAAAAACGGTGTTGGTTTTCCTTCCCGGATCAGAAGAGGAAATATGAGTGCCCTACAGTGAACAAGGTAAAAGATATTGCATTAACAAACAGAAAAAGTATTTTTGATGCGCAAAACTAATCCACAGTCCATATTATCCTACTTTTCAAGTTCTCAGCGGTCTTTGATCCCAGTTCAGAAGGATAGTTATGCTTGCTTTAATATTATATTAATTTTGTTGCCCAATTGAAACTACAAGATTTAGTCATCATCATCCCCCTCCCCCCCGACAAATTTTAAACTTTGTATCCAAGGCAATTATTTTGACCAGAGCTGTAAAGGCAAGCGATACTAAGCACAGTGTATTTTTGCACCCCTTTGTTCCTAAATCCTCAACGGTATCATCAAGTTTTCTGAAACAAGCCAGGTCTCAATCCCTGCACCAAACCCACCAGCACTTCTGGGGGCAGGAGGGGGAAGTCAATCCACTTGAAATTAACCTAATTAAGCTCAGTTTCCTCCTTGCCTTAAAAGTCACATAAACATTAATTGCTTTGCCTTGACAATCTTGGTCTGCCCTATGACACCTTTTAAAGTCATGACAAATCCACAACTGCCATCCCATTTGGGAAAGGAATCTTGATTGCTTTTCCCAGTGGATTACCTGAGTAAACAAACAAGCTCCAAACAAGAAAATCAGGTGAATGTTCTTGTGCTCTACCTCCTGTAACTAGCCAACTCCCAATCGCTTATCAATTTAATTACAATCTATAATAAGATATGAGCAGGCTTATTGAAGCCTGAGCATTCTTCGCATGTTTTCCAGCTACCCAAGGACTACTGCTTCAAAGGAACACTTCCAGAGCAAGCAAAACCGTAACAGCTCTCAAGAAAGCATAACAAATTCATTAATATGGTTATTGAAAGCCTGCTACATTACAACAAACAAATTAATAACAGAGGTCTCTTCCAGTCTACATTCACCTACAGAACAGTCCCCCAGTCTAGCAATAGCAACAAGCAACTAAAAAAAAGAAACCGTGGTACAGCTTGGCTTTCCGTACAAACCTTTGCCTTGCATTTCCAGCTTTTCCCAGATATCGAGGATGAGTTAAGATCCCATGCCAAAGCTTATCTCTTTACTCTTAAGAATGGAAAAAGAGGGAGTAAAGACACACTCCTGGGTTTGCAAAGCCAGTCAGCCACCAGGCCAACCGTACATTGCATCCCTCTCAACCACAGGACATGGAATACTTTCAGTCAAAAGCAACAGCCTCTTGTAATAAGCTCTGGAAAACATCTTCGTATCAGCCACACGCTCGGCTTGAAGTTCGCCTGACAAATTTATCTCAGCTGTATTAGTACAGCAGCAAAATGACTTGTGGAGCGTTACCAGTATCTACTGTCAACGTCTTGAAGGGAACAGCAGAACCTTATCTGAGCTCCAGCTAAGTTGCCTTCTCCCAGGCTGCTCAACAAAATGCCCAAATGCCATTGACTGCATTAGCAACAGGGGGCTCTGGGCCTCAGCTTTGCCAGCGTTTTAATGAAACATTGAATACCCTGAGCTGGAAGGGATCCATAACGATCATTGAGCCCAACTCCTGAAATTAACATCTTGTTGAAAGATATAGTTGGAATATAGGTACTGTTTCACCATATTAAAATTACATAATATCAGCATCCAGAGTTGCACTTCCCTTGTTGAAACACTGTGTCCTTAAGACTACCTGGTCAAGTCACTGCTTGAAGAGGGGTCATCGCGAGTGCTACAGCATCCCGACGACACGGCACGCTGACAGAGCACCGCACGCTCCATTTCTGTGCCATTTCTGAAAGGTGTCCGAGCACCGCACTGCGCACCGCACAGCAGCAAAGCACCAAGCAAAGCAGCAAGCACCGCACCGCCACAATTACTTGCGCACCCCACGTAAAAACACAGAGTATCTTAGCATAAAGAAGCAGGAAAAAACTTGATTATCACAGTAAATAATAAGCACGAATCAGCAGCACGACCTCAGTCCCTGCAGTCAGAAAACAGCAGTCAGCCGTTTCTCTCAAGCTTGACCCTGACCTGTCACAGAACTGCGTTTCTCCTGCCACCGGCCGCCCCCCTCCACCGCCCGCACCCGCAGGCCGGCACCCGCTGGCAGCCCCCCGCNAGCAGGCGGTTGGGCCAGGCGGCGGCGGCCGCCCCACCGCAGACGGCGAGCCCGATGGGGACGAGGAGGGAGGGGAGCTCCTGCAGCACCCAGGCGGGGCGGGCGGGCAGCAGCCAGCCGAAGCGCCGGGAGGAGTACCGGCCGTAGGGCATGGGGATGAAGCAGAGCAGCAGGGCGGAGCCGGCGCCCAGCGCCACCAGCCCGTAGGCGAGGAGCTCCAGCAGCCGCTGCTCCTCCGGGCCCGAGGCCCGCCGCCAGAACCCGCACACGCCGCTGCTGCTGCCGCCGCCGACCCCCATCCCGCACCACAGA
>VXBL01002138.1:0-63195 GCA_013400195.1 Aramus guarauna | reverse complement strand
AGAGATTCTCCACTGCTTGAAGGAAAAGTACTTCAGGGAGCTGCAGGACCTGGAGGTGGATGGCCAGAAAGTGGAAATGCCGCAGTCGCTGAGCTGGTAAGTGAGCTGGAAGCGAAATGAAGTGCCCTGCGTAAATAATCCCGACTGACGGATTGGTTTCTTTCTTTTGCCTCTGCCCTTCTCCCATCTCTTTCCCCTCAGGTATCCAGAGGAGTTAGCCTGGCACACTAACTTGAGCAGAAAAATCTTACGCAAGTCACCACAACTGGAAAAGTTTCATCAGTTTCTGGTTAGCGAGACAGAATGTGTAAGTTTCGGAAAGATCTTGATTTTTTTTTTTGTTTTTTTTTTTTCCTTTCATATCCTGACCAGTGTTTTATCTAAATGCATCATGAGAAATTGAAACTGTACCTTTTCTTTCAGAAGTTGAGGAGCTCAGAAGAATCTAGGTTTTATGTTGCTGTTGGCAGTGATCGATCCCATGACTCTGACACATAACCACAGTTATAAATATTTCTCCTAAACTAATTGCAGGACAGAATGTGAAAATCAGTCCCTATAAAATAGTTAGTTGCTGTTAGAAAGCAGATGTTTGAGTCTGGTAAAAAGTGCATATGCGTACATATCAAGACTTACCTTTAGTGATGGATGTTTCTCACTTGTTTGAAGCTGGTTTGTCATCTCTTGAGCAGAAACTACATCAGTGGAATGAATAAAATTGGAGTAAATATGCAATTATCATAAATTTCAATTGGCTAAAATGCTGTGATTTTGTTTGTTAAATGCTAAGAAAATTTAATCCAAAGTTTATAACTGTGTTTTTGATTGCTTTATCATTGTACTACATAGAGATTTAAAAAACAGTATTGCAGAAGAAACGCGTTCTTTTGGTATGGAATAAAAAGGAGTTTGTTTTGGTTTTGTTTTTTCATTTCAAGGGAAATATCAGTCGTCAGGAGGCTGTCAGTATGATCCCACCTCTGCTGCTTGATGTTAACCCTCATCATAAGGTAACTCTAGCATATACTGTGTATTAGAGTTTTTTCCTGAAAGATAGTTTGATTAAACTATGAATTACAACAGCTGATACACAATTCTGTTTTGTGTTGGCATGTTTTATGTTTTCTGCATGAAAACCACAGCAATCAAATAGTGTTCAGATCACAAATAGACGGTATGGGGAACATCTGCTTTTTCAGCTTTATGTAGTACCCTGTAAAAACACTTAGTTTTTAAGTAGTTATATAATCTTACTTTCAAATTGTAAATGTATTTAGCTGCATCTAAGTTATATATTCATTTTCCAACCCCTTTTTAAAGTAAGATGACTGTTTTTAATTTCCTGCTGTCCTTCACACTGTGAACAGATGTAATTTTCCAGATCCAAATGATAATGTTCTTTACCAGGTAGTTTTCATCCCTCTGTGCCTTTTGGAGAAGTTGCAGACTTCTGCTGTATAAATCTGTTAGGCAGAATGATTTGGGCAAGCTGAAACATGCTACTGATGGTGGCTAAAGAATACAGATTGCTAACTTTAACTGAGGTGTCTAAGGAATGGCCATGATATTTTCTAATGGCAGATTGCAGGAATGGGGATATCTAGTAGCAAACTTCCTGTTGTAACGTTAGTGATATTTTCATATACCATATTTGCAGAATGAATCTGTCAGGTGACCTTATTCTCTTAATCTGTTAAATTAATGAGCTAGTTAGAAGTGCCTTGCTATCTCAAGCAACCAAGTTGTGCATTTCTTTCTTAAATTTTCAATTTTTCAAACTTCTGACCTATATGTTTTAAAGACTCATTTGTGCATACTTGTTTTTATATTAACGTTACTTGGCATACGTAACTTTTCAGTTTATTTTCTCCTACTCTCACCCCAACCCAATGTATTACACAAGGCTGATGGCTATGTTGCGTGAGGCGAGGTCCTCTGACCTCCCTCAAATGAATAATAAATTGAGTGATAGATTCAGTCCTCATGTGTAACAGGTGCATTTTGAGTTTTGCCTGGAGTTGAACAGGTAGTGAATTTGTTTCAGTTAATGTAAAGTGCAAATTATGACAATATTTTTGCACACAACTTACATTGCATATACTAAGATAGCAGTATATGTTTTTTACATTGAATATTTAACTTCAGTGACTATATTTCAACAAGTGCTTTCCAGAAGTGCCTGTAAGGTTTCACAAATTTGCTCATAAATCAGACTCAGAATAGGTTCTTTATCCTCTCTTGTGACAAGACAGCAAATGGCTGCTGTAATGGTGCCTTGGCTGTTGTCATTTAGGACCTTTTATGGTTCTTAGTGCCTCATTTTCTGAGCTGCTTGTTATGACCAGAATTGCAGGTTACTTTTCATGCTTAACCAGCATGTTCTGTACATCATGTCTTACATGCTGATTCCTATCTTACACAAGGATCAGCTTGATGACTGTCAAACCTCTTTGTAGTTGTGTTAATTTTTAATCTACTTTTCACAATTCGGTTTACCCTCACCATCAATTTGCTGGACGATTTTAGAGCATGTTTAGGCTTGCTTATTCTTCATTATCTTTTGCATTATCTACAAAAGTAAGTAGAAACCAGTAGCGTCACAACTGTTACTTTAAACAGCAGATATGATGCTCTCTTACTGAGTATGCCTCATGCTGCATTAACACTGTTGCATGGCAGCGTTTATCACATGCTCTCTGGAACTGTCAGTAAATGCTCTTTGTATTTTTTGGGGTCTGTGTTTCAGTTTAGTCTTGTTCAGGCCAGGGTTTTGTGTAAGGATGTAAGCAGATCCGTCCCCGTCTTTTATCGTGTTGCACTATTTCAGCTAACACTTACTGGAGCTAAAAGTCCAGAAGATACATAGTCATATGTTTCTGAAAGTCTGTAAATAGACAAGAGGAAAGACTAAGCTTCCTTACTTAAGAAAACAGTGAAAGTGACTCTATGAATGACTCTATGAAGATGAACCAGAAGGGAGAAATATGCTAGCAATCAGGTGTTAGTGTCTGTGCTGTTCTGTTCTGCTGCCCTGTGATGGTTTGAATACTTCCCAAGTACTTCTTCCAGCATAGAGAAACAGGCACTTTATGCTACGCTGATTTTTTGCACTAAAATGCAAATGTCTGAGGAAGGATAGCCGTTCATTTTTATAAAATCTGTATGATCAACTGTGTTGGATAGTCTCTAATTAATTTACTGATCGTTGAAAGTATAGCTTGCTCTTGAATGTAACTTTTTGTTAATGTTTGTATGTATCTGTAAAGTTTCAGTTAACTTCAGCTGGAATTGCTTGTGAGCTGATAAAAGGACCGTATCCCCATATCTATATTCAGATTTTTCTTTCAAATTTTTTTCAGCTGATATATTTGTTCCCTACAAAACAAAGTCCTTGTTATATTTTAGACCTTCAGAGATAAATCTGCATTCCATGATGCATACAAAGAACAGAACTTTACTTTGTGCTTTTTTGCAAATTGGTGTTCAGAACAGTCATAATTCTGCAACTGTATGCAAAAATACTTAATTTGAACAAGAACACATAGTAAATTTTTCAAGTACTTAAAAAATACCGGGTAGGACCGTTTTAACTTTCTGGTGTTTGTAGATTCTAGATATGTGTGCTGCACCTGGATCTAAGACTGCACAACTCATTGAAATGTTGCATGCAGACATGAATGTTCCTTTTCCCAGTAAGTCTGGAAAAACTACCAAAACCTTTTGTGACTGAATTTCCTCTTTTTCTTGTAGAAGATTACTTTTAATATCACATATAAGTAACTGCATTTAATAACATAATGAATTCCCAAAGTAGTTGAGCTACATGAGATGGGAAGTTTCCCACATTTCTTAAAACTTTGTGGACTTCCTTGGCTTGAAGGAGAGAGATGGATCTTCACAGTTCAGAATACAGTAGATGTGATCAGAGCTTAATTTTGGATGGTGGCCTGTGAGCCCTTATGATTTAGTGGTATCCTGCAAACACTGGATTAAGCTGCTTTAGCCTTAAAATGGTCATGATATTTTTCTTCTTTTTTTTTTTTTTTTTTTTTTTAAAAGCTTCAGAATCTTTACTTTCAGTTAGATGGTCACAGAAAATACTGTCCATAAAAATTGCTAAGCTGGGGGGAGTGGATTCTTTCTCTGTTCTACTGAAAATCTGCTGATGTGTAGGGATTGTCTTTGCTAGCAGCGGAGCTTTTCTCTGTTACAAGGGTTTTACTTCGAGAGCGAAAAGTTGAAGGGCCCTTCATTTTGTGTTATTTCTGCTGCATGCAAGCTAGAACTCTTGAGACTTTGACACATCAGTTAAACCTCGACATACTTTATGTTATTTTATGTTCAGTAAGGAGTCTTCTATTTATAAGTAATCTTTTAAGTAAAAATCTTTAGTTGAAAGGTTTACACAACTTTGAAGATAAGGCAATAAATTCTGTAAAATTATTTGACTGTTGGACAGTAAAGCATCTTCCCACTATTTTATTTTCCCAGAGGGTTTTGTAATTGCTAATGATGTCGACAACAAGCGCTGCTATTTGCTGGTTCATCAGGCTAAGAGATTAAACAGTCCATGCATTATGGTGGTAAATCATGATGCCTCCAGCATTCCTAATCTACAAATAGATGTTGATGGAAGAAAAGAGGTCCTTTTCTATGACAGGATTTTGTGTGACGTCCCCTGCAGGTATTTTGCATATAATCTTCAACACGCAGATTTTATTGCAATAAATGCAGTGCTAGAATTTTTGTGTTAGTGAATTGCACTTTTTGAGTTGCTTGGTGAGTTATGATTTATAGTAACTTCCAAAATGGATGAATGCCTTAAACTGTTTTAGGTAAGGGGATACTGAATCAAGGTGAACTTTTTTCATTCCAAGTGGTACTTAAATTTGGTCAGCTGAAGGGCTTCAAATTTTGAACTTGAACTCAAGATACTGAAATACAGAGATAGCATAGGAACAAACAGTACAGCATAGGAGAGCTACTTAAATGGGAGAGGGACTGTTCATTTTTTGCTGCTGTATGTGACTTGGGTATGAATTGAGTTTTACCCACAAATAATACAAATCTGTTCAATCTCTGTTACAGTGGAGATGGAACCATGAGGAAAAACATTGATGTATGGAAGAAGTGGACAACACAAAACAGTTTGCAGCTCCATGGGTAAAAATGCTTATTCCACATCTGCGCTGCTTTCATTTCTCTCCCCTCCTTTTCCCCTATCTTTAACATCTGCATGCATTCACATGTTAATATATGACAAAGCAGAGACCAAGAAGAGTCGCTTTTCTCTCAAATCAAGCACTTACATGCTATTCAGAGGAAGTGTACTATTTCAAATGTGAAGTCAACCTCCAGTGGAGTGCGTGAATATAAATTTCTTACATTCTTATGAATATCTGACATACTGAATATTCATTTAATTGATTTAGACAAGGTAGCTAATAAAACAGGGAACAAATAATTTTGTTGTGATTCTTAGCATTTAGGCAGGTCAAATACTGTTGGAAAATACAGAAACTTGTCAAATTTAATAGTAATGCTTTAACATCTTTAGAATGTTAGAAACCATACATAAATGGTTTCGATTACCTGAGACTGATTTATGTTAACTGATGGTGAGTACTTATCCTAGTGCAGATGCATGGTAAAAAGCAGTAATATAAACGCAGATGAAACAGCTTGGGACATTTTACTGTGCATTTGTAACAAGCTGGGAATGCAGTCAGGTACTGTGATTCAGCTGATCTATGGTGACTTGCTGCATGGTAACTCATTCATAATTACAGGTTTTATTTTAGTTGTAAGTATGCAGGTAGGGTGATCAGCTGGTGATCCAGCTCAGTGATACTTTCCTCAGAAGACCAATGCTGGCTAAGCTGGGTTGGCCATAATATTTGTAATAATCAGATTGCTCCTCATTTTAACTCTATATTTTAGAGAAGAAGAGTAAAGTTTTGGGGGGTTATTTTTCTAGTGTGGAGTACTTCATTACAAACTTGATGGGGTGCTAGAAAGAACAAAATACAGATTGTTATGATAAAAGTTACCATGCAGTGGTGTAATGTTTGACCTAATTGCTGTTTTAATAGGTATAATTGTGAGTGTGTCTGCAGTGTAGACTGCGCTAAGCTGACTTAGTTTAAAACTGACTTTAATTTGTGTACTGGTGACATCTGTGGAACTCAGCATGTGCTAACTTAGGCAATGGAGAGTTATGTGTCTGCAATACAACTTCACCTGTAAGAAATTTGATGGCAAGTCTTTCTGGTTCCTGAATGATACCTGGCTAGACCAAGAGTGTTCTGTTAGATTGCAGTTAAGAATTGCAACTCGTGGTGTTGAACAGCTGGCAGAAGGCGGGAGAATGGTATATTCTACGTGTTCGTTGAATCCTATCGAAAATGAGGCTGTGATTGCATCTCTGCTGGAAAAGAGTCAAGGTGAGAATGCGAGCTTGGACCAAGTGGGGGAATCTTTTTTTCTCAGCCCAAAAAGAATATATATATGATAGTGCTAGTCATAAGCTTAGTGTAGGTAATGTGCTCCTAATTGATGCAAAGCTGCATCAGTTTTTTGGTAGGGTTTGGTTGGTGTTGATATGAGCAGTCTTCTTAAATGGGCCTAAATCAGGTGCAAATATAAAACCTGAAGAAATTCTGTTAATGATACACAAAAGACTTCTACAGATCAATGTCTGCGTTACCTGGCTTCTGCTAACCAATTCCACTGGTCAGAGTCCTTGTCTGACATTCGTGTTTGCTTTGGAAAACACAGTGTGGGACATTACTTTTGCACACCATAGGGGTAAAAAGCCCAGAGTGTACTTAAGCAGTTAGAGGAATGTTATTGTGCACCAGTAGGTGGGAGTCACTGATACCTTTGGCATCCTTTGATCCACATTTTGACATGCTTGGAATTTTAATGTCTTTAAGCCAATGGGTTTTTTCACACTTTTGACTTGCATATGAAGGCTTGCATAAGTTGCTGTTAAGTCTCCGTCATCTGAAGTAACAAGAGGTTGAAAAATTGAGATGAGCTGGGAAGCTCCACTGCATCAGTTTATGACAGTAGGGCTTAGTAGCCCAAATTTCTAGTCTTGAGCTGATGGACGCTGTTTTTTTCTGAGTCAGTAACCTGAAGTTTGGAGACATCTAATTGGATTTTGCATTAAAAGTTCCACAGAGTTTGTTAAGTTGAGCCTTGTACAGAGCAGAAACAGCTGTATTATTCCTGGATCTGAGCTGGTTCTGGTAGTTGAATAGCCTGTGCTGTGTAATGTTTTCTTGTGCTGGTCACTATTCTGGCTCCAAATTATGCATGAAATTTCATTGTCTCCCAAACAGCAGTTTAGCTAAAATGCCTGCAGATGATTAGGAATTGACTATTTAATTTCCACTCAAAGGACATTTTTATGTAGAGGTATTTTTTTATGGCAGACTGAAAACACAACATAGACATGTTTCCAGTAAATTATAGTATGCTTGGCCTATTGAAGGCTGTAGTGTGCCACAGTTAAGTTTAATGATGACAAGATTGGAAAGCGGTAAGGACTAGTTTGGATAGGAGAATGAAGCAGTACGGATGTTGACGGAGGCCAACAATTGCAGTATTTGGGTCAAATTCAGTACTGGAAGTAACGATCTTGACTGCAGTATTGGGCTGTGGCATTTGGGTATTGTCTCTGCCCAGTGCAGGTATTTTGAGGCTTACTTGGAGGCTATGATGTGTCCCAGTGAACAAACGTTATCCTTGGGGCTTGAACATAGGTGCAGCTAAAGAAGGGCGAGGTAGTGGAGTGGTCTGCAAGGGGCATTGGACCTCAAGGATTTGCTCAGGCCAGTCCAGAAGGTTTGTTGGTTCTTTGGTCTTAATTTAGTTCCTAGCATTGTGCTGCACTGCTACTTATGGAACAGATTGGAGATTACTTTCCCCTTGGGGCTGAAGGAGTAAGGAAAAGGCACTTCTGTACCATATTTCTCTGCTGGGCATTGCAGTACTTCTGATGGACCATTTAATGGCTGATCGGTCTCGTGTAGTCTTGAGGCATCAGTTAAAGTCATGCTGTAGGTAGGCAGGAATATTCAAAGGATGGATGCAAGCATCGAGTTTAATCAGATTTGAAATGGCATTTTGGAATTTCTCTATGAATTCATGTATCATTTTCATTTTTGTAAAAGACTTGCTTAAACTGTCACTGCAACAGTAAATGGTTAGTCATGCAGAACAGGTTGATAAATTGTGTACAACATGAGCAAAAGCCTACCTAATTGTTAAGTATTCAGAATAATAGAAAATAAATTTTTAAGGTTATTCTTCTCTAGAGACATCACCTATTTAAACAGCAAGTTTTTATATCATTCTTTCTGGACTTGAGGCAGTTTAATGTTTTATTGCATAAATTAGATTATACTCTTTTAATATTTCTTGTAGTAATCTGACATATTTTAGGCACATAGCCTTTTGACCTGTTAGGTTGATAGTACATCCCTTCCTGTTAAACAGTTTGGAATTTTCCTTTCCCTGTAAAAAAAATAATAAATTCTTTTTCCTTTCACACTGGAATATATTAAGATGGTAAATCTATCACAATATATCAAGCATTTTAAAAGCCTTAGTCATCCCAAAAGAGTACTTTTCCGAAAAATATTTAATCAGTGTAGTAAATCCAAATACTAAGTAAGTGAGAATAAAAACTTCTATGACTGCATTGCCTGGATGTGTACTGATGTGTAACGATACAGATTGTAGAGTATTACTCTATGCAGCTGCTACAAAAAATATCTAACCATTATATTTTGGTTAATTTATAGGTTGTAAATTTCTGTAGTTATTATGAACAGTTCTTATCATCTTTCTTGTTAATTTACATGGTAGTAATTGTATAACGTTTTGTTCCTTGAAAGGTTTAAAAAGCAATAGTCTTAAAATGGTCTTAAAACTTGAAGGAAAACTATTTTTATAAAAGTTGATTAGAAGCACAGCTCTCAAATTCCATTTTCAAGAATGTTTATATTCTTGGGGTTTCAGGTGCCTTAGAACTTGCTGATGTCTCTTCTGAGTTGCCAGGTTTGAAGAGGATGCCAGGAATTACAAAATGGAAGGTATTTACGTGATATTTCTGTCAAGCTCTTAGTCTATTGTAGAGTGTTAAATTAGGGAGATTTTGAAGTGTAAAATTTCAAAACATTAGATTGAGCTGAAGTAATGGTAGTGATTTGCTGTTTAGACTTACAGACAATATAGCATCGTAGAGGAGAGGGCTAAAAATCTTTCTGATGGTAAGTTCTTTTCTCCTCACCTGCTCTCCTCTTTTTCCTGTAGCTTTCTTTGCTCTATCTCCTATACTTTCTTAATAAATTCCCTTTTCTATTGCATGCAGCATGTGGCCTGTAGATGGCAACATAATTTCAGCCACTTTTTAAGTTATGCTGCCTCCTCCGCCTTTATAGTCTGTGAATGTTAGATTCTGTGAATGTTAGATTCTATGGTTCTTTAGCTGGTCCATTTGAATCATTTGGAAGTAAAAGCTGTTAAACCCTTTCTGGAAATAAGCTATTAAAACTGCAGTTCTGTGAGTAATCCTAGAATATTAATAGAATCCTGTATTTTGTTCCAGGCCTTATGTGATTTCAATTCTGGAAACAGACTGGTAGGGAGGGACAAAAAACCCCAAAGCTTCTTCAGCTTCCTGTTAAGAGCATAATCAAGAAGAGTAGAAGGCCATCCTGGTAGTAGGGAAAGAAGCTCTGATTAAAATTTAATTATGAGCATGTGCCTTTACAACACCATTGGTTGTTCTCTCTTCTTTCACCATTTTACTAGTCTTTTGCAGTGGTGCAGTCTGCTGGTTTGTGCCTGTGTGTAGGCTAATGAACAAGATGCAAGGAACAGAGATTTGCTTCTGTTCTGTCATTGAAAATCCAGCTTAGAAACTAATCAATTTCTTCTTTCAGTTCCAGAAGTTTAAATTGTATGCTTGCACCTGAAGGATAAGTGAAAAATGCATGATTGGAGCTCTATAATCTTAATTTTACTTTTTTTTTTCTTCATAAGGCTACAAAATATATACGTAAAGATCACTAAAAGTATATTTTATTCCCTGTAACGTTTATTTGCAGTTGAAATATAAATCTCTCTAATGGGTATTTTAAAAAGTAGGCTAATTAAAATCTGTTGAAAATTTGCAAAATTTTCTTCAGCCCTTATTTGCTGATACTGTATTTTTTCAAGCCTCATTGGCTGCTTGTCATTGAATGTATTTGCTTGCTTTGGTGCTTTTTTTACTTGGGGTGCTCTTTTGTTTGCTGGTGAAATGTCTATTCAATGGGAGCTCTGTGACTTAGTGATTACATTGAATATTCCTGAGCATCAGTTGACTGTAACTCTCTGGAAACAGCAAAATAAAAATAAGGTTTTGTTCAAGGGACACTTAGGTGCTTGGAAATAGCATTCGGTGCTCTCTCCTTAAGCCAGACGATGAATGAATGCAAATAAAGTATTTCAGAGGAAGAGACCTTTTTAACTTCAGAAATGTTACTTTACTTCTGCAACACTTCCAGTCTTCATTCTACCCTAAGGAGAGGCTAGCAAAACATGCAGTAGAGAAGACTTTGGCATGTTCTCTGATGCTTTGTCATTCCAGCAGTTATATTGTGTGGTTAGACTCGTAAACTGAAACTGAACAGAGTGGGGCTGTTAGGCAGTTGTTCTAGTACATCCAAAATACTTCTAAACTTGTTTGTACTTCCAGTTACTTATCAGTCCCATTGTTTGTTTCTCTGAAGCTGAACTCATGACTCTGAAAGAACAGTTCAGAATCGCAGTCTATCTTGTCTCCATCTAGCAATACGACATGTAGCATATTTGGACTTGAAATACTAATTCTGGAAGTACAGTCATTTCTATTTCAGGAACATGCAAAGGCACAATATTTTAGGTGTGATCTGATCAGTAGCTGAGAAATGGTAGACTTCATGATGCTGAAATCTGTGTTCTAACGTTCTTAGTGAAATTATAATCCAGATAAATCTTACATTTCAGTTTCCAGCAGAACACTTAATTAAACTGCAAGACAATCACAGTGGGGTGTATGAAAAGGTTTCGTGATACTTGCCAGTCCTGAAGGTGCCATCACTGTGACTTCTTTATTTTGTTGCTCTAACAACAAAACCAGGCCTTAATTTCAGTCATTAATTTTATGCATTTCCCCCACACGTTCCTAGATGTGACCTTTGCTACAGCCCTAGCCCACTTTAAAGAACTTAATTTACTATACCAGAAAATAACTTTTTAGCACGTGAACCTTGGTTTGAAAGTATTTTAATTAAAACTTGCAAAATGTTAACCTATATTCTTCACAGTATTTATATTTACTCCTTCAAAGGTAATGCTGAAAGATGGACAGTGGTTTGAAGAGTGGAAAGATGTGCCTTCAAATAGACAAACACAGATACGTCCCACTATGTTTCCAGTGAAAGATGAAGAGAAGCTAAAGGCAATGAATCTAGAGCGTTGGTAAGTTTTCCTAGAGTAGATTTTATGAGGATTTGATGGTTACCTTGTATGGTGGTGGGCTAATTATAATTACGAGGTCAGGTTAGGAATGTGTTGCAGTGAAGACCTATGCTTGTATAGGTCTGAGTATATTTCGATTGCTTCATATGTAATGGCAGTACACAACATTTAAATTCCAGTGAACTGAAAGAAATTACTGAAAGTTACTTACAAGGAATAAGTACTCACATAAACATGTCAAATTCTTTGCATCCAGTAGAGATACGTACCCAAACTTGCTGGAAAAGTATGGAAAACTTTAACATTTTAACAGTGTGACTTATTTTCTATGAAAGATTTTCCATAGCTATACTAAAAATAGTGCTTAGAAATGAGTCATTAAAGCTCAGATGTGAATGGTGAAATGAATGCGTTGCACTGATGCAAGTTATTTTGCCAGAATGCTCTATTTTAGATCCTGTTTCTAGCTTGATAAATTAAATCTGTGCAATCCTACTAGGAATACTTAGTTTATCCTGAAAGTAAATATAAATGTGACACTTCTAGTACTTTGTGAGAGCCTGAATGCTGATGATGAATATACTGCAACATTATTTTTTTCTCCCCCCCTCCCCAGTCTTAGGATATTACCACATCACCAGAACACCGGAGGTTTCTTTGTTGCTGTGTTAATAAAAAAATCTCCAATGCCATGGAATAAACGCCAGCCTAAGGTAACTTATTTTAAAAGAGCTAAAATGTTAAATTTTAATAATGTTTCTGGCATCGTTTTGAAAGTTTACATAATACAAAACATACTATAACTGTTTTGTATCTGCTGTTCAGTTATAGTTCGGTGTGTCAATGAAAAATAAATTCCTAAATCCCTCAAGAACTTAAAAAAAAAAAAAATCTTCTTTCAAAATGGAAAAAAAAAAGGGGGGGGAGAATTTTGAACTAGTGGTAAAATAGTAACATAAAACTTGAACGTAAAATTAAGGCTTTGAAAGAATTACAGAAGCAGATTAGATTGAGTAGCTAAAGCTGTCACATCCTTCAGCTGTGTGTGGTCTCTCTGCTGAAGGCTTTTTTCTTCTGTGTTTTAAGCTAATTCTGATTTCAGTTTATTTTACGCTGTGGCTGGTTGCTCAGGAGTGATTCACTAGCAGATTAGTCTAGCAGATCAGCAGCAGAGGCAATGGACGTAAAACTGTTAGGAGCAACAGCAGCCTTGGCCATCTGACTTTAATCCATTTGTTGTCAATTGTCTTTAAAATCCTGTCAATAGGATTTTAAGCTGACATGGTTTATTTGATCTCTTAGATTGCTCATATCTTTGAGAGGAACTTCTTGTGTGAATCCCTTCTAGCTGTTTCTATTTATTTGATTTGCTTCATTAGAACACCTTATGAGTAAAATGTATATGGCAGTAAGGAAAAAAGCATTTATTCAGAAGCAAGCATCATCCAAATAGTTTATGCTGTTCCTAGTTTTAATGTTGTAGCACTCTTACAGAAAGTGTGCAGCAGCAGGATGTGTGTGTCACTTTGAGTGGTAGGAGAAAAGCAGCAGATCCTGACTTAGTTTTCTCTGTGAGTGCTTGAATGTGATTTTGTAAATGGTACAAAAATAGCTTTCTTGGACAGTTGGTAAGAAATTGTCCAGAGCACTTCTAGAGGTAAATACAACTTACAGTAGTATCTCAACTTAGCAATCGGATTAACTCCCTAAATGGATCCGTTCAAGCACTTACATACAAATTGATAAGAATTAAGCATGTGCAAAGAGAGAACATAGGTACCTTTTGTTAGAACTTAGATACTACTTTTACTTTGTTGAAAATACTATAATTTGAAATAGGTTCATCAGAAATTACCACAAAGAACAGGAGATACTGAAGTGACAGCAGCTAATTCAAATAATGGTTCTGAATGTATTACTGAAGAACCAACACTTGCTGAAAATGAAGAGTCTAAGAAAATGCAAGAATTGCAGAATTCAGACACTGAGCAAAACAAAAAGGAAGGAGTATGTGGGTAAGACACCATGTCTAAGTATTTGTCTTGTGACAGCTTCATAATTGGTGATTATTCTATAGTCCTTTTGTTATTGGACTCATTTAGAAGTCAGTCAAGAAGATTTAATGAATTTGCTCAGTTGTCTTACGTTTCCATGTTTTCTGTCTTGTATTTTAGCAAGTTAGGAAAATAACCACTTTTATTATTAGCATTTGCAAAGTCTGTTAGTCCTTTCTTCTCTGTTAAAGAAAAAAAACGTTTTCAGAAGTTTACCTTTGGAAGATCTTTACTGACTTCACAATTACCCCCTCAGAAATCTCTGTTTACTTGTTTTTGTGGTTTCTGTTTTCAAGCACTGCTTTCACTTCCTTATTTTAAGAAGTTAAATTGTGGATAGTGTTGTCTTAGTGAAGCACAGGAAAATGTCAGTATTCTGTTTGGCATGCTACCATTACCATAAGGCAAGTGTTGACTAAATGAACTAAATTATAATGATTTTAAACCAAGTACTTTTACTAAAATTGACAATGCAGTATTTTCTTTTTAGACCACCGCCATCTAAAAAAATGAAGCTGTTTGGTTTCAAAGAAGACCCTTTTGTGTTCCTCCCTGAAGATGATCCTTTATTCCTTCCTATCCAGTAAGAAAAAAATGTTTCTGTTTTGGCAGTCAGATTTCTAGTAGTTTAGGAATATTAGTAGTTCAGTTCATCACGAAAGATGGGTCTAGTTGGTTGTATATAAAACTTTTTCCCAAACTTTGCACCAAGTTCTCCTCTCCTCAACACCTAAGCTCTTCTTAAAGGAAAATAGCCAACTGTAGTTTGCACTGGAAAATTTTGAGTGTATCTTAGTGTCTATGACAACTTGTCTTTTCTGATGTCATGCATCTTGGTCTAATCGGTGTGTTCTGGAGCCAAAGTGTTAAGCATTTGCAGAGATAACCCGAGGAAATGGGCATTCTGAGTATGTCATTTCATTGTTCATTTAATCAAAACAAGTATTATGGTCATAGGAAGTTTTATGCATTGGACCCATCATTTCCCAAGATGAATTTACTAACTCGAACTCAAGAAGGAAAGAAGAGACAGCTGTACATGGTTTCTAAGGAGCTAAGGAACGTGCTTCTGAACAACAGTGAGAAGATGAAGGTACGGTTCACCTCTTCAGGTTTCACAATGAAGATCATAAGCATCAGTGGATGTCTCCTTGAACTTTATTGCCAAGCTTATTGTTTATCTAGAGCATTAGCCCTCTTATAAGCCTTTTCTTTTTTTAGGCTGAATGAATGTTTTCCTCTCTATCCCTCCTCTGTTAAAGAGATTAAGAGTTCTCTCTGAGAGGTGAATAACAGTCTCCAATATTAAAACTGGTATGTTTTTTGGCAGATGAAAGGGAACTTAAAAGTAGAGGAAGGGAATATATAACTACGGCGTGTGTACCAGCATTGTTATGAGGTCTTCAGATACTGTCACAATTTAACATCGACACTGTTGTATTTGTGAGCTCCTTAATTATAAAAGTATTGAGAGCTCTGAAAGCCTACCAAAAATAACTGATAGCTTTAGTTGAATTATTAGCTGGCTGTGTTACATGGGGACACTTTCAAAGTAATTTCAACAACTGAATATTTTGAAAAGTTTTTTAAGCTGAATGATAATAGGATAAGAAGTAGTTTTTGTGAATTGGAGGGGAAAAAGATAATTTGTTTTATATGACTCCCCACGGAAAATGCCTTGTAAATGCTAAAGATTTTTCTTAAAAGTTGTTCAATAATTTAAGTTAAAATGAGGTCATCTAGTTCAGCTTACTTCCTGCCTCAAGCAGGACTAATTTCAAAGCTAGATCAGATATGGTTCAGGGCCTTATCCAGTCAAATCCTGAAAATTTCCAAGGATATTCATTACATCTTTGCAACAGATCTTTGAGATGGATAAATAATTATCCTTTTATCCCACATGCAGGAAAAGGGAAAATTTCAAGAAACTGGTGCATTATATTAGGCAGTAAGACTTAGAGTACCACAAAGGATACCGTGTCCTAATATTAAGCACTTGTGCATTTTTAAAATCCCGTCCTTGATTGACCTTCCCAGAATCACCCAGAAAATTCTTACTCAAACTAACATTAAAATTAGATCTTAGTAGTTCATTGTCCTCATTTTAAGACTGACACTTCCTCACAGTGTTCAGTTTTCAACATGGAATTGTGTTTATGTTGAGAGAGAACTATGTTTTGATAATGGGAATTCCTTTTTCCCTTGAATGAATTTTCACATGAATTTAATTCAGTGTCCAGTGCAAATGAACAAACATTACAGCAGAATTATCCTTTTTTCCTCCTTTTAGTCAAACAGTTGTGGAAAGACATAATTTAGTATTGATAATTTAGAATTTATACTCTTTAATGATGCTTATTGGCTTTGCCATTGCAGGTTATTAACACAGGCATAAAAGTTTGGTCTCGCAACAGTGATGGTGAACAGTTTGGATGTGCATTCAGATTAGCACAAGAGGTAATTATATAGCATTGTATTTTCAAAGGAGATACTTTGGTTTCCGCTAGAGCCTATAGCACAGCTGGCATTAACATTGTCAGATTAATGACAATTTGCATTTTCAGTATGGTTTAAAATGTGTGAAACTTGTTTTCTCATATTAGCTAAAGGACATACTGTTTTTAACATTTTTTCCTTCAGAAAGTAGAGATTGCATTTTGAAATAATTATATTTATTTATTAAACAGGGAATTTATACGCTATACCCATTCATTCATGCCAGGATTATAAATGTCTGCATAGAAGATGTTAAAATTCTGCTAACCCAGGAAAATCCATTCTTAAGTAAATTTAGCAGTGAAACACAGAAGAAAGTCAAAGATCTGGGTAAGCCTTCTAATTTGTCCTATGACAAAATGATTGTTATACAGTACACAGAAGACTATGAAAATCCTGTCGCATAAACCGTGTTTGCTAAAAAATTTGACTAAATTTATCTTTAAATTTATACTTGTTAGTTAGGTAAGTAGCATTACTGAAACCCAGCGTACTACTAGAAGCTGTAGTCCTTTCTGATCACAGCCATTAAGGTTTATGAAATCCAGAGAACAGAAGTCACCAAACTTGTGACTTCTATGAAGCAGTCCTGTGAGGCAACATTTAAAATATCTGATGAACAAAGATTTTATGTACGCTACTGATCTTTATGCCTGTTAGTGCTCCAGCTGAAACTGTTTGTCATGATTTTGTGTATCAAATACAGTTATTTAGATTTGATTTTCTTAAATATGGGGAACAACGTCTACTCAAATTTTTATTTCTTCCACACTGGATGCTTGAAGCAATGAAGACTGATTTTCAGTCTTTTGTTTATGGTGTATTATTTCCAAGTCATAGATGGTCCTTGTACTTCAGTGTTTGATGGGACAAAATGGGAACAATTTTTCTAAAGTTTGGGCTGGCATACTCAAGTAAAAGTTTTACTTAAGTAAAAGTTTCTTGCTAGATTCACTGAGTAAATTAATCCACTATGTGGTTTTGTATTTTAGTTTGTTTGTGTGGAGGTTGGGAGGGGGCAGGGGTGGCAATTGCTTTTCTAACTACATAAATACTTTGGTCTGGGGGAAAAAAAAGGGAAGAAAAACTGATATTGTCTGTAGTTTACTGTACTGATGTAGATAACTGCTAACCTGCTCATTCTGTGTGGCTGTCTAAAATCTTGTTTTCCTGAACATTTTCAGATTACACTCACTTTAACACTGTACTAACACATCTCTTTTGTTTTTGTTCCCCTCACCTCCCTTCCCTGTAGCAATGGGAAGTATAGTTCTGAAGTACGACCCAGACCCTGAGTAAGTAGATGTGTTGCTTTCCATTTATGCAGTTTTAAAACTTGGACAATAATTTATTTTCACTCAATAGAAACAGAAGCAGAGGCATAGAGATGCAGTGAGTTCAACAGTAAAGCCAGACAACATAGAAAGAATATAACAGGAACAGAAGCTACCTTGCCTGTGTATTCTTAAAACAATTGTAGGATTTAGCTTTATAAATCAGAGCTAGTAGTTCTGCCAGAGGTGCACAGTATCACGGCATGTTTGTTTGTTTATTTCCCTATGAAGTCCAGCATTTGGAATAGAAAAAGTTAAACTTCTTCATTGTTCATTTTTGTGGACAAAGTAGTATCAGAAGCTCTTGAGAACTTTCTGAATGTAAAATTTCATCTTGCTATTGCTTATATTAGATTCGAAACCAGAGCCAGAAAATGATTTTGTCTGTTGCAGAAATTTAATAGCATTGAGCTTTTGGGTTTTTTCCTTGCTTGCTTGTAGACAAGCAGGTACCTGTTTAGATCTTATCAGGGTATGGCTATGAAATTAAGTTTTGAAGCTAAACTTTCTCATAGTTGACCTCACATAACTGCTTGTTCGTAGAAAACCTGATGATCTTCAGTGTCCTATAGTGCTGTGTGGTTGGCAAGGAAAGACATCGCTCCGTGCCTTTGTGCCCAAGAATGAGAGACTTCATTACCTGAGGATGATGGGAGTTGAAGTGTTTAAAGCAAAGAGGAAAGAGGAAGAATCAGAAGGTAAAACAGAGGAAGAAGTTCAACATAGGCTAGCACAAACAGAGGAAGGAATGGATGTGGAAGATAAAGAACATGATTTAGTCACAAAAATGGAAGCAGAAATAGGTGAAGAATCTTCCCGTAGTCCTGTGGAAAGCAGTGCTATGGAAGTAGAAAATAAAATTGAGGATTTAGATCAATCTAGTAAAAATGACAACAGTCATGTAAACCAGGAAAGCAAAGACACGGATACGAGTAATGTGAAAGATTAAGTTTCTTTCTCTATTACTTGGCAGCTTCTATGAGGCTCACATCCAGACTTTTGCTTTTAGCATGGAAGTATATTTTAAAATTTTGATTGGAATGGGATGTTCCTCTTTTAGAGTTTCACCTATTTTATTTTTTAAATGAAAACTATAAAGATATTTCTCTTCAAGTGTGTCGTCTTTTTACCATTTTAAGCTCCATATTACTGGTGGGTTAATGTGTCTGTTGCTGGCAATGGACCATGCACCAGTAAAATCTAAAGTCTGTATTTGAAAGGTAATAATGATATGTACAAATGAACTGCCTGTGTAACTGGTCAAGAATTCCTTCAGGAGAAAAAAGTGGGGTTTCATTCAAAGCACACAAATTCTAGAAAAACATTTTTTTCTGTTAAGATTGCTTACCCCATCTACTACCCAGTCTGATTACTACTTAAACAGGTTCTTTAATGGATAAGGGAATCGGTGTGAGTATGCATACAAATGCATGTATGGGATATCTACAGCCTGGTTAACATTCACTATAAAACCGTGCACAGCATCCTGGAAAAGAAAGAAAAGCAGAATGCGTTTTGCCAGAGACTGATGTCTGAGATTCTTCTTCAGAGAGGTGAATTGCTTGACAAGCACAGCTAATAATGGTCTTTAACTACATCTTTAGGTATGCTGAGCATGCCTCAAACTCATATCTTGAAATGTTCCTGTTTAAGAGTCTGTGACCATCCCTGAAATGTACTGCGGTCATCTCTTTTTCTGTCCTTTCTTCCAGTGGGAGTCATCTCTAATTTTTGCAAGATACTTGTTCATAGCTGAAATAATAGTTAAAAAAAGAAAGTACGGTGGTATATATATATTGTTGTGTAGTAGATGTTTAAAAGAGGTTATTTAGGTCCAAAAGGGTAATTTACTTAATCTGACTTAAAAAAAAATAATTTAGTTGCCTACCTCAGAAACTTACAATATAAATTCCATCCTTTGTGGCTTAGTTTCAGCAATATTTTTTATACTTGTGTCAAGTTGATCTGACTGGAAGGTGACCAGTGGTACACAGTTTTGTCCTCCACAAGGACCATGGTGATGTAAATATGTGTTGCTTGTCAAAGTAAATTTTGCCATGTGTATTTTTACTGATGAAGTCCTAATGTGGCTTGGATCCATTTGCTGTACCTTGCTACAACAGACTTTCTGATGCCTGCCCTTGAACTACTTCATCAACAGGAGTATTCTTGAGGGAGAGACATAAAAGTGAAATAATGCCATGTCCTCTGATATTAGTCTCATGCAGTGAAGACCATTGACAGGACTCATTTTCCTCTTGAGAGTCCATAAAATAGGCCAATAAAAAAACAGTTCTTGCCCTTGTATTTTGCAGAGGTTTGCGTTTGTTCTTTGAATCGAGCTGCGATTGGACAGGTTCTTTTTTGACAGCTCCTTGGGCTGAAGAGCAGCATAGCGGAATTTTCTTTTGAATGGAGATGTATGCAAAGTATAATTTTTAATTCTTTATATGAGGAAAAAAATTATAGCAACTTGAAACTTTAAGCATGAAATGGAACATTGGTTTTCATATCTTTACATTTATTCTGGCATATTGGGCATTTGAAATGGAAGACCAGTGTCATTTTTAAGTCCTCATCACCATCACAGTCTGCAGTACTCAGCCCTGAGTGTGACTGATTTTAATCCATCTAATCTATAAAGAGATTAGATCAGAAGGTCAAGTGTTAAAACTTAAATGAAGAAACCAGAATTTGTTTTGGATTATGCCTGCTGTTACTGAGCAGCAGTTTAAGCTTCCTTTCAGTCAGTGACTGTAAGGATACAATTTCATGACAAGTTGGTAAGAATACTTGTTGATACAGACAGTCCAGACAATTAAATTAGCAAAAAGCTAACTGTATAGAAAATGAACAGTCCTGATTTTTTTTTTTTTTTAATTGAGCTAACCACCAACAGACTAAAAGGAGAATAGAAAGCTTTTATCTGCGAGCTAAAGAAAAGTAGTTTTTTGGATCATAAACTGACTGAAATCAGGTATAACTTAGACTTGTAATAGAATAAGAGCCCACATCTGCATCATTTTAAATCCTTTGAGTAGTCCCATTTTCCTGCATTATCTGTGAAATTTTGCTTTGCTCTTGGCTTTTTGGAGGTTGGTTGTTTTTTTTTTTTTCTTTTTTTCCTGTCAAGTGCAAATGGGAGATTTCAGCCAAGAAACTGGAAATCTAATTTTCTTGTGCTGATCAGCACTTTTACTCCGTATCTGAAAAAAAAAGCCACAGAGACTGCAGATTTATTTATTTATTTATTTATTAATACTGCAAGTTTGCTTATACCAGTTGCTCTGTCCCAGTTACTCTTGCCTTGAATGCCAGAAAGGAAGATCCCCAAAACTCCAGGGAGTGGCTGAAAATGCTGTCCTAGCTTTCCAGGCTGGGAGCCTGGTGAAACAGGGTGCGTTTCGTTCATCTGTCTATACTGAGCGATGTGCTACTGCAGCTCTGATGGTCAGATGGCTGAACCTCTGCTTGGCTGGTTTTGAATGTGGGTTGCTATAAATAATTTAAAAGGAAGATGAAAGAGAAGTGATACACAACCATTTCAAGTTTGAAAATGTGAAAGTCTTAAAAATCACTAGGCTTGAGGTTCATGAATGATTAAGTCCATCGTTGTAAGTAGTCCCTATTAAATGTGAGATTTCTCTCATTAACGTCGCTGTTTTTTAGAAATACTAGACTGTAGGTGTTTGCACTGATGGCAGGGGGTTTTATATGTGATAGAGGGGAAACGAAAAAAATTCGTGCTTTTAAATGAATAGTCTGTTTATTTTCTGCTTGGAGATACCCTCAGGAGAAGCTGCTGGAGCCTTCAGAAAGAAGAGGAGGGAAAACACCATGTAGGATACTCCTGTAGCTTTTTCTTCAGTATTTACCTAATGTTAGTCATTGGTTTGGAAGTTTGTGGGAATTTTCATACTTTAGTTCATGCAAAATTAGTATACCATAACCTGGTGCCGCCAGGTGATTTTTTTCTTAAATGTCTGAATCCTATTAAAAGTCAACGGGATTTCTCAAAGTATACAGGCCCCTTGAAAAATTCCTGCCTATAAACCTCAAATTTAATCTTAGCAGTAAAAGCAAGCAATTTAGCTCCCATAACAATCCCTATCCGAGACTGTAGCAAATGGAAATCAGTGCGTTTCATTCTTCCTGTGGGGAAAACTCCAGCCTGGAAAACAAGCAGCGGCGTGCTCGTGCCACATTGCTGCCGGAGCTGAAATGGGCATGCCGACTTGCCCTGCTGTCTCTCCAGGACAAATCTTGTAAACAACCCCCAGCAAAGTGGCATGGATACAACAGCTGTTCTGTTATTCCCAACAAACGCCCCGATAAAGTTGGCCAGCGCACTCATGCCGCCACATGTTTTTGCTGCTGCGTTTTGCAGCTGGCGTTCAGGAAAGTCAGCGCGCGGCACGGGGGGACCCGCAGCCTGCACAGGGGTGTGAGGCACCTTGCGCCTGGGCCAGGCACTGGCGAGGGACCAAGGGCAGCGCAGTGCTGTGCGTAACCTGAAGGCACAGTGGTGCTTGCAGGGTGTCCCCTACCTCTGTCACTCAAGGTGGATTTTCTACACCTACCATTGATCCTTGTATCAAACACATAGTTGTATTTAATTACCATTTAATTTATTGCTCTGTGTTTCTTAAACAAACCTGAGTATTGTTTTTTCACTAAAATCTGGTTCACTTATGGTGTGGCTGCTTGTGTTACAAGTTTAAATTAAGTTTCTTCTGCACTTGGTATTCCATTTCAGTTACGTGTAAGGAGGTTGTTGGCTACATAGGTATTTGCCTATAAAGCTGCTTTTTTCTTTAAATGAGTTACCCGTGCTTGGCTTTGGCAGGATGGGTAACTCCAGGCACTCTGTCACGGAACCATCCTTCGGGAATGTGCCCACACACTCCTGCCTCACCTGTGTACCTCTTTGTATTTCTGATGCTTTGCGTCTTCCACTCCTGTTTTCCATTTGTCATCCCTTGAAATTACCGATTCCTCCCCAGTTTTCTTTTTGTGTAGCTGAAAGGCTTTCAGGTGTGTTAGCAATGGACTTTTGCTTGTTGCTAAAGGGAAAACCAGTATGAGCAGTGGCTGAAACAATTCTTACAATTTATATAAGAACAGGGCAAATACATGATGATCTTTGCCCAGAACATTCTCCTAGACTCCAGGGGTTTCTTGGGCCAGAGGTATTGACTTTGGGTTTAATGGTCCATTGTCTATTTCTCTGCCATTAATTTGCCAATCGCTCCCTGACATTGTGCACACTTTTAGCACTCGTAACATCCTATGTCAAGGAGTCCCAAGACCCTACCTGTTGTGTGAAGTAATGCCTTGTTTTGTTTATTTTGGCTCCTAATAGTTATGTTTGATTATCCCCACTTTTTGCATTGGAAAAGACAATGAGCAAGTGATGGCTGACTAGTTTCTTCAGGACTCTTGTGATTTTATTGTCTTCTTGTCATATTGCTTATCAGTCGTCTTTCTTCCAAGGTGAAGAGTCCTCGCTGACTTGTTTGTTCCTTCTGTATGGAGACTACTCCAAACCCTTTATCATCTTTATCAAACATTTCTGAACCTTTCTCAGTTTTTATATCCTATTCCAGGTAGAGGAACCAGAACTGCACAGGATGTGGCCTTTGTGTGTGTGCACGCTGTCTGTTCCGTCCTCCAGTCATCTGGCCATCATTTTTTAATGCTACTAAATACCAAGCTGATGTTTCAGTGGAATTGCCTATCAAAACCTCATTATCATGTTCTGAACAACGACTGAGAACCTGTTGTCTTAAGTGTGATGTTAGTGTTATTTTTCCCCACATAAATTACTTTCATCTGTATTGAGTTTCATTTGCTGTTTTATCACCCAGTTGCTCAGTCTTGTAAGGTTCCTCTGCAATTCTTTGTAGCTGGATCTAAACCAATAGCTACTGATTGAATTGTATCCTGCCTAGAATAGCTTTCTGGAAGACTGCAAGTCCTTGGCAGCTCTGAAGGGATCCTGAGCTAGTTGTTTCGTTACAACGAGATCACAGGAGAGGAATTTCACGTTAAAATGCTGATGAGCAGGATGACCAAGCACCAAAAAGAGTATAGTATTTTCTTTCTACTTTTTTTTTTTTTAAATAAGTATCTGTCCACAAAATACTCTCATAGAATGCATTTCTTCTGGAAAATACCAGCTTATTGGAGGGAAAAAAGTGTTACACCTTCTGGCAGCTTCCCCTGAGTCTTTTCCAGGGCTCCTCAACCTTGAAATTTATCTGGGAGGTTCTTGAGAAGCCACAGGAAATGGGAGAGTTCTCAGGCTTCAAATTGACCAACTAACTTCTTGTGCAACAAGGTGATACCTTGAACTTTTTGTTACCAGGATTTCTTGCCCTTGTAGGTCTGAATGTCTCCCTGGCCAGCTGTCAGTCTGGTATGCTGTCCAGCTGTCTGCTCATAGCTTCAGCTGACACTCTAGGGCAGTGAAGAGGGAGTTGGGGAAATGGCCTGAAGTACTAAAAATGGCTGTTTCAGATGATCCAAATGGATTTTACAAGCCATTTTACCCTGTAGAAAACTTTGCGTTTTCAACTCTTCATTCTCCATCATCTGAATTTTTACAAATGCAAGATCTGGGTAATGAAATTGCAGGTCCTGCACAGTAGCATACAGCATCATGAACCTAATGCTAAGTTACAACATTGGATTATATATGATGGCATCTCCCAATAAGAAATAGGAATATAATGACAACCAGCATAATTAATACTTCCTAAAATTTTTTTGAAACCCACTTGCTAATGTATCAGCATTTGATTAGTTTCTTCACCCAAAGAAAAAGGCAGAAGTAAGGGGGAGAAGGGAGGGCAGAACAGAAACTGTTCAGTAACACCCATGGAGCTGAATGTAGATACGTAGGATGTAAATTCAGGTGGCGGGTAACTTAAATTATTCAAGGTGAGCTAGCTGAAGGATGGTTCTCAGCTGCTACTTTTGAAATGTTACAAGAATTGTATGTTCAATTAGGCAACCTCGTAGGTTCCGCATACTTGCCATGGAGAGGTGAGCCAGTCTGAGCTTGCAGATGAAGACCTGCTACAGACAGCAGCTGAGGATAGAGCATCAGGAGCCAGTCAGTCACTCAAGAGTTTTTTTCTGATTTTAAACTCACAGAAACACAGGATATAGGTTGGAAAGGACCTCTGGAGGTCTCTCATCCAAACCCCTGCTCGAAGCAGGGCTAACTTCAAGGCTGGGCTAGTTTGCGTCAAGCCACTTGCACCGCCTCTCTGGACAAGCTCTTCTAATCTTTAATCTTTCTGATGGGGAACAAGTTTTTCCACGTGTCCAGCTGGAGTTTTCCCTGCTGCAACTTCTGCCTGTTGCCTCTTGTCCTATTGCTATACACCCTTGAGAAAAGTTTGGCTCCATCTTCTCTGCAGCCACGTCTTGGGTTGTTGAAGAGAGCAGCTGAAACCCCGTTAACAGTCTCTTCTCTAGGCTACGCAAACCCAGCTCTCCCCTCCTCATTAATCATACACTGTAGCCTCCTGACCATCTTGGTGGGCCTTCACTGGTGGACCTCTCCAGTTTTTTGGCAAATCTCATGGAGGACCTAGGCTGGACACAATACTGCAGATACAGCCTCACAAGCAACAGGTAGAGGGGAATAATCACTACCCTCCAACCCCTGGCTTCTTCATGATGGCTTTAAATTTCAAGGAGTTTATGCTGCTGCATTTATTCTAGAGTCATCTTGGTGGGTTTCTGTTCCTCATAACTTCATTTTCATATTCGAAGTTTTCAAATTGCTTTTCTCTTGATGACAGAAAAAAATCCGTGCAGCTGTGCAAAATGTGCCAATTTACTGAACAAGAAGAAGATACAACAAGCTTTGTGCAAAGTTCTCTTGCATAGCAAAAGAAAGTGAAATGCAAAGATTTTCCAGTAATCATTGCCTAGGGGCTTTTTACGTAGTGACACACTCATGATGATAAATAGTGTAAATTATTTTGAATGAGGATTTTAAAAAATGTAATATTTAATGTGTGGATAAACTTTAATGCAAAGATACTTACCTTATTTTCTAACTCAAAATATGTACCTCAATGCAGAAAGGGGCTGGAACTCATGGGAATGCCTCAGTGGATCAATGAATTGTTCTAGAAATCTGGGCTGTTGAAGCCAGAAACATATTTCTCAGCTCTGCCTGCAGTACAGAATGAATCCAAAGGGCATGACTACATCAGGGTAAAAAAAGGAACAGCCAGAAGCTCCTAGCTTTGTCCACTGCCTACACACGTATGTCCTACAGGCAAAGAGCATTTGAGTGCTCTGAGTCTTGCTGTCTGGGTTGATGTATAATAGATCTATTCTTGGAGACAATCTCAAAGTACTAGTGAAACAGCAGTGCAAACTGCTGCTCATCCCCTTGTCAGAGGTCCTGTCTGGATTTCTGAGGGGGGCTCTCTGCCTGAGCTTGAAATCCTCTTAAACCTGCAGGTCAGGATTTTAGATAATGGAGTTTCTGATCCCAAGGAGGGTTGAATCCAACCAACTTCTTCCCCCTTCTAGAAAAAAAAAAAAACTGAAAGAATAACTATGATAGAAGGATGGATGGAAGGTAATGTGTTTTAGGTTTGGTCTGGTGCTAGGATGCCTCTAGATAGCCAGGGTGACAGAGCACATGCACCATTTGGTGTGAAGCCCTTGCAATCAAATGAGGTCTCTCTTTGCAACAGGTTACCTACCACACTGATGAAAAAACTCTCTCAGCTGCGGAGATAGATATCTTACTTCTTTGAGTTTTCACCTTTTCCCACAGATAATAGGTGGAGCTGGGTGTTAGTGGCCCATAATCAGATATCCAAACTTTTCTGAAGAAACCTCCCTCTGTCTCCTGTAATGTAATTTCTTAGTGCCTATAGGGTCTTAAGCATGAATCCACAGAAACTATGAGTCAGCACCTTCTTCCTGATTGGCCATTTACAAGGACAAAAAGAAAGCAATCCCCCACTTTCCAAAATGGTTGAACATTGCTACTTCTCTTGTGCAACTGTAATTGCTCCTATGGACATTTTAACACCATCTCGGTCAGTCTGTTCTCTGTTTTTAAATGCATCATTTGCATAGGCACAGACCTTATGATGTTTATAGTAAACTTATATATATTTCTATATTCTATCATTTTCCTAGCTTTGAATCTTTTTTTTTTTTTTTTAAGTGTAGTGGGATAAGTGCACTCAGCTGGTCTGAAGTGGTCTACGCCTTAGAAATATGTGTTCTTTTACACTTTAGTAATATATTTTCACAGAGGGAGGGGAAGAGTTTAAATCAATTGCTGCAAAATCAGCTTAGGTTACCTGGATTTACATTTTTTTATTGTTATGGTAAAAAATCATTGAGAGCTTGTGAAAGGTGCCAGATTGACAGCTTTGAAGTTAAGCTGATTGTTCCATTATTTCCCAGCTCCTCTCTTTCAGGCTTTCAAAGACACCTGCTCTTTTCTAATCTCCCAAAACTCAGTTTTTCAGATGACTGCTAAGGCTTTTGAGACAGTGAGAACCACTTCTCTAGATATCCTTAGATGATGCTTATCAGGCTTGCCTAATTTGAAGATGTCTAAATTACTTCATTAGGTCTAGCTTATTTCATTATTCTCTATCTTGTTCTTTCTCTGGTCCCTGAGAAATTTCATCGATATTACGTGCATGAACAGCCTCATCTTTTTAAAGGGCTAGTTCATCTTTTTGGGTACATGAATTACTATTTAGAAAGGACAGATGCAAAAGAAGTAATAGGTAATCCAGCTTGAAATCATCTGCTGATTCCTTTCTCTTGAATATATTTATCAGTGTTTTCTTTGGGCCACTCAACAAGGTAAGAACAAACCACAGAGAATCATTTCTTGTTATCCTGTAATTCTCTTGCTAAATTGAATCTCATTTTGCACATGTTTCTTCCTTACATGCGTGTGTTCTTTTACCTTAGCAAACAGAAAAAAATTGTAATCTTTTTCTGAGTCCTTTTTCTGCTTGAAAGTCCACCAGTGAAAGACCACCAACATGGTTAGGAGGCTGGATCCCATGCCCTGTTAGGAGAGGCTAGGAGAAACGGATGTTTTAAGCCTGGAGAAGAAATAGTAGGTGAGATCTAATTGCTATCTTCCAATAAATAACAGGTGGCTATAGAAATGACAAAGTCACTTTTCAGTGCAAAGTGACAGGACTAACAGCAAAGGACAGAAGATGCAGCAAAGGAGACTCCAGTTGGATGTGAGTAAAAATTCCCCACAAGAAGAGTCAAGCACTGGGGCAGATTGCCCAGAGAGGTGGTGGATCTCCATCGTTGGAGATCTTCAAAACTTGGCTGAGTGAGGTCCTGAGCAAGCTGATGTAGCCAGGAAGCTATCCCTGCTTTGAGACGAGGATTGGACCAGCTAACCTCCACAGCTGGTTCAAACCTTAGTCTTTCTCTGATTCTAGGATCGCTATCCGGGTGAAGCCTTCAGCCACGTACAGACAATCACAGCCCTCTGAGACTCTTCTGCACAATACACCTTCAGCCACCCTCCAGCTATTCAGACATCGAAGTATTGCATTTAGCGATTAGGGAAGCATGTGTGCATGTTTAACTCAAGTTAAACGAGAGTGCAATGATTTAGCAACGCAGTCACTGGATCCCCTACTGACTACGTACAGTAGTTTACTATTGCTAGTGCTTTTCATTTACAGTAATTCAAGTTAATTCAGTGGGATCTGCCAAAACGCAGTAGGAATAACTTTATTGTTAATTCAACTATATCCTAAATCAGAGGGTAAAAAACTGAGTTGAAATTGTTGATGAAATTCTTAACGTTAGATTGCTATGGTAGAAACAAGCCTCCACCTTGGTTTTTTGTATCACCACACCATACCATTATGTCAGTAATACTACAGAAAGTACAAGGCTGGTGAATTGTGTCCTGTGTTTCAAAATGCTGCATTCCTAGCTGAAGGAAGCTGCGGTACATGAGTAATGTGAGGCATCTACAGATCTGAATTGTTCCTGTTTTTATTAAGTCATATGTTCAGCTGTAAATGTTACATTGTCTCTAGAGGCAAAGGATGAGTTGTACATCATGACTATGAATTTCAGATAGAAATGGCAGATCTGAGCAATCATAGGACATTTTCATTTCCTGAAAAAAAAAAAAAACCAAAACCAAACACCCAACCTGAAATGAGGGCAGGATTATCTCGTTACTAGACAGCTCAGGAAAGCCCATGTTCCCTTTGACTTCAACCAAGAGATGGCCATCCATCCAAACAAGTGCCACCCCAGCACTGTGCCCAGGCCTGAGCTTTGACCAGAGGGGATACAAGACGTTGGCATGTGGTAAAATCAGTGGGCGCAGGATATTCAGTTTCTGAAGTATCTCATTTTAGAATGGAAGCTTCAGCACTAAAGGAGTAACAGCCTGTGAGGCACTGTGGTATGTTTCAAGGAAGTTGGGAAGTTCCTCTTCAGGAAAAAAATACTGGAGGAGGGTGTTGATAGCAAGTGTTTGCTTTGTTCTAGATGGCTCATGAGACCATCTCAAAAACAAATGGTCTGAGGAGAAAAGTAATACATCGTGTGCTGATGGGCCTCCAGGAGGTTCCATGTGATGTCAGCCCATCCCGTGGAGATGTTTCCAATGCTGTAGAACATCTTAAAGACAGTCAGAGATGATGTTAAGGCAACTGAATCTTACTTCTCTGTGAGTGGGACTTCAGTGTTTGGCTACTAGCAGAAGCAATTCAGTTAATATCTGGGCTTTCTTTCTGAAAAAATATTATTTGTTTTTGGGTGGGTTTTTTTTAGCAAGACCTTTTGAAGCAACACTGGTATCCCTTGCAGTGGAAAAAAGGTGAGTTAAAAAAAAACTAGAAAAAGTGTGTCAAGTAACAAAAGCAGTCATCACAACTGCCAAACAATGTATTTGCTTCCTGTGGAGAATCCGGTTATTCTGCTTTTCACATCCAAATAGGATTTGAATCCATATCCAGTGTTCAGGAAAACTCACATAATACCTCACTCAAACCCTTCAAATAAGAACTAACTCTTTAATGTTTCCTTTGACAAATTGAAACAGGTCATGTAAGTGACATGCTTTATTAAGAATTGATGCCATACAAAAGGGTTTGCAGGGTTAAAAAAATGTGAAATCTCTGACCATGCTATTACAGAGACTGTGCTGTTCCCTCTGAGAAGAAATAGGAGGGATAATGTAACACTAATGGTGAAATCAGTATTTTTCTGAGGAGTCTGAGCACAGACATTAACATTTTGTACCGCAGTCTGTCTTGGTTACAGCGCTGTAATAACAGGGTAATGCTGTTGACCTCTGTGAACGACATTGGAAGAAGAGCCGAACTCAGCCCCATTCTTTCCTGAAGTTCATAGGAAAGGACGTTAAATCAGATTTGATCTGAAAAGGTAAACATTATGAAACAGTGTATTTTCCTTGATATATTCTTTGTAGTATACCAACCGCCTATGAAAAGCTGACGTAATATTCCGTCTCTTTAGATTAATTTCTGGGCTATGAGGCAAAGAAGGCTGTGCTTCAAATCGACTCTGTCCACTAAACTGAGAACACAGGAGGATGGAAACAGTAGGACAAGTTGGGTTGGAAGGGAGTTGGGGAGGGTGCGCAGTGCAGTCGCCTGCACCAGGAGGGGACAGACAGCTTCAAGGCTGGAGCTTGGAGTTCAGGGTCTAGGTGGGTCTTGGGAATGTCCCAGGGTGGAGGGTCCACCACCTCTCTGGGCAACTGCTCCAGTGCTTACCCACTCCTGCAGGGAA
Organism: Aramus guarauna; assembly: GCA_013400195.1. NCBI lineage: Eukaryota > Metazoa > Chordata > Aves > Gruiformes > Aramidae > Aramus > Aramus guarauna. Next base: position 32,981 of record VXBL01002138.1, on the reverse strand, counting down.
GGCATTCAGCAAAATGTAGCTAAACAAAAGTCAGCTGGCCCTTCACACACACATACTGAGATACTGTATTAAAGAAAAAAAAAAAAAGAAAAAAAAAAAGTACATGGGAGAACAGAGGGGTTTCAGTAGGAAATGAGTGATTACCCACAAATTACCATTGATTTACACAGAGAATGTACAGAGATTTATATGAATGATACCTTTTGTCAGGCTAACTGCTAAAACTGCCAATGGAGAGACCTTACGATGCAAAAATGAGCAGCAGATGCTGATCATAAAAAGAAATTAAAAGCCTCAAACAGCTGGTAAGGACAACATCTGAATTTATGGCTGGTAGCACCAAGCAAAACTGTCAACTCTTGTTTCCAAGCAGGATCTGGGGACAGTAGTCTAACAAATGCACCATGATTACTGGAAATCCACTGTGTTTGCCTCCAGGCCCCCAGCTGAAGGTCACAGATAGAAAGACTGACTCTAGCTCCAGAGCTGCTCGCCCCCTCAAGCGTGGAAGCTGAGTGCTAGCAGCAACAAATCACTCTCACATACAGCACACGTAAGAACGGCCCAGAAACAACTTGTCAAAAGAAGCCGAAGCATATGCAGCCCATGCTAACAGCTCCACGAGATCTCATTCTGTAAATGTTCAGAGGGGGGACGACACACCTTGTTCGACAATCTGTTCGAAAACACTGTCTCCCTGCACCCCTGAAGGGTGTAGGATGGGCCCGCAGGAGCCCAGGATGCTGAAGAAGCACTGCAGAGCAGAGCAGTGTGCGGGAGCGATGCTTCCTCAGAGGCGGGCGAGTGGAACCATTGCAGACACCGAATAAAAGCCACTTCCTCCGACAGGCCCCCGTGCAGCGCTTTCCTGGCTTAGGGGAAAAGCTTGCTTGGCCCAACTATGACTATGCTCTTAAATACTGTGCCTGCTGCTTCTCATGCAGATGTGTCCACGCACAAACCGCTCTGCGTGTCTTCGCGGGAAAGTGAAATGAGCTGTGAGTCCCTGGGGATGCTGCAAGGGAGAGACAGCTTCCAGGAGAAGTGATGAACTGGATGGGAAGTGGGAGGGAGAAGGATAAGCACTAGGAGAAGCTGGGGAAAATTGCTGGAAGAAACAGGAATCCTGCAGCATTTGGAATAATAAGCAAATGAAGAAATTGCAGCTGGCTGTGGATTAGAGGAATGCTAGAAGGATTCTCAAGATCAAATATCCAACATTAAAAGGAAAAAAATGCACCTGGGGCATTGTGTGTATGCATAGCACTAACCCAGTGGCTTTCCGGGAGTGAACACCGCATTTAAGCACTGATGCACTTACTGGTTCCAGCTCCTGAGGGAAATGTGTCTGCACAAGACCTGCTCTCTTGAGTGCCTAAAGGAAGCAATTAAGGGCATTGCTAGCAAGCTACTTAATTTCTTAATGGCAATTGCCTCTGCAGACAATGTTGAAGGCCAGTTCTGGGTTTGGCAGTGATGATGAAGTCTTAGGAGGATGAGAAGTACCAGAACAAACTGGTGAACAAAGTAGTAGGTACCAAATCAAAATGGCACATAGAAGAGTAGCCTGTTCCAATAGGCTCAGCTGGTGTGAGTTCAAGAGCTTGGAAAGGACATAAGCCTGACACTGAAGAGCTGCAAGTAAAATTATGTTATAGTATATAAAACATCATAAATATTAACGCATACTCTATATTCAATGTTTATTAAATATATATACTAAAATAAATTTTACAGATTTAAATTGTTAAATGCTTGTTTCATTTATACTTTATTATTTTAAAATTTTACTTATAAGCTATATGTATTATATATTATAAATTACATTATATACACTATATACTCTATATGTATATTGCTATATATTTAACTCATAGCATATAATATATGCATGTTAATATAATTATCTATTAATAGATTATATACTATTAAATTACATAATAACATAATATCACACATTATTTAAGATTATTATGTTTTATATGTTATATAATACAATGTAAGGAGTTTTCCTGGACACATTTACATATATTGCATTATACATTCTATCTATATAAAGATATATTCTATAATGTATAAAATAATACATATTACATATTAAAAACATAATTTCTCACTGATTTTGTGCTAGAGGGTTAAAGATATGCAAAATGCTGAGTATCTGTTTTGTTCTGGGTTTTTTTCAGATTAAAAAAAAAAGCTTTCTGGGTGATCCAGAGAATCAAGAGCCAGTAAACCTTGTGCCTGTAGCTGGCAAATAGGTTTAATTGATCATTTGGAAAAAAAAACCCCAACCAAACAAAAAAACAGATAAAGGACAACATAATGTAATTAATCATTCAAAAACCTCTGAGGAAGTCCCTTTTTAGCAGCTATAAAAATGCAGAATCTTCTTATGGCTACAAATCTGGCCATGATACAGAAAACAGAGTAGGACTGAATAATTGATTTTCAGGATGGGAAAAGATTAGAAACATCAAAATGTTTAAAAAACATTAAGCTTTAACAGTCAATCTACATAACATATAATACTTGGAAATTTGGGAAGAGGATGTGAACAGTGAATTGGCAAAATCTGCAGAGGCCACCTGGCTATTTGTTTTAGTTAAAACCTGAGAATATTACAAGGCAAGACAAACAAAGAAGAACCTAATGAAAGACAAGTAAATGGAGGATACTGTAACAAATGGCCTTCCATAGTGAATACAAAGAAAAGACCACTGGAGGGAAAAGATAAAACTCTTCAAACCCTTTTTTGAATTTTAGATGGAGAACATCAACATGGTGGTGAGATCTGGGCGCTGCTGTGCGCAGCTCAGGGGAGACCTCTGCTTGATGGGAGATTCCAGGTGGATAAAACACCAAGATGTCACATTGAGACACAAACTGGGAAAATGTAACAATTATTTTCTCTCCTTTTGAACTGGTTTTATTAGCTTCTCCCAAATGCAGGCTCCTCTCAGAAGTGCTCACAAAAGACAAGGGCCAGCAGCCACAATACCGGTCTGACTGGAGGAAAAGGTGAATCTCTCAGAGGGTGACTAAGCACTGGAACACGCTGCCCAGAGAGGAGGCTGGGATGTCCACCTTGTGAGACCTTGTGGGACTCAGGCAGAAAATGTCCTAAGCAACCTGATCTAACCCCAAAGTTGGCCTTTTCTGGAGCAAGGGGTTGAACGAGATAATCTCCATTCCAGCCTGAATCATTCTGATCCCCAGGACAAGAATCTGACACTACCCTCTGAGCCATCAGGATATAGAGTTAGATGACTGTCTCATCCAGCTGGACAATTCATTTGTACTGACCTCAATGTTTCTATATTATATAAAAAATACAAACCAGATGCCTGTTTCAAATCTTGCCAAGCATAAGATAAACCAGTAGTTTTTATTGCATGTCATGAACACAGAATGGAATTTGCAAGTAATATTGAAAGATTATGAGATATAATATATAAATATTGTCAGACATTCTTTAGGAAAAGCCTGTATGTTTGTACAGCATGTTCAGAGTCTTCAAATGCCCTGGCAATAAAGTTACTGACTAGCTAAAAGCCGCCGCACACATAACAATACAAAAACCAAGATTCCTTTTTGATCAGCTTTGAGCATGTTGAAATTTCCAGTGGGATCAGGTGCAGAATAGACAAAATCAGAGCTCAGTGCAAACTGTGAAGATTTGGTGGATGAGAAGCTTAACATGAGCCAGCAGCGTGCGCTCGCAGCCCAGAAAGCCAACTGTGTCCTGGGCTGTATCAAAAGAAGCATGGCCACTAGGTCAAAGGAGGTATTCTGCCCCTCTACTCTGCTCTTGTGAGACCCCACCTGGAGTACTGTGTCCAGCTCTGGGGGCCCCAGTACAAGAAAGACATGGAGCTGTTGGAGAGAGTCCAGAGGAGGGCCAGAAAGATGATCAGAGGGCTGGAGCACCTCTGCTATGAGGACAGGCTGAGAAAGTTGGGCTCCAGGGAGACCTTAGAGCAGCCTTTCAATACTTAAAAGGGGCTTATAAGAAAGACGGGGACAAACTTTTTAGAATTGCCTGTTGTGATAGGACAAGGGGTAATGGTTTTAAGCTAAAAGATTTAGACTGGCTATAAGGAAGACATTTTTTATGATGCAGGTGGTGAGGCACTGGAACAGGTTGCCCAGAGAGGTGGTAGATGCCCCATCCCTGCAAGGGTTCAAGGCCAGGTTGGGTGGGACTCTGAGCAACCTGATCTAGTTGAAGATGTCCCTGCTCACTGCAGGGGAGTAGGACTAGATGATCTTTAAAGGTCCCTTCCAACCCAAACCATTCTATGATTACCAGCCTTTACAGTTGCTCCCTGAGGGTATGCACAGCTTTGAGGCAGGGCAAGTGCCTTCTGGCATCCTTCAGTCCAACACCCAGTGCTGTGGCATTCAGAGCAATCTTCATATCCTCCAAATGATACATTGAAGTCCACAATTACCTCTTAGTGATTTCCATAAGGCCACTTTCCACTTTCTGAAATAATTGAGTCTCTTTACGCTAAGTAAAAGGTAATTTTTATTTGAGTAAAAAGGATGCTTCTGACTACTGCTGATCAAATGGATTATTTTTTTTAAATTACTTTTGTCTCTGAAAACAGATGAGAAGGTGAACCTTTATTTTAAGTAATTTCTCAGGTTCATTACAAAGTGTTACATTGCTCAAGCAAGAAGAGACTGATGCATGAAGGGAGGGCGAGGTATTTCCTATGAACTGAGATTTAATTGTGTGAGTCCTTTTTATGGATTTTTGCCTTACTGATAGAAAGTGGCAATCAATGAGAGTACAGAAGGAGTGGCATGAAGGTGGCTGTCTGTCTCAGCTTAGTTTTTTCTTGTCAGCTGATCTTATGAATTTACTCCCTTCAGTTAGATGAGTAACACCTTTGCTGGTTGCTCCGTAATAACTTTGCTTTCCTTTCCTCTCCCCTTACCCTGCCCTTCTCTCCTCCTTCCATTTCTAGCCCACCACAAGGAATCTGGTAGGTTTATCTATTAGGCAGCAGCAGATGATTCAGTTGGAGAAGTCAAGGAAAAAACTGGGAACAAAAAAATCAGTCTTTTCAATATGCAGCCCATAGACAAAGAGAGCTGTCTGGTCAAGGAGCTGTGAAATAAAAAGCAGTCTCCCATTGCTTATTTCCTCCTGAGGTCAAGAAGGTAAGATTTCAAATTTTCTTACAAGTGGGTGGATTCCATCAAAGACACCTAAATGCTTCTCTTCCAGATTGAAAGAATTTAATGTAATTGAAATAATGCCTACAAAGGATTACATTTTGACTAGTTGCTTGAATCAAAGAGGATAACCTCTTACATTAGAAGTTAAGGACATTCCTAAGGATCCTTTGAAGACATATTTCAATGGGAAACAGGGAGGTACTATCCTTTTACTATTTTTTTCTAATATAGAGAAAAATCTGGCCATTTAAAAAACCTTTGCTGCTTTGCCCTGTTGGGTGGAAGCTGGATGTGCCAGCTGTTTAACTTCATGAGTTAATGAGTATACTTAAGTTTTCACCAGTTGTTTTACAGCAGCAGTATCAGAGGACAAAGGGATGTAAGCATTTGGAAATAAAATGCTGCTTCAATTTCTCTATTACATTAGAGCTGCTGTTACATGTCGTGTGACAAAATCTCAGATCACTTGAAAAGTGTTGTGAAGATAGCATTTATTGACATTAATTTCAATGATAGAGATGGCATGACCATGTTATAAAACAGGGCTGTCTATTCTTCGATTCATACACCAGCCCTAACAGGAGATAGCTGTCACTCTTGGCCTGATCCCACAGATCGTAACTTTAAACCACACGAAGGCAACAGCAATGTTTATTTATGCTCATTAAGTTAAGCGCACACTTCAATTAACTTGTTACACCAGCAGCTTTCCACTTTCTTTCCAGCTGGAAGGTTTCACAAAAACGTACCTAAAACTGTATCAAATCAGGTATAGCTCTGCAAAATAGATGTGAGTCATGCAAGTTACAGATGCCTGCTAACTGAGAAGGGAGGGAATACACAAGCATTCGTGAGTACTTTCCCACCTACTAGCACTTGGACCTTTCCATTTAAGAGGAGTCCACACTGGCCTATGATGGTGTCAGTGACAAGGCCCCTTGGGTATGATCCAGGTGTACTCCAAATCTCTTGGGAAAACACTGGGAAGGTGAAAAGGTCTATTTAACTGAATGGCTGCTCCAAACATGTGAAGTAATATAGGAGAAAAAGGTACAAAGAATTTCCCAGTAGTCTTTCACATTTCTACAAGCTCCCTGACTTATCCTTCCCAGTCTGGCTCTCTTTACCAACAGGAATTTCTGTTCTTCTCTTTCAAAAGAAACTTTCAAGAGAAATCAACAGCATAAACTGAAGCTTCTTCAGAAGGCTACAATAACTTCTGCTCCTTTTCCTTCCAAAGAACTTGTAAGTTCTTCCACGAACATGGTTACCTACAATAATTTATGGTCACCAGGTGTACTGGTGGAGGCTGTTTCTGACTCCTCCTTTGCCACCTTCACCATGGTGGATCCTCACTAGTCATACCCCAGTTCGTCTAGTTACATTTAAGCTTTTTGCATAAAGAATTTACCATGGGTATTATGGGCAATGTTCAGCTGTCTTTTCCTGAGAACTGGTGCATGAATTGTAGATAGCCCCAGCTAGCAAGCGGATCATGTCATCTGTCAGTGAAATTCATGTCAAGTGTCATAGAATCATCTATCTCTACGTTCATAGAATCATAGAATAGAATCATAGAATCATCTCGGTTGGAAAAGACCTTTAAGATCATCAAGTCCAACCACTAACCTAACCTTGCCATCCCATAACCACTAAACCATGTCCTCAAGTACCTTATCTATCCTTCTTTTAAATACGTCCAGGGACGGGGACTCAACCACCTCCCTGGGCAGCCCATTCCAGAGCCTGACAACCCTTTCTGTGAAGAAATTTTTCCTAATGTCTAACCTAAACCTGCCCTGGCGCAACTTTAGACCATTCCCCCTAGTCCTATCGCTTGTTACCAGGGAGAAGAGGCCGACCCCCACCTCACTACAACCTCCTTTCAGGTAGTTGTAGAGGGCGATAAGGTCTCCCCTCAGCCTCCTCTTCTCCAGGCTAAACAACCCCAGTTCCCTCAGACGCTCCTCGTAAGACTTGTGCTCCAGACCCCTCACCAGCTTTGTTGCTCTCCTCTGGACATGTTCCAGCAGCGCAACATCCTTCCTGTAGTGAGGGGCCCAAAACTGAACACAGTATTCGAGGTGCGGCCTCACCAGCGCCGAGTACAGGGGCACAATCACTTCCCTACTCCTGCTGGCCACACTATTCCTGATACAAGCCAGGATGCCATTGGCCTTCTTGGCCACCTGGGCACACTGCTGGCTCATATTCAGCCGGCTGTCAACCAGTACCCCCAGGTCTTTCTCTGCCATGGAGCTTTCCAGCCACTCTTCCCCAAGTCTGTACTGTTGCATGGGGTTGTTGTGACCAAAGTGCAGGACCCTGCACTTGGCCTTGTTGAACCTCATACAGTTGGCCTCGGCCCATCGATCCAGCCTGTCTAGGTCCCTCTGCAGAGCCCTCCTCCCCTCGAGCAGATCAACACTCCCACCTAGTTTGGTGTCGTCTGCAAATTTACTGAGGGCACACTCGAGCCCCTCGTCCAGGTCATTGATAAAGATATTAAACAAGACCGGCCCTAGCACTGAGCCCTGGGGGACACCGCTTGTGACTGGCCGCCAACTGGATTTAGCTCCATTCACCACCACTCTCTGGGCACGGCCATCCAGCCAGTTTTTAACCCAGCGAAGAGTACACCCATCAAGGCCATGAACTGCCAGCTTCTCCAGTAGAATGCTGTGCTCTCTTCAATGGACAGAAACCTTTTAATTTAATATTGCCTGTACAGAAAGAAGAGCAGAAATGGCCTTTATTAAGTTGTCATTTATACCCCAAGTGCTGCAGAGGATGTATATGTAGTTATGTTCCAGTTTTGAAAGCCTTATGGGTGTTACAGTGGAAAGAATAACTGAATAGCCTGTTTCAGCCTTGGTCTTGATTTGGGTCCAAGTTTCCCCTGAATATATGTTATATATACATATATATGTAAATATAAAATACAGAAATACATACAAAAATATTTTAAAATACATCAGGAATAACTGAGTGCCTGTAGAGCAGCTGTTTAGAAGATAAGGCCGAGAGTCAGATTTTTTTTCTGTTTGGTGATGGAGGGGAGGTGACAGGCAACTCAACACAGGTACACTTTGTTTGCAAGAGACCCTGTAAAACAAAACTGCTCTTGCGATGCTTGACATTGAAACCAACTGCACTTCCAGTATTCCTCCACTTTGAGCCGTGCAGAGGATAACCGAGCTGAATCACACCACTATTCACTGTTGCAATGTTAACAGCTGTGCTCTAGGGCTAGTCACTTTGAATACATTAGTCCTTTGTTCGATCCCTTTGTTTTTCCAAGTGCTCTGACTGTGCTTGTGTGTGTGGGGGGGTACTTGACAACACAACTTTCTCTCAGAAATGGGGTCAAAATAAGTGCAGTCACAGAAAGCTTTCCTAGCCAGGAACAGTGATGCAGAGCATACCAAGGAGCAGGGAAGGAAAGACAATCCAGGTCCTTACCTTTGACTCTACAAGATGGACAGGGGACATCAAACACAAGCAGATGAGCTGTACTGTGATGATATTCCAGTTGAAAGTCCCCATCAGAAATGCCACCAAAATCCTTTCTGCCTCAGACATTAATTTGCAGAAAGTTTAGAGGACGCAGATTAGACCAGGGCAAGTTTGAGAACAGAGGCTTTGGCCCTAGGAATTCAAGAATAGCTCACCTTAGCAAATCATGAAAGCCTTGCAATGCGAGACAACTTCAATTACAGTAACTGGCTTTCCAGAATTTAGAGAATTTTCCTGCAGAAGATCCCAACTGTAAGCTCCAGGCTTGCTTTATGTGTTTTCCTTCCTATTCTCTCTACTGAGAGAAGTATTTTTTAATCATGCATTGCAGGGAAACAGACAATATAAAAAACCTGTTAAGCTTAAAGTTCTTCAGGGAAGACAGAATTAAAAGTTCTCTCAAAACACCTACTTATATGGAAAATATTTGTAACAGTGGACTGGTAGCTGGTGTACATATGCAAAAATTTTAGTGTGGATATGCTAATTAGTGACATCTTCAATAGGTGTTGGCACTTTATACATATACATCCATGCAGTTAAGTTAGAACATAAGGTGCTTGGGCGAGGGTACTTTATGCTATGTACGAAGTCATGATCAGCTGGCCCTTCCTGCAGGTTAGCATCTTTATGGATATTTTTGGCCATGAAATTTGTTTCCCCCATACCTCTGAATAGCAAAATTTATAATATAAAAAATATAATAGAATAATAGAAACATTCTGTTTGAAAGAGACCTATGGAGATCTCTAGTCCAAACTGCTGCTTCAAGCAGGGGTAACTTCAAAGCTGGATCAGGTTACTCAGGGCATTATCAAGTTGAGTCCCAAAAATCTCCCATGATGGAGATTCCATTATTTCTGAGCAACTTACTCTAGTGCTTGCCTGCTTGTGTGATGAAGAGGTTCTTCACTCCATCCACCTGGGACCTTGCTGCTACAACTTGTGTCTGCTGCCTCTTGCTCTTTGGCTCTTCATCTCAGAGAAGAGCATGGCTCCAACTTCTCTGTAATCCCTTTCTAGGTAGTGAAAGACTGGACTCAGCCCCCTCTCACCCTTCTCTTTCCAGGCTGAGCAGAACCTGCTCTCTCAGCCTCTTCCTGCACATCACAGGCTCCAGACCCCTAACCATCTTGGTGCCCCTCCACTGGATTTCCTGCAATTTGTCAAAAAGTGCCGTGTTCTGGGGGGCCAGTACTCCAAATGTCAACTCACAAGTTATGAATAGAGGAAAAGAATCGCTTTCATTGACCAGTTGACTATGCTTTTGATAGTGCTGCCCAGTGTGTGGCTAGTCTTCATTGAGATAAGGGCACACTGTTGATCCCTTGTAAATCTGCTGTCCACCTGGGCCTCCAAGTCCTTTCCTGCAGAGCTGCAAGCAAGCCAGCCAGCCTCCAGCCTGCACTGATGAATTGGGTGGCTCCATTCAAAGTACAGGGCTTAGCACCTGTCATTGCGAAACTTCAAGAAGTTCCTGTTGGCCCATTCCTTCATCTTGTCCAGGTCCCTCTGAATGTGAGCCCTGCCTTCCAGGGCATCCATCACTCCTCCCAATTTGGTGGGATTATAATAAATTCTATTAATACGTTATAAAATTATATTTATGTAATAGTTAAATAGTAAGAACAATCTCATCCAGTACAAGGCATTACCTGTGTTTGTGTTGTTATCACACATACTCAAACTAAACGATGCTGGCATAAATGAGAAATGTTTTAAATTTCTCTTAAGGATGGTCCGCTTTCCTTCCCATGATGCAAGCCAATCCATGTCAGCATGGATTTTGTGCTGAATTTGAAGTCTTGATTTTGCTGAGGAACTTCAGAACGGGAATCTTTAGTAAAAGCATATGGATCTTGTTAATTCAAATGGCAAATGAAGAACTCCTCTAAATCACGCAGACAATTAGATTTGGTTCAGTTACATTGCACTGATTTTGCCAAGAGGACCTGGAACGTACTTCAAATATTTCTGTTAGTAAACCACAAATAATTTAAAACACGTGAGGTCACTGAATAAGAAAACACAAGAATATTTGACAGCCAAAGAAAATGAATGCTGTGTTGTGGCAAGCACTAAGTATAAAATGCTAAGTCTTCAGAGTGTGAGGAGTTATCTCCGAATTCTCATTTGGTGAAACACAACTGCAATGAATATTTATTGCCACCTTATTTAGCAGCATGAACAAAAGGAATTGTTATAAATAAACAACACTATGACAGTTTCACTGCTGTTAGCTTGACGTTCTGGTCTGAAGTCAATCAAACTGAAAGACAAAGCAATCAGGGAAAAAACTAAGTCAAACATCCAAATCACACAGTTTCTATTTTTGTGTTAAATACCGTCATCACTGATTTGTCCAAGACTTACTAGTGTGAGGAAGCTGTTGGTGAAATTTGACAGGTGTCAGCGTGGCATTTGCATGCTTCTAGATAGAAATGCAGGCTTTAAATGTAAATTTACATGACTTGTTTTAAGGTTTACTTAGCATATTGGTAAAACTTTGAAGTGATATAAAGGGAGGTAAAATTTACAAAGCAGAGCAATGTACATTCAAGAGGAGGCAATTAAGTAGTCAATAATATGGGAGGAGGGCAACAGAGAAGCAAACTGCCTCTGTAACTTCTTGCAATGTCCTACTGTCTGCCTTTGCTGCAGTACCTCACCTCTACCCTTCGATGTACAAATGAAACCATGTCTCCAGTGCAGCTGTGCTGATAATAGTGATAATAGCAGGTGACTCACTTTCAAACTATTTGTCCTCAGACCTAGTTTGACAGCCACTTTATTCTTCAGAGCGAGCAAAGCAAAACTTTAAATGTGTCGCTTTACCCAGTGCATATTTAGTAACCCATCTGCTCTGCAAATCTGAACTCAGGTCAGAGATGTACTGAACCCTTTGACTCAATCCAAGTAATATACGTGTTTGTAAAGTATTTGCAAGATGGGCATACGAATACAAGACGGGATGCCGATTCCCTCGGTAAGCTCAGAGGCTTCTTGTCCCCAGCTTCCCACAGCTGGCACTTTGCAGGGGAGTGCATGCTCTTAGTGCATGTGCACAGCCCTCATGGTGTCTCTCGTTATCAGGGCTGCATCCCCAATTAACTATTTAATTGCATCCCCTTTAATGCACTGGGAAGGCTGGAGGAGATACATACCCAGTTTTTCTTCAGTATCTCTACCAACTGTCATCTTCTGAAATGTGATGTCTGTAGCAGACTATTTAATACAGGTCGGTGCTTGTCAGCAAGGGGATATGTAACTGGAAAATTACATTGTACCAGCAGGTTGGCCTGCTTAATTCTGTTTGTAAAGTTCATAGTACAGCTTGAGACGAGCATTCTTCACCAGAAGTTACCTTCTTCATGGAAAAGACAAACCTTCCATGCTGACTCTGTGCAAATGCTTCCCCATGTAATTTCAGCTAAGCTTTCAGATGCCTAAGCATGCATCGCATCTGCCCATGTAACGCTAAAAAGAAAATCCTCGGTACATCAGCCCAGCTCCACACCCAGGCATTTAGCTGGAAGACAGTTCTCCTCTAAAATTGCCATCAACATGAGGTGTGTTCATAATCGAATGCCTCACTGAAGTCATGTAAATAACCATGCTGGCCACAATGCTAATGTAAAATGAAGACACTATGGATCCATGTCTGTGCCTGAAAATCTTGGGGGGGGTGGGGGGGGAAGAGTAAAACATGGCAAAGAAAACCCTGAGATTTAAATCCCAAATCCAGTTAGTTCTACAGTATTTTCTCTGTGAAGCCAGCTTATCAAGAATAATTTCCCTCTACTGCAAGTTCTTGTGGAATGGCAAGTACATACACATCAGAGCACTGGCCATCAAAGTGATCACTGCTTGGCAGCTGTGACTTGAATGTCTTTCTAAATGAGTTTTCTAAAAGTATATATATTACACAGTCATATCACATGCATTTGTTATACTAGAAGAGCTTTGTCCCAACCCTGCTATTTATACAAGAAGCTCCATTCTTATGAACTGCTTTGGACAAGGAGAATAAAGTGAGTATATGACACACTGTCATAGCACCAGATAAACAGACCATACCTATTATTTTTCTTTGGACTTGGAACTGGAGTTTAGACTGGGATGAAGGAGACACGCTGCCTTTGGGAGAGAAAACAAGGCAAGTTCAAGAGGTCTTTGACTGCTGAGTTTTTGATTGTTGCACTTTTAGGACTAATTTCTAATGACACAGAAATACACCCCCATAGAAATCATCAGCTCTGTTCTTTGTAGAGATCTTCCAGTGTTTAGGTATTCAGAGACAGCTTTCTTCCTGTACCATTAACTTTCTGCCTTCAATGCTACTCAGTCAAGTAGCTTTTTCTGACTCAAAGGTCCTCCAAAAGGACATAATCTAAAAAAGCCAGGAAGTAACTTCCTAATACAATTTCACACCTCCCCAGATGCTAGTTTCAAATTAATCATCTGTTCTAGGGACAGCAGATGGGAAATAATATTCCTGATAAAATGGGTCTAATGAGAGCTGGAGGACCTGTGCTGACTGCTAATTTTACAAGAAGTCCTAAGGAGATTTTTGACTGGGTAAAGGGGGAATATTGATGCTTACTGTCTGCAAAAAAAATTCTCCCACTTCTTTGATATTGAGGAATTTTGATAAAGCAGATGACTGGCCAATCTATTTTGATTTTTGGCCTCCTTAAGATCTGGGAATGACACCTGGTTTTATTTCTCAGTCACAGAAGTGAGGTGATGGCCTGATTTGAGTTCCACACCACAGCTCCAAATCTTAACATCCTTCTCTGCTGCCAGACAGAGGACAGAACAAGGAGGAAGTACGTATCACTTTCTAGGATACAAACAAAAAGGACGTTGTAGGATCTTTTTCACTGAAGCTCCCTCAACAGAAAGGCACCTGGAGCAGCTCTGCAATCAGCTCCTGCAGTAGGCCCTATCTAAACTGCTGTCCTTCAGCCCTCCTTGTTGTTTTTTCTGGTACTGTCTGTTCTCCTTTGATCCCTTGCTTTATACCCTTCCATCATCAGGCTTTTTTTATCCTGTGTTTTAGCTGCTCAATTATACCCTCCCCAGCCCATACCTCTCTCAGGTCTTGCTCTCTTCCTTCCTCTCACACACCTTTCCTTTCCCAATTTTCTCATTCACCTTTTTTTAGTTTGTTGCAGAGAAAGCAGAACCTGTCCAGCCTACAGCTAGACAAAAGCCATGAACTAATTTTCCCTAAAATTGATCAACCCTCTTTCTACATCTCTTAATTAACTACATTCCTAGCCATCTCCCTTCCTCCCTGGTCAGAAGCACAATGCTTCCATGCTCCCTGCTGTCCCCTTTTTCCTGCATCTCCCCCAGGACAGGCTGCTCCTGCTATAAGCCATCTCTTCAATAGGAACAGACTTATTTTTGGTGCGGCAGGAACTTCATCCTGCCCTAGTTCATGCAGTGTACTTTTCCTTCGTTCTTCCTCGCACGATTTGTTGCTGCGCCTCATCACACGCGCTCTGCTCCCCTTCTGCCACAGCTTCAAAGCACTCCAGATTTTTTGATTTACCTCTCCTACTGCTCCAAGACTCTGAGTGATACAGAGAACCTCCTACAGCTAGAAAGTAACTGTGATTTTTAGCGATGATGTTTGCTATAACTATTTAAAGCACACTTAACAAGACACATAATAAGTAGGTTTGAGGGAAGTGGTAGCAATCCACCCACTACGTTCCTTTTAGCTAACCCTTTAATTAAATATTAAAGATACGGTTCTCAGGAAGATTTAAAATAACCCACTGACAGAAAAAAGAGGCAGGTTAAAAAACAGCAGAGAAAGAAATAATCCCAAGACTTGCCACACCTTCACACTGCTTTTAACATGATTTTACTGGGCTGATGAGGGAAGAGCTTTTCCAAAAGGAAATAACAAACCTTATGCTTTCCAGTGCTAGATCTCTCTATATGTTCTCAGGGAGTCCCACTAGGGATTGCAAATTATTTTATGCCTAACTAAACATACTAGTTCCCTCTTTCATAAAGGATAGCAAGAAAATATTTATAGAACTGAGTAAATAAGTTACTTGAAATGTTATTCCTCACTCAAAAGACACACTCTGCTGCAGGATGCACAAAACTGAGACACAGTTTGAGGGGAAAAGTGTATCTACATTGATCATAGCATCATCTCCAAGTACAAAGCAGGGTGAGACAAATCACAGCAAGATCGGTGCAGACTCGTGGTACGAAGCATTGCCACTTATAGCTGAGATAAGGCACACCAGGTGGGTACCACAAATGGTTAGAGGAGAACGAGAATAGGCAGCTGGTGGAGATGAGAAGTATAAGAAACCAGCCGCATCCACAAAACTGAGTGGCTGACCTGGGCAACCATTTTGGTGAAGGCTTTAATAACTTTTCTCCCTGTCTAGCTGACAGCTACACTGGCAAAGCATTTATAGATAAACTGAGCAGTGTTTTTGCCCAAGTATCTGCTGTGCTGCTTCTCTGCTTGTGTTCAAACTCCTTTGTCCTTCATTACTCTTTTGTTCTTTTCCACTGTTTGTAGTTTTAAATCGATCTCCAAACCCCAAAACTCTCTGTACAGTGTCCACTGTTGCTGTAATACAAACAGAAACTGGTCAACCATTTCGATTTGGTCTTGTGTTAGTCATAGAATGGAAAGTGTTCTCACACACAGACCTTCCTCCCCCCCCGCCCCACCCAAATTAGTCTTACAATCGATACTGTTCTGCTTTCAATTAAAATATTACCACAACAGATATAACGATAAGGTGCCTAGAATTTCATAGTAGAAAACCTATTACTTTGAATACAAAGGTTGGCCAAAATGATTGAATTCCTGAGGCAACAGAAATGATACTGGTGATTTTATTCAGCATGTGTCCAATACGATTTTCCATTCGGAATCCACATTGTTTAATGCTTTTCTTATACCATTCTAAACATTACCTTCAGCTTTTATGGAGTCTCTTAGAAAGTTTTTTTTCAAATTGTTTACCAGAAAACTTAAATCTTAATGATTAAATAATAGGACATTTATATACATCAGTGGGTTTTCTCAGATACTGGGCTCTAAGTACATACAATGTCTATTGAGTGAAAATAAAAAAGAAAATTCCAGTCATGCAAATCATCTTACAAACCATGTTCCATTCGCCTTGAAAATTTTTACTCTGTTACTGGCATATCATTTTAAAATTAAGCAGATAATTTTTTTTAAGGTTGCTTTGTCCATTTCCATTCGTTTGTTTTGCCATTTTGAAGAACTGACAGGCCACATGCTACTGCAGAAGGTACCAGCAGGAGAATAATGGTTCTGCTACCACCAACCACTCCAAGCCCTGGTGTGGATGTGTTTAAAAAAACCACCTAACCTTCAGCTAACTGCACTGGTTTATTTCTGAACAGCACATCACAATATCAGCATAGATAGCACATTGTAATTGGTTGGGTGATTCCACTTTTCAACACTAGGACCTTTCAGCATTTTAATTCTGGTTTCATTTATGAATTAAAGGTCATATATAGAGCACAAATGAGGTCTAAATTTAGTCACAGCAGACCACAGTTCCACATAAAGACAAATCTTCAAGTTATGTTGACCTGCTAGGAGACAAAGATAAACAGCACAGCAAACATGTACCTGCAATGCACTGCTTCCCTATTAAATATTAACTGTTTCATTTACATTTAAATGAACTGAGCAGTAATGGACAGACTTTCCAGTACTGCTGTTTGGTGCTGCTGTCATGGAAAGAAGCTGAAGACAATGTGGGCTGTATGGGGGCAAATGACGCAATCTCAGCATCCGCTCAAGTGACTTCAATGATGACCATTCTCCAGTCTTGAAATATAATCCTACACAGCATTTTTTTTTTCTCTCCCTCTGTAAACACATCTGTTCATAAATAACTTAGATGTCTCCTTGACATTCATGGTATGTAACTGAAGCTGAAGTAGAAAAGGATGGGCGGTGTACAGCACTGAGGAGGTGTCACAGTACTTTTGTTCAGCATTTTTGTCAAGTGCAGGTTGCTAACATCAGCCATCAGAGACCGGTGGGGTGACCCACCCGTATTTTTCATGGGTCTTCACCAAACTCTTAAATGTTGCTTCAGCTTCCTTTCGACTGAATGACTTTTTTGATTTGCCAGCTTTTCTGCAGATACGGCCCTGCACCAAACAAAAAAGAAAACCTTCATTAAACACGTGAACAGACAGCTGGAAACCACAGCCTAACTTCCCAACGCGTCGGGCCAAGAGACATTCACTTACAGATACTAGAAAGCAAAGTTCCCAAACTGGAGCTGACAAATGCATTATTAGAGATGATTAAAAATGATACGTAGTGAAGTTTAAAAAAAAAAAAAAAAAAAAAAAAAAATCTCCCAGGATATNAAAAAAAAAAAAAAGACATCTGCCAGGCTATTTCTTCCCAGCGAGCCCCTGTGCTGGCACGCTGCTCTGCGTGCAGCAACCAGCGGCGGCGGCTGCGGCCGTGCCGCACGGCTCAGCTCCCTCTCTGCTGCGCGGGGAGCCCTGCAAGCCAGCGAAGGGAACGCTGCCACACAGTATTTGGCACGAGAACTCTACCACACAGTATTTATTTGGCGTGCAGCCCCTCGTGCCCACCCCGTACGGTCAGGGGTAAGCAGACAGGGACCGCAAGGAGCACACCAACGCGCCACAGAAAGGGCACCTCGGCGTGGCGGGGCGACGCTTCCCACCGGCTCCTGGGGGCAGGTGGGTTTTGGGAGTGTCCCCGCGGCCCTGTTCAGCCGCAGGAGAGGAAGGGGTCCCCAGCCACCCCCCCAACCCCCTCTGGTCCCCCTCGGCCAGCGGCTGCGCGTGGAAGAGGCTGTTGCAGCCGGTGCCGAAGTACCAGCTCGGGGCTGGGGAGACGGAAAGAGGTTTCAAACTAATTTTCGTGCCACGCTCGTAATGTAGTCCAAGGTGTGACTGTCACAGAGTCAATGACTCCGGGGAACCATCACAAAAGCAGAGCGGTTCTGCGTGCTACATCTCAGGGCTGCCCGTATCCCACCCCCCACACCCCACTGCAAACGCAGAGCGTCACTAAAAACTACATCCATCCCACAAAACACCCTCCATTTGTCTTCTTCTAATCTGACCTCTGAGAAACTAACAGGTCTGGCATTTCTTAAAGGCAGGAGCACCTTAAACCAACCTGCTTCCAACCTACATAAAAAAAATCTCATTTGTTTATTACTCTTCATGACAAGTTTGATAATAAATGAAAATATACATGTTTAAACATACTGCATCTTTATTACTTTGCAATTAAATATTACCTCTAAATGCATGGCAGTATATAATTTCAAATCCTTGTTTGGCAAGAGAGACAGTTACTGAATTATTAATAGCTTACCTTATTTTTCACATTGGTCCATGTCAATTACCAACTAACAGACACAAGAAAGAAATTTAGCTGCAGATTAATTCTGGCAGTAATATCCTTTAAAGTGTTTACACCTATTGGTTTTGTCACAAAATAGAAGTTTATTAAAGTCCCAAGTCTAATCACTTTAATAACTGTTTGATAGCCTGCACTGAAAGCCTTTTTTAGAATAAATTGTATTTGATGAGCAAATACCACATTACAGTGTTACAATTATTAAG
This sequence comes from Aramus guarauna, assembly GCA_013400195.1. Classification (NCBI taxonomy): domain Eukaryota; kingdom Metazoa; phylum Chordata; class Aves; order Gruiformes; family Aramidae; genus Aramus; species Aramus guarauna. The sequence goes on along the minus strand of VXBL01002138.1, from coordinate 14,621 downwards.
AATCAAGTTTGTATGTTCTCATTTTTTCCATTCTTTTGCTCAAAATGATGCATCAGGCTGCATCTTTTGCCTCCCATATTTTACTGTCAATTTGGAATTTAAACTGAAAATGGTCATTCGTGATTGCATGCAACAAATAATACTGAGAAAATAATTGGGTACATGGAGAAAAAGGAAAAAGAAAACAAAACCAAGAAAAAAAACTCTGTCCTTGAAGTATCAAAGTTACTTTCACAGACTAAAATGAGAAAGATTACCCTGCAGTGTGAGCAAATCATTTTGTTCTAGAAAGCTGTCACAATATTGCACAGATACACTTTTGTGCTCAGCGCCACTCTTATTATAACAAAGCTATGGACACGAGATAACAAAGCTGTTTCCTACTTCTGTTTTAATAAGTCATTTTTCTGTGCGGTTTGACTTCTCTTTCAGAGCCAACCTTAACTAAAGATTAGGAACAGCCTCAAATTCCCTCCTCGATTTATTCACAGCCAATTTATACCCGTTTGGTTTTCACAAAAATAGCTATTTTACCTTTCAGTGCTTTTCCTTGCCTTTCTCCCTAGTTGCCATTTACAGACTAGCAACGTATTTCATCTTTCAATATCTCTTGATAGACTAAACAGCAAGAGACATTCCCCCTCCCCATACTAATTTGGCAATTAATATTTCCCAAATAAGGATGATCTGAATGGTACTTGATTTAACCCTGCTAATAAATTTCCTTAGAAAATGTTCCTTTTCAATTTTGACAAAAGGAATAATTAAATAAAACTGAGTAATATTTTAAAAATCTCATTGACTAATTATCTTACATATCCTGCAGGAGTATTTTTGTTGTTACAAAACATGTTTTGTATTTTCTTTCTAATCTGAGCTCTTGTTGGAAGCACACTTAGAGAAACATAGGAAAAGATAAAACACAGGAAATGCTGTCCTCAAAATCTCAACAATGAAATACTTATGAAAGTAAATATAAACTTACGCTACTCCTGGATTAGGAGTCCATTTGCCATGCCTTGTCTTATAAATACGATTTTTTATCATTTAAGGCTTTAATACCTTTCTGAATTGTGCGCATAGCACCTAGCACAGTATGACCCATGTCTTCCCCAGCTTTATCAAAGTATTAATTCCAATCTGTACCTAGAAATAGTATCTTTGCATTGAGAACAGCTGTCACTCATGCTCAGTGTCAGCTACTTACTGCTTTCAAACAAGGAAAGTAAGAATTCTTTGGTGTTGCAATAACAGCGAATATCATCACATCATCTAAAATGTCACTGGAGCCACGTTCCTTGAGTTTATTCTCATACCTGTCATTAATGTAAAGGATCATTAAAGCTACTTATAAAACATACTCTTGGTACCATGTGCAGGTTGTATGTGACCTGCGTCATCAAACCCCAGCTAATTCTACCTCACTGTAGTCCATGTATTTCTGTGTTTAGACAGAAACTACGGGCGGCATGGTTAGCACTGTCTCTTATTAACCAATATCCTGCCAGGTGTTTATAATTTGGATAAAATTTAACCTCCTGGACTGAAAGTTTCCCTTTTTGGTGCCTCAAGTAAGCCTGAGGTAAAAAGAAAGAAGGGTGGAATTTCAGTCAACACAGTTAAGATGCTTTTGAATCTATACTCGAGTGGTATCTACTGTCTTAGTAATTTTTAGCTTTTTGCCATTCCCACAAAACTCTTCCCAAGTTTAACTAAAAAATGGCATTTTGCATGCAATTATAAAAGAAAGTGTCAAACATTTTAACAGGCACTGTTACCAGCTCTGACTACAGTTTATTTTCAGACCGCTACTTAAACATGCAGTCACTTTAATTCTGGTCAGGAGCCTATGAGCTGCTGCATTCTGTAAATATGATAAATATGGCAAACACAGTATGCAAACACAGCGCTGGCCATAGCTCAACTGCGCACAACTGCATTGTGACCAATCTCTAAACCAGGCACGTCGCTACTGCCGTGGTAAGGAATACAGATCACTTGCACAGCCAACGTTTTGTCATGTCCAGCACCAAATCAAGAAAAGATATCAAACCCATATCTGAACAAGATGAAAACATTCCACAACAGATTAAAAACAACAGAGAAAACCCAAGGAAGCCTTTCATAAAGATATTAATGTCGACTTTAGCTCTGAGGAGTCGCACCAGGAGCTTATTTAAATACTTCCAATACTTTCAGACACTCACAGAGTCCTTTTCATAAAGGGATAACTGAAAACCTAATTAAAATAAAGAGTTGCAGAGAACATTTTGGATTTCGCCATCTGCTGTGACTTCATGTACTTAGCAAGATATAATTTTAACAAGCTAGAAACATATGAAAGGTGAAAGTAATGCCACAGCATCCAACTGGTTTGCACAGCCATGCTGAAATGCAGGAGGACATGTGCCGCACTCAAGGCTCCTCACTCACTTGTGCTCCTACTGCGCCAAGTTTGCATGGCACAGTGAGCGATTGCATGCCACTCATCTACTCTTTGCTCAAAATAATGAGTTTGAACAAGCAGCTGATAAGGATCCAGTCTATAACCCTGATAACTGCTAGGAGAAAGACCTCCTGGAGCAGTCTGCTGCAGGTAGGTTTCTCAGGACCCTGGCCATACCTAAGGACCACTCCCTCCCGCCATACGCAGCAAAAGACCCGAGGTAAATCTCACATGTGATTTGGCACCCACATTTACAGACCATCGTGGGCAAATCTGGGAGCTTTTCTACTTCTCGGTGATGACACAGTAGCCTCCATGCTTTTCCACAATCATGAACACATCGGTATGCCCTCCCCTTGAGAATACTATGTGACACTGAAGCACATGCTCAAAAATATTCAACTCAACATCTAGTAGCTCTTTAAAGTCCTTCATCATCACTATCTGCAATGTGCGACATCTTTTCTTCCCCAACAACACCACGTCACAGAGTCATCCGAAGACAGAGTTAAGTCCTGTACAGAGATACCAAATATGAAGCCTGAAGCTCTTCAGCCCTGTAATCCCACTACAAACACGTATCTGCCCACGTCTGGCCTCTGTGTCATGAAAAACAGTCCTGACATTTCTTCTGGTATTTCCAGAATCAGGATAGCCTCAAGGGGGTTTCTTTGGCAGCGATGAAGGGACTTACCTCTCTCTTCAAACCAACTCTAGCAGCTCCCAGACCAAAACCCAACAGTTTTGGCAGAGCACACAGCGCCAGGTATGCTTTGATGTCGTATCACTTCTGGCACTATCTGGAAGGACAGGACTACCTAACAGTGGCCGGCCTTTCACAGCATCACACAGTCACCGAAGTGCTGGCTGGAAGGGACCTGTGGAGGTCTCTAAGTCCCACTTAGATACCTGGAGCTGAACTGCCAACACAGGTCAGCTGTGACACTGCGAAGCCAGGTCCTGAATCCTTCAACGTTGCGCTTAGCCCTCTCCTGATGCAAGTCCCTACATTACTAGGTCCTAAATTTTCAGAGGTTTATTGTACGCAGTCATCAGCCCAAACTGGACTGAGGTTATTCTGGAAACAGCGTAAGCCCCTGTGCTACCCACCTCTGAGATGCCACAGCAAACCCTTCAGGCGCATCCAGACTTTTTTTTTCATGGACTGGTTAACAAAAAGTTGTATTCATTGCAAACAGTACACAGCTAATTGACTCAGAAGCAGGCAAGCCTTCATGCCGTTAGCACTGGTCTTAACGCAAACTCCTCAGCCCTGCATTCCTTTCACTAATCCTGGATATGCAAATCACTCAAGGCTGGTCTTCCAAGGGCAAATCGTATCCGCCTTCCGCACACGGGGCTAAATGTGGCCCATCATTTAAGCTACCATAAAGGATGCATGGATACAAATTAATTTTCTCCCTTCATCTCTTAAGAGATGTCTACAGCAGGCTCTAGTTACCCACTTGTAGATAAACATCAGGAGACAAAAAAAGCAAAGGTTTAGAGAGGTACACAAAAGACCGTAGGGAGTCACTGTGCCACACACTGCATCTGTGGTGACCCCTCCAAGGACAGGGAGGAGACCCACAAGGATATGCCCATTTTCCAAGCCTGTTATCCCAGGCTTCGCCATGGATGATGCAAAACCTGTGGATTTTCTGAGAGCTGGAGCACACTATGATTCTCCAGTACGTAACGTGTTCCACGAACGTGCCAGCAGCTAATGGCTTTGGGCCTCAACTGTTCAAAGCTGCACACTATGCAAACATACTCAAATATTTTCTGATAACTAACAGAGGAATACAGTGCTTAATCCTGAACTGGTCTTATTCTATAATATTTAAACAAATTTTCAGAGAAAAATATTTCCACTGGCTTTAGAGACGCATTCAATAGTAGACCAATGCTGAAGTGAGCTACTGTCATGCCCTCAGTGCAATGACTGCAATGTGTCACATCATTGCTAGAGTGCAATATACACAGTCTCTCCTCCCAATTACATGGTTTACAATTTTTTTCCTTTAGGTACTGATGAGGCGCAGTTAATCCTGTCTCAAAAACCACAGACATTTTATATTGCACTATATATAATTATTAGCTATAGCTAAAACAAAGCAGTATAGAAAATGATGCAAACAAATACTGCTAATCTTGCAGCACAAGTGAAATAAACATTGAATGTTTTCCTGCAAATGTGTAATTTCTGAAGCAGTATTTCCACACCTTTTTGGTCTCCTTTTTAAGAATAACCCATACAAAGAAGTGAAAACTCAGCAAGTTCCGGCTTCAAAGCATCCTATAAATTGCTCCTTCTGGAAGCGTAACTGTTCTTTGTCCAGGAAAAAGAAATCTGAGTTCCAGCTAAGTAATTAACACTCGCTCATCTGTGTGCAGCCTGGTGCAAGTAGCTCCTAATCGATATGGACATTTACAGGCCCGCTCCCTGTTTGACAGCTTCAGAGCACTGCCCTGCTCTTCCTTGCCTTTCCCTAAAGCCAGCACAGAGTCAGTGGCGTGATTTCAGGACAGATGAGAGTTAAGAAACTCCCTTCCTGCATTTTACGCGTGGGACAAACTCTGTGCTGGCAAAAGAAAAAGAAAATTTTGACAGCTGACCGTGTTCTTGGAAGGTGCCATCTTACAACATGGTGGGCTTCTGTCAAAAGATAGTCCCTGTCCCTTGGTGTCAAATGGGAGCCTCCTAGTCTAGATGATGAAAGGTCATTTTCTCTGTCAGTCTTCTGCTGAGCTCTCTGAACTACCTCTCTGTGGAATCAGGTATGAGCAGAGTTACTAAGGGCTAGTCCAGTCTTTGCATCAGCCCACAGTTTCTCCACGTCAGGAACCTGAAGTTACCAAAGTTAAACACAGCCATGGGTGTAAACCTAATCAAAGCAAAGCAAACCATCCCTTATGACAAGTTCTAAAGATGAAGGAGCTACAGCCCAAACAACATCTATCTCCACATTTCCCAAAGTTTCACCATGCTAAAAAAAAAACCAAAACAAACCCCAAAACAGGAAGAAAAAGCATACTACCCCTGGGAACATTTGAGTTAAGACCAAATTTGGTAAGATTAGAGTCAGAACCCAATGTGCTTTTCCCCCTGCTATTTATGCAAATGTGTCAATCTCTTCACTACGGTATGTTTCATACTGATGCACATGGACACCTACTCAGAGCCCTCACTTCTGAGTGCTTTCAGTACATATCCTCAGATGACCTTTGGAAAGAGGATATCTGTACTTTACAGGTGGGAAAGAGGAATATAGTGAAGGTACATGACTTGCCCATGACTGTACCTGAAGTCACTGGCAAAAGCTGAAAGCCAAACTTGGATCACCTCTCCTCAGCCTAAGTGCTCTAACTGTGAAGTATCCTTTACCCCCAATAATTACAGAGCACTTCAATACTAGGTGTATTTTATTGGAAATAATCTTGACAAATTCATAGAAAACGTGATATTTATAGAAATTAATAGAAAATTTGAAAAAATTAGTATCATCAATTTCCTCTGCTTTGTGACACTTTAGATTTTTTTATGGGCGTGTATTACAGAAATAAGTCCTACACTTATTCTAGCAGCTGGGGGTTTGTTACCATTTGCAACACAAACCTAGAAACAGGAGAAATATCTAGTCATTCAACAGCTCATAAAGCCTGGCTACGAGAAGCATCTGAGCTCCAGGCCATTTCGTAACGCAGGCGTATTCTTCCTTCCTCAGGTTTATTTTCACTCATCTTCGAATGCAGATTTGGGATTGTGACTGATTTGTAACTCTACCAAGAAGTCACTGCAGAAGTCCCAAGGGTTCTGGAGAGCCTGCGCAGAGAAGGATTAAATGAATGAGGATCATCAATTTTAACAACACCCACAAAACCGTGAAGCAGGTAGAAAGGCGTTTGCCAAGGACAGGCTCTGCACATGCGCAAGGCAGGCACGCATCTGTCACGCGTGGCTGAGGACAGGCGCGCTTGATGTACCGCTCCTCAGTTTGACTTTTAGCTGTAATGGTGCAAATCAGACTGGCACCTTGATCCTGTTTCAGAAGAGGGATCACCTGAACGTCTTAAGCCCACTAACCTGTTTCATGTAGACCAATAAGGACTGCAAACTCATTTTCAACAAAGCACACCTGTGTTTCTCCCCAGCTTATGCTTTTCCAATTCCCAGTGCAGTGCTGGTTTGCTTCACTGTCAGCCGGGTTAGGTAACAGAACCATCACCTTCCCATGCAGCTTGTCCTGCAGCTTCCAAGATCTACTCAATTGCCACCGTTTCCAACCGGAGTTAAAGACCGATGCTGTGGAGTGCTGAGTACCCTCTAGAAATGACTCTGTGGAGCAGGACTGAAGCCCCAACCCACACACTTTCAAAAAATACAATGATATTCAAGAGAAACCTGGTATTCCATTTACCGCAAGACAACCGGATCCTGCGTACAATAATTTTAACATATATTCTGAGCCATTCAGACAGCATAATCACCGCAGCCCCTGAAGTTCTCCCTGTTTAACCGCAGAGTAATTGCACCTGGCAATCCTTCCATCTTCCCATCTCCCTTCGTCCCTAATGTCAGCGTTACCTTTTTTGACAGTTACAGGAGAAACAATTTGTAAACTGGAACCTGCATGCGAAGAACTGAATACGTCAAGGAAGAGCGGAGATCTTCGCTGTCTCTCATCAGCCTAGAGGAGCTCAGATGGAAGAAGAAATGCAGCCAATGTCACGTTACCTAACCAACGTCCCACGTTGCGAGAGCAGATGCTCACTCGGGGGACGTGCCTTGGATCACACCTGGCAGTAAGACTCCTGCAATGCGAGGACCAGGATTACTGTGGAGTTAAAAATCTTCGATCTGGAAGTCTCTGGTCATGCATGGAAATCCTGGGGCATTGCGTAGATGCTAGGAAATCTGCATATTTTCAAGACTAGCCTGTATAAGGAAATCTTCCTCACAATGGAAAGTGGGTTATTTAGGTTACTCCTCCAGGAGAACCCTTGGGACCGGGCTTTCTGCATCTCAAAAAGTACGATTCTTCCACAAAGTATCTGACAAAACACCCAAATGCTACACAGTTCTCTCTATCTGAACACTTCCACTGAAGAAAATGAGGACCTCTTTTATACTTCAGGGAAGAAGAATCTTGCTCTTTTGAGCAAATTCCATTTTCTTATGATCCAAAGCAGCAATTCTTTTAAATTCTTATTTAGGAGATCAGCCAAGTATTGCCAGGAAGAATTAGTACTACCTGCCATAAAAATATGTTTTAAAATAAGCAGTTTGTTTCAGTTTAGTGATTTAACTTATTTGATGACTATTTTAACACTAAGGATGACAGTTGAAAGTATTTTAAAATTTTCCTTTTTATGCTTTGAAGGGGTAAAATGGAGATTATGTTCCCCCCGCTTTTTAAAAGAATTAAAACAGCCTCCTACTTCAATGACTTGGAATCCCTGTGTCTTCATTCCTCTCAGTAGAATATATTTGCATAATAATAGCGGATAGTCAGAACAGCAATATATCAGAGTACACATGAACAATGTTTTTTTCAGCCCATTCATCAGTCCCAGCATCTGAACATAGCATATATATATGCCCGCACTTAAACTTCAGCTTGAAAATCCTAGAGTTCCCAATTGCAATAAAAAAGAAATCTTACACGGCAATATATCTGATTTTCCTCTGTAGCTAAACAATACCCTTTGTTACCTCTTTGGCCCAGCATTTACACCTTTTCATGGGTAACAAGCCCCATAATACATTCTTTGTTTCCTCTGTAATTTTTGTATAGGAGTTGATGTGTTTTTCAACTGTGCACCTAAAGCAACATTTCTTCCCTTGATGATAATTGGCATCATTTGCTCAGGCAACTAATTGAAAGCAAAAAGCAAGCTGGTTTTATTTTTTTAAAGCCCTAATATGATACAATGGCTCCAAATAATTCAGAGACCACTGTGTTCTCTATCCATTTCTGCAGCTTTTGAGATTAGCTGATTTATTCATGGCTACAGTCCTCAAATCCAGCATCTGGAGTATGAAAACCCATGGATTTGCAATTAATTTCTGCTATACATATTTGAAAGACCCGGAGTCTGCTGACCTCCTGGACACCATGCAAGTCCCATCTGCTATCTGCTCACTCATACTTTTGTTTGAAAGGATGAAGAGGGAGTAATTTAGATTATGATTAACTGCTACCTTCTGTATCTGTTTTTCATAAAAGAAGACCATTTCTCCTGTTTCAATCTGGCAGAAGTCAGCTGGGATACTCATATTTTTAAAATGGAAAGATAAAGCAGTCCAATGGTCATACAAGGCATCTACCTCTTGAAGCAAACTAACGGGACTCCACTGAGGTAATTCTAATAATACGAGAGATGAAAGTACTAGATACCGACAACTTTTATTTGAATCCAGGAAATTTTCCTATAGTAAATGAAATCTTAATTACAAATTATATTTTGTTTTTTTATTTAAATCATTATACAGAAGGCCACCACAGCAAGAGTACTTGTAACTAGGGGTTCCCCGTTCTTATTTTAGCATGTCTTGACAAAATTTTTATGTTCCTTCTATTCACTGGAAGAATAAGGGAGTATTTTCCTCGAAAAAAAGAACTTTTTCCATGACATAATCTGCAGAGTCGACAGTTACCTGAGATCTGCCTTTGGCTGGCAGTCCTGTCCCCAGCCTCCATACACAGAACAAGGGACTCATCAAAAGGAGGACAAGGCTGCTACAGGTCAACACTACTGCAAGCTTAAGCCCAAAGTCCTCAAGGCATCAAGTGCAGCTATGTAAGTCACTCTCAAAAATAAATAATTCTCAAAAATAAATAATTCCTGATGCATTATTTGGACACTGGCATACATAGCTTTGACTTCTCTTAAACTTCCACCAATCCAGCATCAAATCATTACCCTCCAGTGAGAAACATGTCTAGTAGAGGACACAAAGTCTTCTTCCACTGTTGGACAAAGTCTGCTCCTTTTTCATTTGGGACCATATCATCCGCCATGTTTTCAAAGGAGAGTCATGACGAACCTCCTGCTGTTTCATCGCTCTCATACGACCCGCACTGTTCCCCCTTCCTTCCTTCCTTCAGTTATTGGTATTACTGTGACAATGGCACTGTCGTCAGGAAGCAGAGAGCAACAGGCACGTTTTTCAATCTCTCTCTTAAATTCTCAATAAACCATTTTAAAGGGTGCTGCTAAGAAGGTGTAACGCTCAGCAGGCCACTTCCACAGCCTGGATAGACAGACAGACGTGGGAGGCTCTGCCTAGACAGGCACGTTGAACAGTTGCCTCCAGGACAACAAACAACTGGTATTTAAATTATTTTCTCAGCATCACCCCACCGGCTTGGCTGACACCCCAGCTCTGTGGCAGCTCACAGCTACCATTTTGCCGGTTCGGCAGGGCCAAGCTTCCACCCATGACGACAGGAGCCAGCGAGCAGCTGACAGTGCAGGAAGCAAGTACAAAGTTGTTCCCTTAAAACCAAGGCTACAGTTGAGTTAAGGACAATACCGAGTTTTTAAAAATAAGATGCTGGATCCCAGACAGATAAACAGTCTTAGGCCTTTGATGTACTGAGAATTCCCCTCAAGATACTGACTGGAGCTGTGTGAATAATTGATTTTCTCAGCTGAATAGCTGAAGCAACCAACCAAACAAACCCCAACTTGTTTGTTAATTAACTTTTTTTTCCCAGGAAAACTGGGGAGGGGGGGGGGCGCAAAGCGTAGTTTGGGACTATTGAACTGTTTCATTCAAACAGAAATTGTCTCTCTTCCATTTTAAACATGCTTTTTTGCAGACAAAAAATATCTAAAAATGCAATACTAGATTCGTGATAGGAAGCAAGGGTACGCATCCCATAAAGTAGGACATCTCTCAAGCAAGGTCATCTGAGGCATATGGTTCCTGCTTGGTGAAATCTGGAGAAACAGCTACCCTGCTTTAAAATCCAGCCCCTAGGAGACATGCTTAGGTTTGGGGACCTGGCCCCAGGTATCCCTGCATACAAGGGCAATGCTGAAAAGTGACGGAAATGTGCTACCTCGTAATTTCTGTGCCGCACACCTAAGTCTCCTTATGGACATAACTCCCGAGTCACATGTGTCACCTGTGAGATGTCAGAATGACTTCTCTCAATTTTTCTTTTACTCTGCTAAAAGGTCTGTGAATCCATTAAAAAAAATCTGAATTTGTCAAGAACCTTGACTGCCCAAAAATGTATCTGCAGTGCTAGTTTTGTCTGCTTTTTGATCACTTCGTCAAAAAAAGAAGGTTATATACGCTCATAGGTTACTACTAGCTCTGACAAAACAACAGACCAAGAAGTGCTGCGTTTCTCTTCGAAGAACCGGCAGAGCACAGCAGCATTACAGTTAACACGGGAAAACGGGACTGAATGAAATCAGCCACCTCGGTTTTATCACTCAAATTACCAAGAGGAGGAACGTACGCTGGCGGGAAGTTCAGTCCTGCCTACTCACACCGGCGCTCACGACGATGAGGCACGCTTTCGGATGCGTCACAGGCTCGAGCATCCACTGTGATCCCACGCTAAATCATGGCGCCGCGAACCAGTGACGTTTCTCTGAAAGGCCCCGTTTACCCACTGGCGCCAGCAGCACCCCATCTTCCGCTCGGCCTCACGGCTGCCGCCATTTGCTCGTGCGGGGTCGTTTTGAGGCGGTGGAGAACGGACCTTGCCCTTCCAGCCTTTCTGCTTAATAGCAAGCATGATGAATATTTCACGCTATTGAAGGGTGCATGCCGCTTACAGAAATTACACAATTAACCTGGTGCAAGCCATCGCTGCTTGTTCAGGACGGCTCCCCGCTGGCACCGAGCCTACCCACAGCACGGCAAGAGTTACCCAAAACCCGCCCCGCAGCTCAGGGAAATGTAGCGTTTCGGCTCTCAACGATTCGGTGGCTCTATTTTCATTTAAAAAAAAAAAAAACCCAAACCAAAACCAACAGTCAAAAGTGGATTACCTGTAAAATGAAAAGGGGATAGGGGAACGCCTGTCGTATTTTGAGCCCTATTATGCAATGGAGTCGAGATTACATAACGAGGGGAGTGCGATTACAGAAACGTGGCTCCCATGACGCGTAGCCTGGCTATGATGACAGGCTGGTAACCCATCACAGGCTACACCTCTGTAACCCAGAAATTAAATTTATTGTCACTATTACCTATTAACATTTCCACTCGGAAGGCATGTCCCAAGACTTTGAAACATGCATGTTACACCTATTTAACTACTAAGTTACTGGCAGCAGCTTATTTCAGCCTTTTATTTTGTCCCACACACATTCTCTTTTTTTTTATAATTAACTTCGTAAACTTCTGGAAGAACGTTACTGAAGCTCTCGCACTTTAAATGTGTTCATTAATGATGCATGCATAAACATCCTCTGTTATCAGAAATCACTACTACTTTCTGGAAATCGCTTCAGTGGTTTATGGAAGAAAATTATCAGATTATATAGCTTAATATTTATTACTAATAAAACAATTTCGTATTTTTCTGCACTGACCCATTTTATGATCCCAGTAAAGCTTCATTTAACCAGTTTACATTCAACATTCAATACTGCAGAAAGATGCTGAATTGTTAAAAAATGTGAGAATTTAGCATTGTCCTTCTAAACCCTTGTTTAAAAGAATGAGAAATATGATCACTATAAAAACAGATGGGTTACCAAATAGTGAGATGTGGTAAGAGTAGCTACACAACTTCAACACACCCCAGGCTCAATGTAAATCAAGGCTATTTTTTTTTCTGGTAGATGTTTTTTTATATCCCAAGGTGACCTAGGAAACTTGACCTCTTCAGATGAAGTGCAGAGGAAAATACTCTCTGGTTAAAAGGAGCAGTAGGCCCAAATCAAACAGGGAAAAAGGAGGAAAAGCCACTTACAAAAGAGTCTGCTAAATAACCAAAATTAATTTTCTGTCTTAAGAGAAACCAAGCCTTACTTCTGCTCATGCCAGCAGTTCCATAGAGGCAAACAGGAGTAGCCTCATTTTTAAGCAAATGAAAAATATGTTATTATTTAGTCTTTCCTCCTCTCCTTGCCAAGATATGAATTTAAGAAGTTACTTAGCATCATTTACTGATAGATGTGGATCTGTGCATGTCCCCTGGGTTCAAGGGCAGTCACGAAGCGAACAGGAAAATCACCCTGCCTCAGCCATGTGTATATTGCCCACTACAATAACCATAAAGAAGGTCTGGCTATGAGTTTCACCAGCAGTATTTACCCATTTATTAAAAGCGCCTTATGAAATACTTCTCTTCTAAGCATATTCTGCAGGAGAGAAAGAAAAAAAAAAGCATAAAACGCATTGATTCAGCTCAGGCAAGATCCTCTGCCGAGGGAACCTGGCACCTCCTCTGGAGAGGAGAGCTGGCAGGAACCATCTAGGTGCTGTAACTGCAGTGCATACCCGAAATTACTTGTTCCTTTCAGGCAGGGAGAATTTAAACTGGCACAACTTTGCTGGCAGCTCAGGCAGCAATTCCTGGTGTGATCCCATGCCACACCGCTGCACTGTGCTCCAAGCCCCAACCTGGGAGCACCGGGGTTGCCTCTTCTCCCCCGAGGACGCTATACGCAGGACAGCACCAGACAAAGACCTGGGGGCAGCAGCTCCAGCGTTGCGCCCTATGCCAGAGGCAGCACTTCACGCAGGAGACCAGCAAGCATGGCCGACTAGTTGGTGAAGGGCAGGAGGCGGAGGACTCGAATCCCAAACCCCACTGGAGCTTGAAGAGCCCCTTTTGCTTTGGGGCGAGGGAGGTGACCCTCGGGGGCAAGAGGCATGACATCTCAGTGCCACATGCAGCACAGCCAAGCATAGGGACAAAAGACACGCAGGAGGACACGATGGATGCATCTGCTCCTTGCCCCTCCAAGCTGCCCCATACCTCCGCTGCACCGGCCTGAGAAGGGACCCCAGAGGAAAACACGTGTGTCCTTGTCTCCTTACTCCCAGAGATGCCAGGTCCTGAGGGGAGACCTCTTGTCCACACCTGGCCAAGGTCAGCCACAGGCAGGGCTTGACCTGCTGCCCTTTGGGGTTCCCATCCAAACGGGGGCACGCACACACACCCCCGGCCACACGCACACCCACGGACCCCCTACCTGCCCCTTGACCAAGCTGGCCGCAAACTGCCTCATGACGGCCTCCACAGTGTAGGCGCTGGACCAGCCGCGGGGCGTGAGCAGCTCCATGCAGATGGCTCCGCCGTCGAGGACATAGCCGTTCTCCAGGCGGGGGCTGAGCACCCTCATGAAGGGCGGCGAGAAGGGGAAGTTGTCGGGGAAGGTGAGGTTGAGCAGGATGTACTCCGTGTTGGTCTCCTTCATGTCCTGCCACAGCACCGAGTCCTTGTCCACCTGATGCAGCTTCACGTTCCAGTCGAAGAGGCTCTCGTCCACCAGCTCCACCGAGATGAAGCGGTCGCTGAGCCGCGCGATGTCCTGGAGCTCCTTCATCAGCCGCCGGGTCCGCACCTGCGTGCAGTGCTGCTGCCGGCCCGCGGGCGCCAGCGGCCCCGACCCCGACGGCAGCGGCAACAGCGGCGCCCGCCCCGACCCGCCCCCCGAGCCANCCCCGACCCGCACCCGGAGCCAGAGCCGGGGCCGGGACCGGGGCCGGGCCGCTGCGCCGCCTCCTTACCGGCGCCGGGCTCCCTGGTCGCTTCCCGCGGCTTCTCCCGGCCGCCGCCCGAGCGGGGCTGCGGGGGCTGCTTGGCGATCTCCGGCGCCTTCTTGTTCTTGTGGCCTCCGGGGCTGCTCTCGCTGCTGCTGCTGCTGCTGCTGCAGCCACCGCCGCCCCCGGGGGGGGCCTGCGGTTGCGGCTTGTTGCTGCTGTTCTTCTGGTTGCCCCTGCCCCTGAGCGAGGAGCCCTGCTGGCTGCTGCTGCTGCGGTGGTGGTGGTGGTGCTTGGGGTCCTCCGTGTCCCGGTTGTGCAGCCGGATCAGCCCGATTTTCCGCAGCAGAGTGGCCATGTTGTGCGCGGCTCTGCTCTCCCTCTCGCCTTTATGGGTTGGTGGGGTTTTATTATTAAAGCCCGGCTGGGCGGATTTGCTGTTCGCGGGCAGAGGGGACGGCGCTGGGCGGGCGGCGAGGCCCCTCTCCC
>VXBL01002137.1:578-14379 GCA_013400195.1 Aramus guarauna | reverse complement strand
CTGGCTTCAGCAACAAGCACCCAAAAGTTCCTCAAGATTGATGTCTTCAACCCACAGACTGTGAGCATGGACTGCGCCAGATGCATTAGCTACAAGCTCCGAATGCAGCATGCAACAATCCACCGTTACACACCATCTCTGCTGCCCTGAGAGACTGTTATGTCAGATGGAACCCAGATGTCATGGACTAAACAAATTCAACAGACATTTTAGAGGGATGGCCCGTAGACTCAGGGAACGATATCTGTGTGTACGTAGGAAAAGAGAGGAAAAGTGATGGTGATTAATTGGAATGCATTGGGTATATAGGAGCTGGGCATGACGTAGATGGCATGGAAAAAGGGGTGGATACTTTCCTGATTTCAACTGAGATGGGGTTAAGTTTTTGTTGTAGCAGCTTGTAGAGTGCTGTGTCTTGGATTTAGTATGAGAATAATATTGATGATAACACACTGATGTTTTTAATGTCTACACTAAGTCAAGGACTTTTCAGCTTCTCACGCCCCATCAGCTGCACAGGAAGCTGGGAGAGCACAGCCAGGACAGCTGACGCAGACTAGTCAAAAGGATATTCCCAACTATATCATGTCGTACTTTGTATATAACTGGGGAAGCTAGCTAGGACGCAGATTCGCTGCTTGGAAACACACTGGGCATCAGATTGTTTTATTTCCCTTCCGCATGCTGTTAACAATTGCATTTGTGCATCACTTGTATTACTGTTATTATTACTCATGCTACTAGTAGTAGTAGCAGTAGTCGTAGTAATTTCTTTGTTATCTTATTAAACTGTCTTTATCTCAACCCATGAGTTTTTTTCAATTCTCCTCCCCATCGCCTTGCAGGGGAAGGACTGAGCGAGCGGCTGTGTGGTGCTTAACTGCCGGCAGGGGTTAAACCACAACGCTGAGAGGGAGTTAATTTTCCCCAGAACAGCCCTCATAGTGCTGTGCTTTACACTGCTAGCTAGCAAGGTGTTGATAACACACCAGTGTTTTGGCTACTGCTGAGCAGTGCTGGCACAGCATCAAGGCTGTCTCTCCAACAGGCTGGGGATGGGCAAGATCTTGAGGGGAAGACACAGCCAGGACAACTCATCCAAACTCGCCAAAGGGATATTCCATACCGTATGACATCTGCTCAGCAATAAAAAGCTGAGAGAAAGGAGGAGGAAGTGGGGGGCATTCGTTATTTACGATGTTTGTCTTCTGCAGCAACCGCTGCGCATACAGAAGCCCAGGAAGTGGCCAGACATCACCTGCTGATGGGAAGTAGAGAATAAATCTTTTCTTTCCTTTTGCTTCTGCGCACAACCTTTGTTTTTGCCTTTATTAAACTGCCTTTATCTTGACCCATGAAATTTTTTCGATCTTATCTTCTGCCCCTCCCCACTCAACCCTATCAGAAGGGGAGTTATAGAGCAGCTTAGTGGGCACCTGGCTTCCAGCCAAGGTCAAGCCACCACAAAGGCAGTGACGCAAATGAGTCAATGATGACACGGCGCTAAATACATTTACAGAATGGCTCTGGGTCGGACAGACCAGGTTCTTGACTCAGGAGGATCGTGGTGATTCCAAATACTACTTTGCAAAGGTAATTTTCAGACAGGGAAGAGAAGAGAAGAGCCAAATAACCAAGCTGGTCAGAGACACACTTGGAATCGCCTGTGAAGAGAGAAGGGCAGCTTATTCCTGCTGCAACAGCAGGGAGTGGGTCAGTCTCTTTAGTGCCTCTTTGAGGTCCTGGTTCCTCATGCTGTAGATGAGGGGGTTCACTGTGGGTGGCAGCACCGCATACAGAACGGCCAGCACCAGATTCAGAGCTGGCAACAAGATGGAAGGGGGCTTCAGGTAGGCAAACATGGCAGAACTGGCAAACAGGGCGACCACGGCCAGGTGAGGGAGGCACGTGGAAAAGGCTTTGTGCCGTCCCTGCTCAGAGGGGATCCTCAGCACGGCCCTGAAGATCTGCACGTAGGACAGCACAATGAACAGAAAACACCCGCAAGCTACACAAAGACTGACCACAGTAAAGCCAGCTTTCCTGATGTAAGAGTCTGAGCAGGAGAGCTTGAGGAGCTGAGGGATTTCACAGAAGAACTGGTCCACAGCATTGCCTTGGCAGAAAGGAATTGAAAATGTGTTTCCAGTGTGCAGCACCGCATTGAGGAATCCACAACCCCAGGCAGCTGCTGTCATTTTGATGCAAGCTCTGCTGTCCATGAGGGACACATAATGCAGGGGTCTGCAGATGGCAACGTAGCGGTCATAGGCCATGATGGTTAGAAGATAATATTCTGAAGAAACAAAGGAGAGAAACCAAAAGACCTGGGCAGTGCATCCGTAGTAGGAAATAACCCTAGTGTCCCACAGGGAATTGGCCATGGATTTGGGGAGAGTGGTGGAGATGGAGCCCAGGTCGAGGAGGGAGAGGTTGAGGAGGAAGAAGTACATGGAGGTGTGGAGGCGGTGGTCACAGGCTATGGCGGTGATGATGAGCCCATTGCCCAGGAGGGCAGCCAGGTAGATGCCCAGGAAGAGGCAGAAGTGCAAGAGCTGCAGTTCCCGTGTGTCTGCGAATGCCAGGAGGAGGAAGTGGGTGATGGAGCTGCTGTTGGACATTTGCTCCCTCCAGGTGTGGGTGACTGTGCAAGCAGGAAAAGACAAGCTCAGATAGACTTGCTTGAACAAAACCCATTGCATTTGACCCAGAAACCCCCCACATTGCCTACCAAGTTCTCTCTCTGGGGGACATTCTGTCGCGTCTCTAGCTTGAATTTCAGTTTGTGCTGGCTGGGTGCACCGTGAGAATAAGAGTCCTCTGCCCATGGGTCCCAAGGAGTTAGTCCTGTGCTACAGCAGTGTTAACACAGAGGTGCCAAAAAGCCCTATGCATTTGGGCTGCTGTTCCAGTGGCAGGACGCCCTGAGCTGATTGAGGAGTGTTTAGTCTTGTCACCCAGTGGGCATATTCCCACGAACCAGCCTGAGAGGTGAAATGAGGGCCAAGCCCAGCTGCTTCTCAGAGGCCAGAGGACAGGATTCATATCCTCCTACTTTTGCTTCTTTGACAGATGTCAGTCTATCGCTATCAGCTCTCTCTCAAGCCAAGGAACGGCAGGAAGCAGACTTGACCTGCCCATTGCAGAGGTCTTTGTCCCTGTCCTCACATCAATACACCACACGCACTGTTTCTCCAGGCACTGCAGGGATACCAGAGTGCAAGGAATGCTCACCAAAACGCAAGCGCAAATGCATGCATTTTTCAAGAGGTGAAGGGTCAGCAGGCAACCTGGTCTAGTGGAGGATGTCCTTGCCCATGGCAGGGGGGTTGGAACTAGGTGATCTTTGAGGTCTCTTTCAACCTAAACCATTCTATGATTCTATGATTCAAATTCACTGCCTGTTCTGCAGGGAACGAGGTAGAGTAGGGGAGTATAGACTCCTTACGTATAGCCTCAGTTTTCAGATGCCTGCCTCTGGTGTTCATTGCAATAGTAGAAATTCTCAGCTTTTCCTTAGCTCGCAGGATAAACACTGGTGAGTCACTGGAGACCAGAACAGCTCCCTGTAACCTAGCACAGACTCAAGAGAGCCAGCGCGCTCATGGCTCTTGCTCTCAGCTGCCCTGTGCTTGCATCTCTCTCAGCTAGAGGACGATTGCACTCAGAGGCCACTCTGCAAGGGATCCGGACTGTGCCAAGATCAGAGGAGTCCAGTTTCAGAGGGAAGATCTCCAAAGAGCTCTCTCTTTCTCTGCCCTGCTAGGGAGAGAGTGGCAGGCGGGGGGATGTGAAGAGGCTCCTGACTCAGATGAGCAAACCAAGGACTGTCAGCTACCGGAAGGATCTTCCAGGAGAGCTGTGCTGTTCTGCAGCACTGCCCACAGCCTTCAAGGACACACCAGGGGGACAGTCAGGTGTGGGCTCCTTAAAAGAGAGGGTGCTCATTCCCCAGCTCATGCATTGCATTGCCACAGCTCCCGACCTTAGAAGCGGGGTTGGGCAGCTCACTGCCATAAAGGCACCTCCATGGAAGGACCCTCAGGGCCAGTATCTGAACCTCAGCTGAGCCTCCCACACCTTTTAGCCCCCCGGGATCTTTAAAACAGGGACAAGAGCCGCAGCAGTCAGAGATGGAGAAACATGGGTCATTGCTCCTCTCCTCCTGCCAAAGGAGGCATGGAGAGAGAGAAAGAGAGAGGCCAGCTCTCAGGAAAGCCTTCCCCTTACCTCGGTGTGCGTACCACCTTCCAGATGGTGACATTGCCGGCCTGTTGCTCTCAGCCTCTTGGTCATGCAGCAGGAAAAGGGCAGTTGTGGGAGAGATGCACCTCTCTTCTGCTGGAGACCTGACTGCAGAGGAGGTGACTCATGCTTTAGACCCCATGGTTTTGAGGGCAAAGGACTCTGTTGGGTGGGAGAGGGGACAAGGAAGGCTTATCCAGAGGCAGGCATCTGCACTGGAGATGCTGAAAGGGAATCACCTGGGTCGCATTGCTCACAGCTGAGATACAGAGCTCTTTTCTGCCTCTCTGCCTTTTCCCTGTCCGTGCTCACAGAGCCCATCCCACCCTCTGTGTGCTCTGATCTGCCCCCCAGAAACCTCCCGGGGCTGGACACTTTTCAGGAGCATCTCTGTGTTTGCAGCTGCTAAGGAGCAATTCAGAAGAGCCCTGTTGGGAAAGGTGGACACTGCCACGGAGACGTTGGTGCCGCCTGTAGGCTAGGGGGACAGGGGAGGCTGAAGGGACTTCCTGAGGTTCCTCACAGAGCTCTGGATCTTCCAGAGTAATATTTTAGATGTCTCACAATCAAATCTGAACCCTCAAAACTGTTTCCATCTCCCTATTGCCAATGTGGGAAAACCAAAAAGAAACCAACAAATCCTACACAAAACAATTCAGAGTCAGGAAAGACCTTTCAGGTACCTGATGACTTTCCCTTCCCCTTGAAAAGTCCCCATGGTGACCTAGAGCTTTGAGCTGCCCAATCCCACATAACACCCTCCAGATGGAAGAATGACGCTGCCCTGCCAGGGCTGCCCCTTCCTCCCAGACCTTCTCCCTGCCATGCTCTGGGTAATTCCTCTTCTCCTGCAGCCCTGAGAAGCTGTGAGAGCCATCCTGATGGGTCGCATTCACCTGTCAGATGGCAGCTTTGGAGGAGCTCTCTGGGAACATCAGCCACGTCACCCTGCAGCCAGAGACTTACTGTGTCGAGGACTGGGAAGATCTCACCTGCTATGAGCTCTCCTCTGTCCTCCCACTCCAGGCTGCCTTTTATTTCTGTCTGAGTTGCCCATCCTGTCTTGTCACCCGCAGGCGGTGCCCCGAGCCCTGCGCTCTTTGCAGAGGAGCTGGTCCTGGACTGAGCTGCCTTTCTGCAGGGGCCATGCATCCATTGCCATCAGCTCTCTCATTCCCAGGAGGCTGCGGCAGCCCAGGAGCTGAAGGTGTGACTTTCTCCGCCCCACACACTCCCTCGAGATGCTCCCTGGTCTCTGGCACTGAAAAAGCACCAGGGTCCCTCCTGGGGAACCTTCTTGGAAGGAGACTGAAGAAAATAACTGCATCGTCTCTCTAATCTGTGGGGAAAGAGGTGCAGGCCAGCTGTGCGAGCTGTCCTTTCAGAGAATGGTTGACTAAGAGAGGCGACAAGTGCTGCCTCTGAAAACCCCTGTTCCTCCCCAAATATTAGGCAGTGAGAGGAGGGGGTTGTTTTCCCCATGGAGAGGCAGTGATGCAAGTGAGTCAATGCAGAAATCTCATTTTGGTTGCAGGCTTCCCATCTTGATTCTTCTCCCTCCAGTTCATTCCACACACCTACAGGAGGTGGGATTCCCTTTCCCTCAGTTCGTGTGCACAGAAATTCGGCATCTGCGTGGGAGCTCCTTGACTAAGCTCTGATGAGAGTCAATGGAGGTGGATGGAGGGAGTCAGTTGCTCACACAAAACCACTTAGTGATATTGCAGGGCGTTGATGGGTTGACCCTGGCCAGCCATGAAGCACCCACTCATTCGTTCACTTGCCCCCTTCCTCCCTTCCCCGGAGGGATGGGAGAGAAGTGAAAAAGCTCCACTTCATCAGGGTGGAAAAGGCTCTGAGTAGCATGATCTAGTGAAAGGTGTCTGGTGACAAGGGGTGTCCATGAAGCATTCTTACTTCATGCTCACAGGAAGCATCACACTGATCGTGCTCGTGGATTTCAACCACCCTGGTGTCTGTTGGAAAAGCGACACAGCATGCTGCAAGCAATCTAGGGCACTCTTGGAGTGCATTGAGGATCACTTCCTCATCCAGGTGATAAAAAGCCCAACGAGAGGAGATGTGGGTTTGGATCTGTTGCTCACAAATGCAGAAAAACTTACTGGAGACGTCAAGATTGGTGTTATCCTGAGCTGCAGTGATCATGCCCTGACTGAACTCATCAACTCGAGGGATATAGGCCAGGCAAAACTATAGCCAAACCCTAAACTTTAGGGCAGCCGAGTTTCTGTTGCTTAAGGGACTGGTGGATGGGAGCCCCTGGGAAGCTGCCCGCAGGTATGAAGGAGCAGAGGAGACGTGGCACCTTTTTAAAGGCATTCTTAGAGCACAACAGCTGTTGATTCCCATGTGTAAGGAATTGGGCAAGGAAGGCAGGAGACCAGCATGGCTGAGTAAGGACCTCCTGGTCAAACTGAAACACAAGAGTGAAATGCATAGGCAGTAGAAGCAGGGACACACGTCTTGGGAAAAATATAGGGATACTGCCCGGACTGTAGGGATGTGATCAGGAAAGCTAAGGCAGAGTTGGAGTTAAATTTGGCAAGGGATAGGAAGAATAGTAAGAAGCACTTCTACAGGTGCGTTAGTCAGAAAAAGAAGACAAAAGAAATTGAGCTCGTCCCCCAATAAATGAGACAGGCCATTTGGTGACAACTGACACGGAGAAGGCTGATGAACTCAACAACAGTTTTTGCCTCTGTTTCCACTGGCGATTGCTCTTCTCACATCTCTCTATTCCCTGAATCTCAAGGCAAGGACTGGGGGGATGAATTCCCACCCACCGTACGACAAGATCAGTTTCAAGAGCGTCTGAGGAACCTGAACACACACAAGTCCATGGAAGCCGATGAGATGCATCGCAGGGTCCTGAGGGAACTGGCAGACGTCATTGCTAAGCCACTTCCCATCCTATTCACAAAGTCCTGGCAGTCAGAGGAAGTCCCCAGTGACTGCAGAAAGGGGAACCATCGTGCCCATTTTTAAAAAGCATAAAAAGGAGGAACCTGGGAACTACTGACCAACTAGCCTCAACTCTGTGCCAGGTAAGATCATGGAAAAGATCCACCTGGAAGCTATGTCAAGGTATATGGAAGACAGGGAGGTGGTTAGTGACAGTCAACTCGTCTTCACAGAGGGCAAAGGGTGCCTGACTAACCTGCTGGCCTTCTACGGTGGAGCAACTACTTCAGTGGACAAGGAAAGAGCAACTGATGTCATTGACCTTGACTTCTGCAAAGCCTTTGACATGGTCCCACAAATTATCCTTTCCTCTAATAAGGAATTGGCTGGAAGGCCCTATCCAAACAGTTGCAGTAAATGGCAAGTTTGTGGACACCACCAACCCAAGCGCTGAAGTTGCTAGTGCTTGAGAGAAGGGATGCCATTCAGAGGGACGTTGAAAGGCTTGAGAAGGAGGCCAATGTGAACCTTGTGAAGTTCAACGAGGCCGAGTTGAAGGTCCTGCACACGGGTCGGGGCAATCCCCGGTATCAGTACAGGCTGGGGGATGAACAGATCGAGAGCAGCCCTGCAGAGGACTTGGAAACACTAGTGGATGAAAAATCCTGTATCCTGGGCTGCATAAAAAGAAGCATGGCCAGCAGGTCAGGGAAGGGGATCCTGCCCCTGCACTCTGTGCCAGCAAGACAGTCCCCCCCCGCACAACTGCATCTGGCCACAGACATTTAGGTCAACAGGATCAGCTTCTGCAAGTGCATCAGCACCAAAGGGAAGCCTGGGATAATTCATGCTTTTAAAATCAGTCCCTTTTCACTAATTAGTGAAGAATCTATAGGCAGTTACTTCAGTCAGCTTCAAAGTATGGTTTCCTTTCAGGCTCTGTCAGCCCTGGAGCCCCAGGAACATCTCCAGGGAGTCCAGAAGGGACAGAAAAAGTGGCACCTTGGGCTGGTCCTCTGCTGCTGAGCTGGGCTGAGCTCATCACACGGAGGGAGCTCATGGCAATGGGGCAGCACTGCAGAGAGACAGCTCTGCCCAGGAGCAGCTCCCCTGCAAAGCGCAGCAGGGCTGAGGGTACTGCCTGCGGGCAGCCAGGGGAGAGAAGAGAAGCACAAGGGATGGCAGTGAGGAGTGGAGGACACTGAGAGGTGACTGGGGAAGAAATCTTCACAGTCCATAAGACAGTAAGTCTCTGGCAGCAGGGAAATGTACACGTGTGTCCTGGAGGGGTCTTCTAGAGCTGGCGCATTCCACAAACGGATTTGGCAGGATGGCTCCCAGGGTTTCCTTTGACAGGAGGATGGATGTGCTCCAGAGCAGAGCACTGTCAGAGGCACAGGACATGACGGCTGCCTTCTCCCAGGTATGACTGCAGGGGTGTGAAGCCAGATGTCCACTCCGGGGAGCCCAGGACTGTCCTTCCAAGCAGGGTCCCTGCACCCCAGGGGGCTGTGTGCTGGGGCAGGGACTGTGCCGCCGTCCAGGATCAGCACTCATCCTGCCCGGGGAGCTCCCCACAGCACTTTGGGGAGACGCTGGGGGTGGAAGGATCAAGCCCCGTCAGGGCAGGGTCCTTCTGCTGTTGAGAGGGTGCTGCGTGGGCCAGGGCTGCTCACAGCTCCAGATCTGCCCCCGAACATTTGCAGAGGGCCCTTTTGAAGCAGGACACAAAAGTAGCATTTCCTTGAAAGGGCAGGTGTCTGTGCTTTGAATTTTCCCCTCTTGTTTGTCTGGGTGGGCAGTGGGAGATGGGAATTTAGTTCTCTGTTCTGGAGAAGACACTGAGACCCCAACTCTCCTTCGGACTCCTCTGAGCTGCTCCACCCCTGCACACACAGAGATGGCCCTGGGCAGTGTCCTGCTGCCAGGAGGTGTCTGCAGGGCAGAGCTGAGCACGCAGCGTGTGGGATGGGGTCCCTGAGCACTGACAGGGAGGAGACCTGGGCATATTGAAACAGCTCCCGGCAGAGACATCTCCAGGCAGCAGAGACATCGGCAGTTAATGAGAGGACAGGGCTAACAGAACAGTCTGACAGGCCAATGGGAAAAACTCCCTGTCAGCCCTCAAAGGCATGGGTTTGAAGGGCATGAGTCCACTCCTTGGAAGCCAGACCTGCAGCAGAGCACACTCTCCTGAGCATCCATCTTTCCCTTCCTGGCCCTCCCTCCCCTGGCAGAAGCACTGTGGCATTTCCCTTGCATCTCCCGCGCCGCTGTTCATGTTTTGAGGCTCTCTGGGGATGGGGGTTTCAGCTGCAGCTGAGACGCTCACCCTGTGGGTCCTGCCATGCCGATGCCTCCATGGCAGGGAGTTGTCCAAAGCCGTTGTAAACAGTGGGGTGGGAAAAAGCTGAGTCTCTCATCAGGGTGTCCTGAGGGAAGTGCACAGCTCTCCATCAAGGTCTTTGTCATATCTGGGAGCCCAACAGAGAAGACAGGGAGTAACTGGGCAGTTGCGCCTGAGCAGCTGGAATGAGCCCGAGCCTGCGACTGGACTGATGGACAGACTGGCTGTCCTCACCCTGCACTGAGGGACAGTCCCTTTGCCTCCCAGGACTCTCAAGATCTCACTTGTAGTGCACTACAAATGCCAGGCTTGCCTACCTCTGATAAGAGCTCCTAGGAGGGACACAGGCAGCTACAACAAAAATAAACAGCCAACACTGTTCTGCAGGCAGGTGAATCGAGGCTGAATATGCTGTAAAGGCCAACACAAGTTGATTTAATCACAGTTCACTCCAGCTTCCAAATAACCTGTTGCGGTAGGGCAGGACTAGGTCCTCCAGAGACCACTGCAGAGTCCTGTCCTCCCACGTGCACCCTCAGCCACAGCAAGCCAGCATTCAGGTAAGGAAGATGCCCAAGGTGCTCTGGAAGGGGAGAGGAAGTTTTGGGGGGTAAATGAAAAAAAGCTTTGGTTTTGCTCAGAGAAATCTTCCCTAACTTTTCACTGCCAAGAACACACCCCAAGTGAGATGGGGGGAGCTGGAAAAATACCCCCCACACCCCTCTCAAAATGCCTTCTGCCATTGCTGTACCGTTACACTGGAACTGCAGGTGCTGACAAACCCATCTGAATTAGGACCGGTTTGAGCAGACAAATTCAACAACCAGGCTCCTGCCCCTTCCATTCCCATGAACCCAAGGCTGCAGAGCAGGGTTGACTCCTGCACAAGCCCTAACTTCTCAATTTCTACTTTTTTTTTCTCCCATGCACAGGTCGCCATGCCCAGAGGCAGCAGATGTCGAATGACAGCTCCATCACCCACTTCCTCCTCCTGGCATTGGTGGACAGGTGGGACCTGCAGCTCTTGCACTTCTGCCTCTTCCTGGGCATCTACCTGGCTGCCCTCCTGGGCAACGGCCTCATCATCACCGCCATAGCCTATGACCACCACCTCCACACCCCCATGNTCCTATGTGCAGATCTTCAGGGCCGTGCTGAGGATCCCCTCCGAGCAGGGACGGCACAAAGCCTTTTCCACGTGCCTCCCTCACCTGACTCTGGTCTCTCTATTTCTCTGCACTGGCATGTTTTCCAACCTGAAGCCCCCCTCAATCTCTTCACCATCTTTGAATCTGGCCGTGGCAGTTCTGTACGCGGTAGTGCCCCCAGCATTGAACCCCCTCATCTACAGCATGAGGAACAAGGACCTCAAGCATGCCATGAAGAAACTGCTTGGATTTATTTCAGCAGCCACAGACTTCAGCAGCCTTCCTCTGCAAACAGCTCCCACTCTCTGTCATGACAGGCCAAGCCTCTCCTCGGCTTTATTTTGGTTCTCTTTCCATTTTGTGATGATGTTGTCTAGAAGGAAATGTAATTATTCATCCCCTCCGGACAATGTAGCCACCTGTCTTGTGTGACCCAGAGACTTTGTGTAAATGAGGAGCCAGGCTCTGTGTGTAATTAAGCACAATAAAGGAACTTGCAGCAGCAACGTCTTTCTCCAAGATCCATCCTCAGCGGAGCAGATCGAATGGGAGATGCAAACCCATTCAAAGCCCTTTCCAGCTGCAGCAGGTCGGGGCAGGCTGCTCTGTCCCGGGGGCAGCAGGAGCAGCCTGAGGACCCCCAGAGCCAATGCTGTTGTGCTGGCCTGGGCAGAGGGGATGGCACGGGTAGGATCTCCTGGAGAGAAGAGCAGGAGACACAAGGTGATATTCACCTCTGTTTCCCTGTCCTGTGGATGTCCCCCGTGCTTGGGGCTGACTGCCAGGAGCCACTATGGCCCTCAGAGGGTCTGGGGTGTGGTGTGAGTGCCCAGAGGTCTGCAGCAGCCTGCGGTGGGCACTGCCGTGGGTCCAGCTGAGACTGGGCTGGGCTGGGCAGCGAAGACAGGCGAGGTGGAGAGAGGGCAGGGGAGGTGAGAGAGTTTGGGCACAGCTGGGCTGGGCGAGAACGTGCCCAGGAGAGGCAGCCATCAGCGTATAGCTCATGACCATGCAGAGTGAGGGCACAGCCCAGTGGGTTTGTGTTGCAGGGCCTGCTCTAATGGAGGGGATCAAAGACATACAGGTTGAGGGGAGAGGAGACTGGTCTGTGCCCTTGGTGGCACGGACACACCAGGAAGGTGGCCCAGGGCACTTGGAACCTGCCCCTCTCTCTCTCTCTCCATCGGCCATTTCCACACTCACTCTGGTGAGCTTTAGTTGTTGCTCGTTAGACACCAGGGCTGAAGAAGGAAACTTCAGGGCGGCTGCTGCTGCTGCTGAACTGGGAGAGTGATGAAATAACAGCAGACACAGATGGGGCTGAGGGACTCAATGCCTTCTTTGCCTTAGTCTTTACTGAAAAGTTCTCCAAGCCTCCATGTTCAGGGAAAGGGTTGAAGGAGGAGGAGAGCATTCATTGGCAGGAACCTCATGAAATCGCAGAAGGACAAATGCCAGTTTCGGCCTGGCCGGGAAGCAGCCCTGTGGAGAAGGTCTTAGTGGTCAGGAATCTTGACAGGAGGCAGCCGCGCGCCCTGAAGCCCCAACAATGGAGGCCTTCTGCTCGTTTACAAAATGGATCTACTCCGACCATGATGCACTTGGTGTTTCAAGCTGTCACTGGCACAGGTCCTTCACAGTCAATCTGCAGGCATGCCCATGGGCCTGCAATACGTTGGTGCTGGACTGGGGCTTCTACTCCAGCCTAATCTCCGTTGGTCAGGGCACAAGAAAGACGATTCTTCCACCAGAGCTCTACATCCGTGTTAGGCCACCGCTCAATGCCCTTCACGGTGTTCAGAGTGCCTTAGCTCACAGATAAACTAGATCAGATCTCCTCAAGTATTCGCAGGAATAAGCCAATGCTTGTTGCCTTTGGCACCTGCGGCATAATAAACATTACTTTCCCTTAATACACGGATTGACCTGATGGGTCTTTCGCACTACTCCCTTTCAAAGGGGATGTTTTCCCAAACTGGGGCAAACTGAGGAGCTCCACCACAGCCACCTGAAGCAACTTGCGCTTGAACTGTTCAGCCTGAGGTGACCATATATGGCCCAAGAGGGTTCACGGATGCTCAGGTGTCTACAATTGGGCCAAGCTTCTTGGCTTCCCAATGGCCATTTAATCTCTGTCCCCAAGAATCCACCTGCAAGGGTGCCAGGAGCTGTGATCCCGGCCCACTGTACCTTGGGCCTCCCTGGCAGAACGTATAGACCTTCTCCAGGGCTTACTCTTGAGTTCCCAGACTGCAGTCATTGTGCTGCAGTGATCGTGTCTTACATTAGGGATTTTATGTTGCTCTGCTAGAAACTGAGCTCCTGTTGCAGCTTTCTCTAATGCACTTCCTAAAAGCTTTACTTGTCTTTCTAAATCTTGTACTTTTCCAAGCTGGTGCTGGGTGCATTCAGGGGTGGGGAAACATCCCCCTGGTCTGCACAACAGATCTTGGTGCCCCAGAGTTTGCAGACAGGCCTGCTCCAGGGTCTGCCAGGGTCTGGGAATGTGTGAGCCTGAGGAAGGCTGGATGCTCCCTCAGGAGAGATGGAGCTGGTTGCATTTCAAAGATCGGCCCTCCCCTGGACTGGCCAGGACTGGCAGTGACTTTTGCGGGCAAGAGCCAGCACACACGGGGTGGGGGAGGCTGTCTCAAGGCCATGTGCGAGGCACCGAGACTGAGTGAGGGACGGCAGCAAACTCAGACGGCTGCTGGGCCGTGCTTCCATCAGTGCAAGCCCTGACACAGGGTGCCAGCCTCTGTCCCAATGGCACTCTTTGTGAGGGACGATGGCACAAAGGGATGGCGTGTGGGACACTTTGTGGGGCTCTAGTCACTGCCCATCCCAGGCACGTGTTGTCCATGGAGATCCCTGGGCTGTCCAGGCAGCTCCTGACTCCCTTCCTTAAGGACATCATCTGCGTGTCACATGTGGGACAGCCCTGGCTGTGTACCTCAAGGCACCAACATGGTAATGAGCTCTTTGATCCTGAATCCTTGGAACAACGGGTCCCTTTGGGGAACATCTGCTGGTGCTGATTCTTGTCAACAGCTTTGGGTGAAGAGTCCAGTCTCCAGGCAGTGCACTGCGGAGATGCCATTTTATTACCAAGATGCTATGGCAGACTCAGCTCTGATGC